>QCXZ01000053.1:53871-432616 GCA_025024175.1 Rhyzopertha dominica | reverse complement strand
AAAACGAAATTTCAGTTTATTCAAGATCATTTGCTTATATAACTCTGTTATATACACACCTAATTGAAATTATTACATACCAAAAGATACAGCGTTTTATAGTGATTTCAACATGGGTAAGAGTTTTTAAAAGCATCAATTAATTTACCAAATACAGAGCGAAGTCTTAAGACAAAACAAAATTTCGTTTTTCAAGATCATTTCTTATATAATCTCTTATATACACACTAATTGAAATTATTACATACCAAAAGATACAGCTTTTTAGTGATTTCAACATGGGTAAGAGTTTTTAAAAGCATCAATTAATTTACCAAATACAGAGCAAAGTCTTAAGACAAAACGAAATTTCAGTTTATTCAAGATCATTTCTTATGTAACTCTGTTATATACACTAATTGAAATTATTACATACCAAAAGATACAGCGTTTTATAGTGATTTCAACATGGGTAAGAGTTTTTAAAAGCATCAATTAATTTACCAAATACAGAGCGAAGTCTTAAGACAAAACAAATTTCAGTTTATTCAAGATCATTTCTTATATGTAATCTTAGTTATACACACTAATTGAAATTATTACATACCAAAAGATACAGCTTTTCTAGTGATTCAACATGGCTATTAGTTTTTAAAAGCATCAATTAATTTACCAAATACAGAGCGAAGTCTTAAGACAAAACAAAATTTCGATTATTCAAGACTATTTCTTATGTAAATCTCTTAGATATACACCTAATTGAAATTATTACATACCAAAAGAGACAGCTTTTCTAGTGAATTCAACATGGCTAAGTTTTTAAAAGCATCAATTAATTTACCAAATACAGAGCGAAGTCTTAAGACAAAACGAAATTTCAGTTTATTCAAGATTTTGCTTATATAACTCTTATATATACACCTAATTGAAATTTACATACAAAAGATACAGCGTTTTATAGTGATTTCAACATGGGTAAGAGTTTTTAAAAGCATCAATTAATTTACCAAATACAGAGCAAAGTCTTAAGACAAAACGAAATTTCAGTTTATTCAAGATCATTTGCTTATATAACTCTGTTATATACACACCTAATTGAAATTATTACATACAAAAGATACAGCGTTTTATAGTGATTTCAACATGGGTAAGAGTTTTTAAAAGCATCAATTAATTTACCAAATACAGAGCAAGTCTTAAGACAAAACGAAATTTCAGTTTATTCAAGATCTTTGCTTATATAACTGTTATATACACACCTAATTGAAAATTTTACATACAAAAGATACAGCGTTTTATAGTGATTTCAACATGGTAAGAGTTTTTAAAAGCATCAATTAATTTACCAAATACAGAGCAAGTCTTAAGACAAAACGAAATTTCAGTTTATTCAAGATCATTTGCTTATATAACTCTGTTATATACACACCTAATTGAAATTATTACATACAAAAGATACAGCGTTTTATAGTGATTTCAACATGGTAAGAGTTTTTAAAAGCATCAATTAATTTACCAAATACAGAGCAAAGTCTTAAGACAAAACGAAATTTCAGTTTATTCAAGATCATTTGCTTATATAACTCTGTTATATACACACCTAATTGAAATTATTAATACTAAAAGATACAGCGTTTTATAGTGATTTCAACATGGTAAGAGTTTTTAAAAGCATCAATTAATTTACCAAATACAGAGCAAGTCTTAAGACAAAACGAAATTTCAGTTTATTCAAGATCATTTGCTTATATAACTGTTATATACACACCTAATTAAAATTGTTACATATCAAAAGATACAGAGTTTTATAGTGATTTCAACATGGGTAAGAGTTTTTAAAAGCATCTATTAATTTACCAAATACACAGCAAAGTCTTAAGACAAAACGAAATTTCAGTTTATTCAAGATCATTTGCTTATATAACTCTGTTACATACACACCTAATTGAAATTATTACATACTAAAAGATACAGCGTTTTATAGTGATTTCAACATGGGTAAGAGTTTTTAAAGCATCAATTAATTTACTAAATACAGAGCAAAGTCTTAAGACAAAACGAAATTTCAGTTTATTCAAGATCATTTGCTTATATAACTCTGTTACATACACACCTAATTGAAATTGTTACATTACTAAAAGATACAGCATTTTATAGTGATTTCAACATGGGTAAGAGTTTTTAAAAGCATCAATTAATTTACCAAATACAGAGCAAAGTCTTAAGACAAAACGAAATTTCAGTTTATTCAAGATCTTTTGCTTATATAACTGTTATATACAACAACCTAATTAAAATTGTTACATATCAAAAGATACAGCGTTTTATAGTGATTTTCAACATGCGTAAGAGTTTTTTAAAAAGCATCAATTAATTTACCAAATACAGAGCAAGTCTTAAGACAAAACGAAATTTCAGTTTATTCAAGATCTTTTGCTTATATAACTGTTATATACACACCTAATTAAAATTGTTACATATCAAAAGATACAGCGTTTTATAGTGATTTCAACATGCGTAAGAGTTTTTAAAAGCATCTATTAATTTACCAAATACACAGCAAAGTCTTAAGACAAAACGAAATTTCAGTTTATTCAAGATCATTTGCTTATATAACTCTGTTACATTACACACCTAATTGAAATTATTACATACTAAAAGATAACAGCGTTTATATAGTGATTTCAACATGGGTAAGAGTTTTTAAAAGCATCAATTAATTTACCAAATACAGAGCAAAGTCTTAAGACAAAACGAAATTTCAGTTTATTCAAGATCATTTGCTTATATAACTCTGTTATATACACACCTAATTGAAATTATTAAATACTAAAAGATACAGCGTTTTATAGTGATTTCAACATGGATAAGAGTTTTTAAAAGCATCAATTAATTTACCAAATACAGAGCAAAGTCTTAAGACAAAACGAAATTTCAGTTTATTCAAGATCTTTTGCTTATATAACTGTTATATACACACCTAATTAAAATTGTTACATATCAAAAGATACAGAGTTTTATAGTGATTTCAACATGGGTAAGAGTTTTTTAAAAGCATCTATTAATTTACCAAATACACAGCAAAGTCTTAAGACAAAACGAAATTTCAGTTTATTCAAGATCATTTGCTTATATAACTCTGTTACATACACACCTAATTGAAATTATTACATACTAAAAGATACAGCGTTTTATAGTGATTTCAACATGGGTAAGAGTTTTAAAAGCATCAATTAATTTACTAAATACAGAGCAAAGTCTTAAGACAAAACGAAATTTCAGTTTATTCAAGATCATTTGCTTATATAACTCTGTTACATACACACCTAATTGAAATTGTTACATACTAAAAGATACAGCATTTTATAGTGATTTCAACATGGGTAAGAGTTTTTAAAAGCATCAATTAATTTACCAAATACAGAGCAAAGTCTTAAGACAAAACGAAATTTCAGTTTATTCAAGATCATTTGCTTATATAACTGTTATATACACACCTAATTAAAATTGTTACATACTAAAAGATACAGCGTTTTATAGTGATTTCAACATGGGTAAGAGTTTTTAAAAGTATCAATTAATTTACCAAATACAGAGCAAAGTCTTAAGACAAAACGAAATTTCAGTTTATTCAAGATCTTTTGCTTATATAACTGTTATATACCACACCTAATTAAAATTGTTACATATCAAAAGATACAGCCTTTTCTAGTGAATTCAACATGGCTATTAGTTTTTAAAAGCATCAATTAATTTACCAAATACAGAGCAAAGTCTTAAGACAAAACGAAATTTCAGTTTATTTAAGATCATTTGCTTATATAACTCTGTTGTATACACACCTAATTGAAATTATTACATACCACAAGATACAGCGTTTTATAGTGATTTCAACATGGCTAAGAGTTTTTAAAAGCATCAATTAATTTACCAAATACAGAGCAAAGTCTTGAGACAAAACGAAATTTCAGTTTATTCAAGATCATTTGCTTATATAACTCTGTTATATACACCTAATTGAAAATATTACACACCAAAAGATACAGCATTTTATAGTGATTTCAACATGGGTAAGAGTTTTTAAAAGCATCAATTAGTTTACCAAATATAGAGCAGTCTTAAGACAAAACGAAATTTCAGTTTATTCAAGATCATTTGCTTATATAACTCTGTTATATACACCTAATTGAAAATATTACACACCAAAAGATACAGCATTTTATAGTGATTTCAACATGGGTAAGAGTTTTTAAAAGCATCAATTAATTTACCAAATACAGAGCAAAGTCTTAAGACAAAACGAAATTTCAGTTTATTCAAGATCTTTTGCTTATATAACTGTTATATACACACCTAATTAAAATTGTTACATATCAAAAGATACAGCGTTTTATAGTGATTTCAACATGGGTAAGAGTTTTTAAAAGCATCAATTAATTTACCAAATACAGAGCAAAGTCTTAAGACAAAACGAAATTTCAGTATATTCAAGATCATTTGCTTATATAWCTCTGTTATATACACACCTAATTGAAATTATTACATACYAAAAGATACAGCGTTTTATAGTGATTTCAACATGGGTAAGAGTTTTTAAAAGCATCAATTAATTTACTAAATACAGAGCAAAGTCTTAAGACAACACGAAATTTCAATTTCTTCAAGATCATTTGCTTATATAACTCTGTTATATACACACCTAATTGAAATTGTTACATACTAAAAGATACAGCATTTTATAGTGATTTCAACATGGGTAAGAGTTTTTAAAAGCATCAATTAATTTGCCAAATACAGAGCAAAGTCTTAAGAGAAAACGAAATTTCAGTTTATTCAAGATCATTTGCTTATATAACTCTGTTATATACACACCTAATTGAAATTATTACATACTAAAAGATATAGCGTTTTATAGTGATTTCAACATGGGTAAGAGTTTTTAAAAGTATCAATTAATTTACCAAATACAGAGCAAAGTTTTAAGACAAAACGAAATTTCAGTTTATTAAAGATCTTTTGCTTATATAACTGTTATATACACACCTAATTAAAATTGTTACATACTAAAAGATACAGCGTTTTATAGTGATTTCAACATGGGTAAGAGTTTTTAAAAGTATCAATTAATTTACCAAATACAGAGCAAAGTCTTAAGACAAAACGAAATTTCAGTTTATTCAAGATCTTTTGCTTATATAACTGTTATATACACACCTAATTAAAATTGTTACATACTAAAAGATACAGCGTTTTATAGTGATTTCAACATGGGTAAGAGTTTTTAAAAGCATCAATTAATTTACCAAATACAGAGCAAAGTCTTAAGACAAAACGAAATTTCAGTTTATTTAAGATCATTTGCTTATATAACTCTGTTGTATACACACCTAATTGAAATTATTACATACCACAAGATACAGCGTTTTATAGTGATTTCAACATGGCTAAGAGTTTTTAAAAGCATCAATTAATTTACCAAATACAGAGCAAAGTCTTGAGACAAAACGAAATTTCAGTTTATTCAAGATCATTTGCTTATATAACTCTGTTATATACACCTAATTGAAAATATTACACACCAAAAGATACAGCATTTTATAGTGATTTCAACATGGGTAAGAGTTTTTAAAAGCATCAATTAATTTACCAAATACAGAGCAAAGTCTTAAGACAAAACGAAATTTCAGTTTATTCAAGATCTTTTGCTTATATAACTGTTATATACACACCTAATTAAAATTGTTACATATCAAAAGATACAGCGTTTTATAGTGATTTCAACATGGGTAAGAGTTTTTAAAAGCATCAATTAGTTTACCAAATATAGAGCAAAGTCTTTAGACAAAACGAAATTTCAGTTTATTCAAGATCATTTGCTTATATAACTCTGTTATATACACCTAATTGAAAATATTACACACCAAAAGATACAGCATTTTATAGTGATTTCAACATGGGTAAGAGTTTTTAAAAGCATCAATTAATTTACCAAATACAGAGCAAAGTCTTGAGACAAAACGAAATTTCAGTTTATTCAAGATCATTTGCTTATATAACTCTGTTATATACACCTAATTGAAAATATTACACACCAAAAGATACAGCATTTTATAGTGATTTCAACATGGGTAAGAGTTATTAAAAGCATCAATTAGTTTACCAAATATAGAGCAAAGTCTTAAGACAAAACGAAATTTCAGTTTATTCAAGATCATTTGCTTATATAACTCTGTTATATACACACCTAATTGAAATTATTACATACCAAAAGATACAGCGTTTGATAGTGATTTCAACATGGGTAAGAGTTTTTAAAAGCATCAATTAATTTACTAAATACAAAGCGAAGTCTAAAACAAAGTTAAAAATTGCCTTAAACGACTTTCACTTGCAGATTTTCAACTTCGTGACATATAAAGCTAACTGGAAGTATTGCTGATGTACCGATGAAGTGGTGCGGATCCCAGATCCTCTCCTGTTGTTGTGTAATTTTCAACCCCTTTCTGGGAATATCTCCGTTCTGTCTACATTTTGTTACAAAACGTATTAGCATAGCCTGGTTTGATTCTACCTCCTGTTCAGCGCTTGAAAGGAGCAAATCCCATCCCAAGAAATAACTGGCCATCTTCGTCCTGTAGAAAGAAAAATAATGTAGAGTACAACCTGAATTGTGTTATGATATATAGTTATAGATGTCTAATTTTTATTAAATGAATTAATAGGCCTGTTTTAAGTTTGTCTTGCTAAGTATGTAGAACTTTTGAAATTGCTCCATTGCTTCCCAAAATATATGTCAAATGTGGGTAAGGATTCGGTAATTTACTGTTCAAAAACTCAACAGTTTAACGAATTCAGTTTGTGCTTGTGTAATGATAGACAATGATCTACTACTTTGCTTTTAGCTTCAAATTTCACTGATAACTTTCACCAAACAAATTAAAGCATATCAGTCGGCATTGATTGTCCTGCCTATAAAATAGAAGTAAAGACGTAATAATTTTTTTTCCAGAAACCTTTTTATAACCACATCACCTTTATTGATTTAGGTTCACTTTGTGAAACACCCGTACAGTCGATTGTTGTTTAGTTTCTTGTTCATATGATTGAATTTGTATTTTACGATTTTATCTACAGAATATGTGCACATTCTGGCAAGTCTTTCAAATGCAACTGTGAAACTCCCGCATGTTCAAATATCTAGTGCGATCTAGTGTTACACATCCATCTAGTAAAATCACTTCACGCAAATCGAAAAATATCCACCGCTCACTTTTTTTGAAACTGAATAGAGAACTCACCTTCTCGTCATCCATCCGACATCCAAAAGTGGTACTCAAAATAAGTTAGAGGAGAAAATGTCACCCCTGTTTGACACCAAATATGGCAGGATTTGTGTAAAAATCTTGGAAATGACGCCCAATTTGATAAATCGAAAATTGATGATTTCTCACAAAATTAAAACTGATATCCAAAATCGGTGTCCATAATCTGTTAGATGAGAAAATTCTACCCCTGTTTGACACCAAATACGTTATGGTTTGTGTAGAAATCTTGGAAATGAGAGCAGGTCAAAGATACTGAGGAATTTGAAGTCAGTGTATTCGTATCGCACGGTTAGTACTTACAGCTCGATAACTCGTAAAGTAGGTACGATCTGCAGTGGCGATCTCAGTAATAGTCGCGGATGTCAAACGAGGAAAATGCTGTTACTAGATATTTCCTTTTTCTTTACTTCAGCTCTTATGTGTTTTAGTGCTTGATCTTTTTTGTGTGATGGCTTCAACAACAAACGGAGTACAGCTAAAAATGATATACCTATGTATAATGTACAACATACATATTAATAATAAGAAAACTTTACCTGTGCTTTTTAACATACGCCTCGGCTCTGTCCCCATAACTTTATAATGTCATCTTAACAATCAGATGCTTTGAAATGCTTGCGGCATATTCTTGCAGGTTAGTTTTCCTTCCCTTCACTTGAGAGAAGCTATTTTTGCAAATAGCTACGCTACATATCATCCCTGGCATCTAAAAAATGGCAATATTGATGTTCCTGCGATGAAGGTAGAAAAAACTATCAATAAACGTTATGCGAACAACAGAACCACTAAATTCATTCACACAGCTCGTACGGTAGACATCCCGTGAGGTCATCCCAGTTACGAGGCCACCTACCTTATCTACTATCTATCAACCTTAAGTATTCGCTTTCCTATGTGCTCCGTTTGTCCTTCAGATACCATCGTGGAAGTACGTATGTATTCAGCTGACATCATAAAAAATTCTCCCATGAGCGTGTCAGAATTTTGAAACAAAATACACCATATAGTTGTACGACGCTCCCTTTTACTAGCCGATGGAAACAAAATCAAATACACAAAAACCATGAGCGCAGGCAAGTAAGATAGAGCTATTCGAATTGGAATGTGGACGGTGAACATTCAACCCACTTCACTCTAGTAATATCCCCTTCTGTAACAGAGTTTAATCAGTTTAATGCCTTCTATTATGTTAATATCCATTATGTTGATACCCTAGAGCCGAACGCGGCAATGTATAACACAACATTTGGCTATTTATCGCACATAAGTGGTTGAATGTGACTGTCCCTGGGGTTACGGGACTTCTTCCTTGATACAGATTATGAAAATCCAGAGCTATTTTCCACATTTATTGCGTTATTCTTCAAAAATCACCTCCAAAACGCTAAATACGTGGTGGTAACCTCAAAAATAGGTTGTCTGTCAATGTGTCAATTATTACCGTTCGAACGACCGACTATGGGTTATTGCACCTACTAGTACCAACTGTTGCTTGATACCTGTATCTGGTGACAAATACCTATACGCTCTTCTGCGCTCCTGATACCAAAACTCGAAATTATACATTGCGCTAATGGGGATTTCGTKGAGATGCCGGCGGATATCTGGTGAMAAAAGGCKGTCTAGTGATATTTGTGAAATAAAATTCGAAGTTGGTGGTTTCGTACTTTTCGTGTAGTTCCACGCATCCAGTAGATCAAATAAATAAGTAAATTTGTTGGTTACGAGATTATTATTAAAACGTTTTTAGTGTAAATTATCAATTTAACAAATTAAAACTGTTAGAATTATGACACAACAGTTATGATTTAATCAATAGACTTTTATATTGCTTATTATATAACATAATGACTGGAAAAAAGCCGTAATTGGGTTAAAAAAGCATGTAGGTAACTCACTGKAATTAGCATGGATGAAGTTGTGACCGCATCGGAGCAAGTAAGGGACGTATTGGGAACTTTTAAGCGAAGCAATAAGTATGAAGTACTCGTTGATTAATAGACCATTGCCACGGGCAGCACCAATGAAGAACGCTGAAGAAGAAACATCTCCGTGATTGACTCTTGCGCTCGCTGCATTAAGAAAACGCAGTGCAACAGTCTTCCATTTTTGAAAAGAGCCATGTCATCAGATGCTGACGCTCTAGGCATCTTTCCAAAACACTGCGCTTTATAGACAAAAAGTGATGGTGGTGTTAAACTGGAGAAAATTTTGTACCTTTCGCTCTTCCATTTACTGTTTCGACCAGTTATGTAGGGAAACTGTTTGGGCTAGCGGTAGTTTTGAGCATTATCTTTGCACGTTTTTCAAGCGTACTTGGCAAAAAGTGGACCATTAACTGGTTTCTTGGTTTTCAAATGTCGTGGAAAGTTGAATGTGATTTTAAATTATCATCCGTTAAGGTATTTACTTTTCACAACATAACTGTGGTTACCTTATTATGGCCATTCGCTTGTGGTGTCGCGTCATACTTTCACATGCTATTCTGCATAACCGTTCATTCCCGTTTTGTAATTTTCCTTTCAGCAATTATACGATTGCTTTTCTTGCTCACGATCGTTAAAAAATTGTGAGTGCTCTCTTTAATCAAGAAAGCATATTTTTGATGTGTACATTTTCCTTAGTGATTAAGTAATAAATTTTAGTCATTGTTGTAGGTTTACGAACATACTTACGTTTGAAGTGTATTATTCAGCACTTGCACAATTCGGTTTTATTTTATTTTGTGGTGTACTTTACATAAATGCATGTGTAATTTAAATTTAAATAAATATTGAAGTATTTCTACGTACAGTTATTTTATTTAGTTGTTATACTCACCTTTTTTTGCGCTTTGTTGGCTATTATTCTATCTACCTGTGGTAGGTGCAGGTAAGTGCCAAATTCTTAATTAGTTTTAAGGAAGCTTTTCCATCTTAGGGGTATTGAGTTCATCTACCTCGCGTCCAAATATTTTATCAACGTTAATGGGTAGGTGGTTGGGTATATTTTTGTATATATTCTTCATAATAGCGTCGGCCAATCCTTGTCTTCTTCGCTTTCTGTGCTCTGGGCGAGAGCAACAGCTATCGCAAGAATTGTTACGAACAGTAATTCCAACAATTTCATCTTGCTCAAGTTTCAGCGCAGACTGGTAAGGAAAAAATGGGAACATGGCAATTTATAAGGGAACTGAGGCAATGGTTCCAAAAAAAAACACCTCTTAATAACAAAGGCTTAGGGATCCATTAAAAGAAACAGGCAGTTTAGATTTCACTGTATAATAAATCCATAATTGTAAACATAACATTTAGTTACACAATGGTAACCCTATTTTATCCAAGATACTTTTGAATTTTGATATTATGTCTCCAATCTACAACTATCAGGAAATTACAGGCTAGTCAGTTTCTTACAAAAACATGTACATGATAATATTATGGGTATCATGCAGTCGATAAAAATAATGAATAATTTTGTGTGTTTAATGCTTACAGCTCTTATATATATTTCATTATGGAATAAGAAGATAATAATAGCATACCCTTCCTAGATACCAGAGTAATAAGTACTACTACTTGTGGAATAATGTTGGATTGGTATACGAAACCTATGTCATCAAGGAAATATTTGAACTTTAATTCATACCATCAGATGTCCACAAAGATAAATTTGCTTCCTGGACTAAGTCTAAGGAGACTGTATAATATCCTAGTTGAAATTTCATATCCAAAAAACTTAGTATCTGAGTTGCTATTTAAAATGCCTCTAAACATTACACAGCAATGAATGAAATTGATAATAGCCAAGTTGAAAATATAAAATACATTCACTTCCTGCATATTGAGGGCCAACAAACCTTACCATTCTTATAATACTGTCCACAAAGATAAATTTGCTTCTTGGACTAAGTCTAAGGAGACTCTATAATATCCTAGTTGAAATTTCATATCCAAAAAACTTAGTATCTGAGTTGCTATTTAAAATGCCTCTAAACATTACACAGCAATGAATGAAATTGATAATAGCCAAGTTGAAAATATAAAATACATTCACTTCCTGCATATTGAGGGCCAACAAACCTTAACATTCTTATAATATACTCTCCAATAAACCAAACACCTGGGTAAGAATAACGTATTGTTTTATTTGCATTAGTATAGATCAAGTATGAACACTTGGTGTGTTTTTTAAACATATATTTAATAAGAATTCTTTACAAGAAATAAATATGTTTGGCTTGTATCAGACTGTTTAAATAATGAACTATTCTATTGAAATGATTCCCCAGAAACAAAATAATTTTACATTTTTTAGTGCACATAACTATATGCTTTATCCTTTCAGTCTTGTTATCACTACAATATTGGTGTCGCAAAATCTTTGTTTTTTTTTTATTCTTTTATGAACTTTATAATGCTGATTATGCTTTGCAATTATTATACTGGTGACCTTTATTAACTGATTTTTAACAATATAAATATCACATTCAAATATCTCAGGCGCATTGCATGGAACAGGAGCCAATAATTCACTACTTCTATACTGCTATATTCCTATAAATACCGTTCACTAGTACCAGTAACTGATCAATTTCCACACATGTCTTCAAAAAGTAAGATTAGGTAACACAACAGCATGATGTGTAATAAATAAAGTAGGTGCAATGTAATATAATTGAAATCGTTATTAAATAATATGACTTTGATTGGTGTTGTTTTAATTTTGTTCAAGTAAATAAAGCGTTGGTTTAAATTCAGGTCTGCTTTAAGTAAAAGATGGTATCGGTAAGTTTCTAGATTACAGAATGATATGGTGAGTATGGTAATGGTTAGTCATAGCAATAGCTGGCTATCTTTAATTATTATTCATTATAAAAATTCAGTATCAAATAATGAATCTGATTCCAAGTATTCGAGAAATTTCAGAGAAATCTTACGAATTCCGAGAATTTAAAATGATTACCAGCCAGTTTATCGTCAATGTCGGTAATGACGAAATCTGCGACATTCAGGGATTTGATAATTAATGATTAGACAAAAACAACAGGTGTAACATGAAAGATAAGTTTATCAGACAGTATTTAATCATTATTAATTCAACTAAGAATTCCTACATCATTATCTTAAGGTAATCTAGCATGATAGATAACAGAGACCGTTCTTATCATTTGCACAGACAATGATATTGGTTACAACGTTGGCCGTTGTCGGCGCAGGTGTATGAAGCTCTACCGTTTCGCCATTTTGGAAGTGATGTTATACTGTCAGCGGTACGTTTATAAGTGAGTCAATCAACGAGAAAACGTTTCTAATGTGCTCAAACGCCCGCATATAGACGGTTAATTATCTAAACGAATCTGTAATCATCAGTGTTTTAACGTGGTGACCACTGCGATCAGATAAACCAGCCATGATGGACGAAAAGGCGGTTTGTAAGGAGCTGGACCAATGGATAGAGCAATTGAACGATTGCAAACAGCTTACGGAAAGCCAAGTTAAGACGCTCTGTGATAAGGTGAGACAATATTTTGATAATGCCTGTGAATTAGATAAGATAGCATGAGCCATGGGTGAGTCAACAATGTGCAAAAACAGAGCAACTAGTTTATCTGTTATTGAGTGTAAACGAAGTGTCTTTGCAGGCGAAGGAGATCCTTTCGAAAGAATCAAACGTACAGCAAGTGAAATGCCCCGTCACTGTTTGCGGCGATGTTCACGGACAGTTCCACGACCTCATGGAGCTCTTCAGAATAGGAGGGCGCAGCCCCGACACCAACTATCTGTTCATGGGTGACTACGTGGACCGTGGCTATTACTCCGTTGAGACTGTCACTTTGTTGGTCGCGCTGAAGGTGCGCTACAAGGAAAGGATCACGATCTTGCGCGGCAACCACGAATCACGTCAGATCACCCAAGTATACGGCTTCTACGATGAGTGTTTGAGGAAGTACGGCAACGCGAACGTCTGGAAGTTCTTCACGGACCTGTTCGACTACTTACCGCTGACGGCCCTCGTGGACGGACAGATATTTTGCTTGCACGGCGGTCTCAGTCCCAGCATTGACACGTTGGATCATATTAGGGCGCTGGATCGTGTGCAAGAGGTTAGTGGTTGTATTTTCGCTGCTTCTTTAATACCAATCGAATTCACTTTGCAATTTTTGTCCCATTTTATGTTGGCTAGATGATTTTTCAATCTGGTGGTATGAATTTGAATACTAGTAATAAATGCAAAGTTGCCTGCCACTTCTGACATTGAAAATTGTGAAATTACACAAATTTGCGGCAACTTTTTAGGCCTATAACCTCTTTTTTGCCATTTTCCCCTCAGGTCCCGCACGAGGGTCCGATGTGCGACTTGCTGTGGTCAGATCCGGACGATCGCGGCGGCTGGGGCATTTCTCCGCGTGGCGCTGGTTATACATTCGGCCAGGACATCTCTGAGACGTTCAACCACTCCAACGGGCTGACGTTGGTCTCGAGAGCCCACCAGCTGGTCATGGAAGGCTACAACTGGTGTCACGATCGCAATGTGGTGACCATATTCAGCGCGCCCAACTACTGTTATCGCTGCGGCAACCAGGCCGCCATCATGGAACTAGATGATGCCCTCAAATATTCATTGTGAGTATTGCTTTCTCTATTTTTTTTTAATTTAATTTTGTTCTGTTTTGTTTTGTATTTTGCTTTTTTTTTTAATATAGACAGTATTATTTTCATTACTAGAGATGAATGAAGATTTTTTCAATTAGAATTTCACTCCCTGTACAATTGTAACTTAAATTGTTAATTTTTTTACAAATTGTCTAAATTTAATTACTAGATATTCTAGAAACATACAGATTTATAATTCTGTGTTTATACCTAATAATGCATATGTTCATATTTGTTGTATTTATTGTTATCTCGTAAAATTATGTTTTTAATTATTAAAGAACAACTCATTTACTATATTTTATATATCTGTACCTCAGAAGTCAACTGTGAAATGTATTTTAGTAGCTGTGTCTTTTAATATTTAAGAACAGTGTTTGACCTATAATTACAGCCCCAAAATAAGGTGTAGTTTACGGTCATTGTACGTAATAAGTGTGTGGACATGAATGAAACTTAGGCCAATTAACCTACGCATAGTTATTTTTGAGACCCACGAGTTTACCTGGTAATTATATCAATAATGCATAACGAGCACAAGAATAGATTTAGAATATTGCTAAAGGACTAAAAAGTACAATTGAAAAAAGATTTAATTTAATCTTGATATGTACTGTGTTTTTACAAAATTATTTCTCTTTAAACTGTAGCGAAACCAGTTGAATTTTGAGGCAAATTTGGCCCTTCATTCTTCAGAGTAATAAGGTAAAAGTGTAATGGGGTTAAGGCAAAAGAGCTTCAAACACCGTTTTTCATTGTATTTCTCCACTTTTCGAGAGCGTGTTTGATGTTTGGGACTGACATCGATTGTTTTTGTTCCAGCTTGCAATTTGACCCGGCGCCACGTCGCGGTGAACCACACGTCACCAGAAGAACACCCGACTATTTCTTATAATTCGTTCCACAGTACCGTAAGCAGCTTAGTTTCATTGTACTTGTTATACATATAATGTCTATTATAAACGAAAAGCTATTGTACCATTAAAACAGAAAGGAGAAAAGAAGGCGTGCTTCGGGATTCCCCTCTCTCATCTTCGAGTAGTTAAGTTGTGATCGCCCTTCATTTTTTTTTTATGAACTGTCTGTAATTACGTGTTGGAAAGTGGGAACGATCAGTGACTACGTTTTTTTTTTTTAATGTTGCTGCGAAAAGAGTGGGGATTGAAATAAATTACAGGTTTTTATTTTTTTTGGTTTCATTGTGCTCCTTTTCAGTCTGTAATGTGTTTTCTTATATAGGAAAGAACTAATAAAATTTTTAACAAAATTTTTGTTCAGTTTTATTTATTATTATTGTTTTTCAGCTCTGACATAGTGTGCCATCTGTAATTTGTTTCTACTGTCATATCTGATTATGGAATAGAAGGTTTGTATATTTTTTTGTATTGGAATTTAAAACAAAATGCAAAAGCGCAAATGTTATCGACATTTGTATAGTTTTAAACTAAATTAAAGCAAAAAAATAGATTATCGTAATTTTTTCATGTCCCCAATCTTTTCTCAATATATTTATCTTCAAGGGACAAAAACATCGTCGCTGATATCTGCAAACTTATTACTTATAAATATCTTAATCAGGTAGAATTTGTGTTAGTTTATATTCTGTGTGATATAAACTGTAACATATAATTAATCAAATGTAAATAATCTTTTTTGTCTCGATAGGCAGGTCCGTGGAACTGTTATAGTAATCCATCAATAATTGTAAAATTACTGTGTATGATCACACCTGTACTATACTTTTGGTTAATTTTTTTCAGACTGGTCGTTACATTTTCAATCATTATATGAGGTCATTTCTAAGAAATGTGGATTTTTCTTTCTCCCTAGCCTTGCCCCACTCCCACAACACTATAAAAAACACTTAATTTTGATAGTCAAACAAATTGTGGATAACAAGTGAATAAAGATGCTTGAAATATATTCTAAATTCCTTATACCTACAAGGTGATTTTTTTTATGTCCATTAAGTGAGTTTTGAAAACTAGAAATCTAGATGAGATGTAAGTTTTGAATTTTTATTGCTAATATATGAACATTTAACATCTTTTATAATAGGTTTAAATCTATACCTTGCTTGGTGTAAGTAGCTAAACCATAAATTGGGCTATAACAAAGAAGCAATTAAATTTAAACCTTCCATATGTCCTCTTGATGTAAACTTTTGTTCTGTAACTGCATGAGTTGCTTGAGGTATTGGCATTTATCATTACAAATACCTTCAACATTCAGKTGCAGAATTCTCAAATCAAGTAGAAAATAAGATTGTCCAGCAGGTGTAAAAGTTCAAAAACTATTAGAAATGTAAAAAGTCGGAATGACATAAATAATGACTAAACTTAAACCAATTGTACCTACCTCTTAACAGATATCTGCCAAAATTAAAGTCCAACCTAAGGAGGTAGAAGTAGCCAAATATAAAAATAAACCTACTGCAATTTGCTCTACTAAAATGCTTTATTTCGCTTACTTTAACTTCTACAGGTGGTATAAACTTCCAAACATGCCCAACCGGATCAAGATAATTAGTATTCGCTATATTCTCTGGTGTCGAACATTGAATATCAATTTTGTAATGACCCGGAGTAAAAAATATCACACTACACACATCGTTAACCTTCTCCTGCAGGTTTAAGTCAGGCAACAGCACTCCACAGCGAAAATTTGTAAGAAAACGAAGTAAAACAAATCCAAAGACTCACTTTGTCGACCCAGCTGTCGTCAGTCTAATTTCCAACCTATAGTTCACTGTGCCATTTTGATAATCCTGGTAGAACTGAACGGAAAGCGTCAAATGTCGCAGGATACATTCCAAACTGTTGCTCCTGGTGAATGCTTCTTTGCAGTTTAAAGAAGAAAATCGTATAGTATATCAGACACAATAAATACTTTTGTTAAGTGCATGCAGAACTTATATAATGGGTGACTACTAGTGTGGAATTTTGCAACAAAACTAGTTCGATATTTTTTAGTTGTAGGCAAGTTCAATAAAAAGATTTTATTCTATTTTAACGAATATATTTGTTTTAATAMCTACGATTTTTGTGTACATATAACCATTTTCAATCTGTTTGGTAAATCACAACTTAGTTGGAAGAAATTCGATCGGAGTTGCATCTTCAGGTCGCTGCTAGTTCTCGGAGATTACCTCAACATTTTGTAATATAACTGGTGCATTACGTCACTGCACACGTAGGTATCTTATAAATAATGACAAAGGCACTACCTGCTAACGGAATTGTAACTCAAAACCTCACAGAAACCTAACAGGTAATAATAATGTTCACTCAAGATAAATCTCAGTATTGCATATTGCGCCCAAAGTGACGTCATACGTAGTAGATCCACAAAATCTGTCACCTGCTACTTCGCTCATCATAGTTTATTCCCGCAACGGGTAAGCACTTATGATGTTCTCTGCTATTGTTTAAAAACTTAAATACTTCTACAATGGGCAGATATTGGAAGTCACGAGCCCAAGCCTGGGCCGCACGATTAAGGAATGTGCGGGACGGTATTCTGTTGGGCCACGGACGATTGCGCCACGTGATAACTGTAACCATTGGGATAACTTTTGTAAACTTCTCCTGCAGAATGCACAACAAGACTCAAAACGGGTGACAGATTCACTTATTAAAGATGTTTGACACTTCCTTTTACTAGCCGATGGAGACAGAATCAAATACGCAAAAACCATGAGCGCAGACAAGTAAGATACAGCTATTCCAATTGGAATGTGAACAGTGAACATTCAACACATTCCACTCTAGTAATACCCCCTTCTGTAACAGAGTTTAATCAGTTTAATGCCTTCCATTATATTAATATCTAATCCTAGAGCCGAACGCGGCAATGTATAGCACAACATTTGGCTATTTATCGCACATAAGGGGCTGAATGACTGTCACTGGGGTTACGGGGCTTCTTCCTTGATACAGATTATCAAAATCCTGAGCTATTTTCCACATTTATTGCTTTTATATTTCAAAATCATCTCCAAAACGCTAAATACGTGGTGATAACCTTAAAAATTGACTATCTGTCAATGTGTCAATTATTACCGTTCGAACGACCGACTATAGGTTATTGCACCTACTAGTACCAACTGTTGCCCGAGACCTGTATCTGGTGACAAATACCCATGCACCCTTCTGCGCTCCTGATACCAAAACTCGAAATTATACATTGCGCTTATGGGGATTTCGTTCAGATGCCGGCGGATATCTGGTGACAAAAGGCTGTCTAGTGATATTTGTGAAATAAAATTCGAAGTTGGTGGTTTCGTACTTTTCGTGTAGTTTCACGCATCCAGTAGATCAAATAAATAAGTAAATTTGTAGGTTACGGATTTATTATTAAAGTGTTTTTAGCGTAAATTATCAATTTTACTAATTAAAACTGGTAGAATTATGACACAGCGGTTAGGATTTAATCAATAGGCTTTTATTTTGCCCATTATATCACATAATGACTGGAAAAAAGCCGTAGTTGGGTTAAAAAAGCATGTAGGTAACTCACTGGAATTAGCATGGATGAAGTTGTGACCGCATCGGAGCAAGTAATGGACGTATTAGGAACTTTTATGCGAAGAAATAAGTATGAAGTACTCATTGATTAATTATCTATTGCTACGGGCAGCACCAATGAAGAACGCTTAAGAAGAAACATCTCCGTGATTGATTCTTGTGCTCGCTGCATTAAGAAAACGCAGTGCAACAGTCTTTTATTTTTGAAAAGAGCTATGTCATCAGATGCTGATGTTCTAGGCATCTTTCCAAAACACTGCGCTTTATAGACAAAAAGTGACCATGGTATTAAAACAGGAGAAAGTTTTGTACCTTTCGCTCTTCCATTTACTGTTTCGACAAGTTACTTAGGGAAACTGTTTGGGCTAGTGGTAGCTTTGAGCATTATCTTTGTGCGTTTTTCAAGTGGACTTGGCAAAAAGTGGACCATTAACTGGCTTCTTGGTTTTCGAATTTCGTGGAAAGTTGAATGTGATTTTAAATCGTCATCCGTTAAGGGATGTTAATGGGTGACTATTACTCTGTTGAGACTATCACTTTGTTGGTCATGCTGAAGGTGCGCTACAAGGAAAGGATCACGATCTTGCGAGGCAACCACGAATCACGTCAGATTACCTAAGTATACGGCTTCTACGATGAGTGTTTGAGAAAGTATGGCAACACGAACGTCTGGAAGTTCTTCACGGACCTATTTGACTATTTACCGCTGACGGCCCTTGTGGACGGACAGATATTTTGCTTGCACGGCAGTCTCAGTCCCAGCATTGACGTTGGATTATATTAGGGCGCTGGATCGTGTACAAGAGGTTAGTAGTTGTATTTTCGGTGCTTATTTAATACCAATCAAATTCAGTTTGCAATTTTTGTCCCATTTTATGTTGGCTAGATGATTTTTCAATCTGGTGGTATGTTTTGAAAGGTAGAACTAGTTTCTTAGTTGCTGCTCTAAGAATTTGAATACCAATAATATATGCAGAGTTGCCTGTCATTTCTGACATTGAAAATTGTGAAATTACACAAATTTGGGGCAACTTTTTAGGCCTATAACCTCTTTTTTGATGTTTTTCCTTCAGGTCCCGCACAAGGGTCCGATGTGCGACTTGATGGGGTCGGATCCAGAGGACCGCGGCGGCTGGGGCATTTCTCCGCATGGCGCTCGTTATACCTTGGACCAGGACATCTCCGAGACATTCAACCACGTTCAGTTTAGATTTCATTGTCTAATAAACCCTTAATTATAATTATAACATTTAGTTACCTATTTTATTAAAGATACTTTTGAAAATATGTCTCCAATCTAGAACTACCATGAAATTACAGGCTAGTCAGTTACCATTTTATGGATATCAAGCAGTACCATGAATAATTTTGTGTGTTTAATGCTTACAACCTTTATACACATTCTTGAGGTATTGACATTCATTCCTTCCTTACAAACACCTTCAATATTCAGTTGCAGAATTTTCAAATCAAGTTGAAAATGAGATTATCCAGTAATGTAAAAGTTCAAAAACCATTAGAAATGTAAAAGGTCACACTTGCATAAATAATGACTAAACTAAACCAATTCTACCTACCTTTTAACAGATATCTGCCAAAATGGAAGTCCAACCTAAGGAGGTAGAAGTAGCCAAATATAAAAATAAAACTACTGCAATTTACTCTACTAAAATACTTTATTTAGCTTACTTTAACTTCTACAGGCGGTATAAACTTCCAAATATGCCCAACCGGACCAAGATAATTACTATTTGCTATATTCTCTGGCGTCGAACATTGAATATCAATTTTGTAATGACCCGGAGTAAAAAATATCACATTACACGCGTGGTTAGCCTTCTCCTGCAGGTCCAAGTCAGGTAACAGCACTCTACAGGGAAAATTTGTAAGAAAACGAAGAAAAACAAATCCAAAGACTCACTTTGTCGACCCAGCCGTCGCCAGTCTAGTTTCCAACCTGTAGTTCACTGTGCCGTTTTGATAATCCTGGTAGAACTGAACGGAAAGCGTCAAATGTCGTAGGGTACATTCCAAACTGTTGCTGACGTTGATTTGCAGCTGCAAAAGATCACCTGCTTCACAAGTAATTTCTTCTTGGGGCTTAACGCTGCTCTCATTGATGGATATGTCTGAAAGAAAAGAAACCTTGCCCTCACTACGTAACTGTCTTTTAAAAACTCACCCCAATTCAAAGGAGACATCCTCACGATATCGAGCATGCTTGGTGTCAAAGTTATGCCCTTCAAACTGGCTTTTCCTTTAGTTTCTGTGGCCATCAGCTGCCATCGCAGATCCACGAGACTAGAAATGTGTTCCGAACAGATTTTGTCCAAATCCAGCTGTTCGTTCAGTGGAATGTTGCTGTCCAAGTATAACTTGGTCAGTTTTGATAAAGGGCACCGATTTACTGGCACTGGAATCCTGCAGCTCTCGTGACCCTCGATCAGGATGTGCTTGGCATCCGTATAGTACAGTTCCATTTCTTGTGAGGTCAGGTTGGCTATATCCAAGACCAAATAGAACTGGGATGACCTAAATCCAAGTGTCAATTATTTTAAAGCTTAGATCAATTGCTAAATTACATAAACAAAATTAATGAGCACCATTAAAAAGATTATACAGGTACACATAATACCCTTCTACACCAGTGTGGGCAACTCACGTTTCTGCTGGTAGCACATCCCAATTAGTAACTTGTAGGGAAGGTATCAGTTCCAAAGTAACAAACACCGAGCACGTTCTACAGTATCCCGCTTCATAACCGTTCCCACCACTGTATCGAATCTGAAGTTGCCCCTCAACCACAGCAGATGCCGCCTGTTGAGGCAAAATCAGGGTTCCAGGTGACCTACAGCCTTGAGTTGTCATACTAGACTGGCCTGAATTGGAAGACCTAGAAAGGATATGAATCTTCTGTATTCATCTTTCAAAAAATGATTTAAGAGAAAAGTCTCCTGGCATGTTTTATAATTCAGTTTAAAAGACATGTAACAGAAGTATATGGAAAATGAATGATTCAAGAAATGCGACTTACCTAAAACTTGATGTAAGTTCATTCCGCCTAGAAATAAAATTACCCCCCATGGCACCATGAACCGGAGAATTCAACCTAGATGGCAGCGAACTCGGCCCAGCAGACACAGACATAATGCTGCTGGCGTGAGAACTTCCAAAGACACCACTGCTCAGTTCGTTTCCCCCATAATTGGAAGTGAGGAAATTCGAAGCGGCGTAAATGAACAACGTCAAACTGGCACTCTGACCGGGCAACAATGGCAGCTGCTTATCCAGGCTTTCCTTTGACCACCTGAATATCTGGTCTTGAAGGGACTGTTCCAGGACGCTCTGGATGGACACTTCGAGCATTTGTATCGGTACTTCGCTCGTGTTGGTCAGGGTGATGGCACATTCACTGCTTTCACCGCAGTACAGGCTCAGGCTGGCTGAGGTTACGACGTTTTCGAAGTTTTGGAAACTGTCAAAGGGCGTCAAGAATTTAATTTCACAAAATTATGCATCTAAGTTAATCAAATACTAAATTTACGTATTACATTTATGGATTTTACTAATAATAAAATACCATAGTCATTTTTTTGAATGAGCTCACCTAGAAAATGTGGCACTTTGTGGCAGTGAAGTCTTAACTTCCAAGGCAGGCAAACAAGGTATGACATCCACCGTATACGACGGGAGGAAGTTTTTCATGTACCGCAACCTGCAGTTCGACTTTACGCCCAAAGTGTGGGTGCTATAACCCAACAATTCCATTTCTCCGCTCTCTTTCGGTGTTCCGTTCAAGGTTAACAGAGTGGGGGTATCCGAAGGTAAAACCACAGTTTCAGGTATTGATTCAAAAACTATCCCTTGCGTCAAGAGACGGATGTTCGACACTTTGAGCTCGAAAGGTAATGGGTTGATTAGCTTTAGTGTCACCTCGCAAAGGCAGTTTTCAACCCAAAGGAAATCTAGAATGCAAACATTTTTTTTTCATGTTACAAAGCTACTATGAATGAAAGGATTCTAATAGCAATACCAACAATTATTCTGCAAATGTTGGTAAAAACACGTCAACAGCAAATTCCAATAAACAAGATATAAGAGAAATTTAATAAGTTTAAGCAGAAACTACACAGTTGGATATTGATTGATCTGGCAATTTTGTTTGTAATTTGAATTTAATTCGATAAACTTACTTACCCATCTTTGTCTGTGGTTTATTGGACTTCCTCTCTAAGCTACCAAAATTTATCGGTGTAAAAAGAAAGGGACCACAATCCTGCTTCAAATGTTGAATCTTCGATGGTTGAAGATGGGGCTTGAGATTCCGAATAGTGAAGCCAGTACACAGCGGGATGTTGGTTAAGTTGGCTGGTGGAATTACGATACCGTTATCCAAAACTAAAGGAACGGGGGCTCCTTCACATTGTGCCGATAAAGACTTCAAAAAGGAGCAATATTACAAAGCCATAATAGAAAAAAATGACTCCAGAAGACACACCTGGAGTTGTATACACAATTCCTTCTGGTCGTTGGGAGATAAATGTGGCCACATGGTTTGTAGGAGGAATGTAGTGTGTCTGGTGGCCAAAGCAGAATGTCCCATTCGTTTGGCGGCCACTACCAGCTCCTGTAGTAGCTGTATTTGCAAAGAAGGCCAACCTAAATCAAAACACTAGATTCCCTACACGAAAAACTGTTAATATCTACCCCCCACCTCTTTGGATGTTGCCCTCACACATCTCTGCCGGATCCAAACTAATCTTATGTCCAGGAAAGCTCTGCAGCATCAAATTGTAACACTGGCTCCAATTTGGAGTCGGGTTTTGTGGAGATACATATCTTGTTGCCGCCAGTCTCAGGCAAAATGCTGCCTTTCGCTGGAACCCAATTTGCGTGTATAAATCGGAGAGCGTTTCAAATCTTTGAATCCTCTCTTGTTCTGACAACGTTAGATTGATGTAAACAACGTTTTGGAGGAACGTGGCTGCTTGTAGAGAATGATTTTGGACTACTGAGATCCTGGCCGCCTTGAAACTGGCCTCAGTTTCTACGATTCCTGGCAAAGCATTAAATGGAGTGATACAAAACTGTCTAATGCTTTCCAAAATCAAAAAATAAATAAACTGCTAATCTAATCAATTCCTACCTGCATTTTGGTACTTGCTATAATGGACTATGGCTTCCCTGTACCTTTTAGCGATGTCTTCAGGTGGTAAAGCGTTTGGGACATGTTTCTTAACTGGCATTTCAATGCTTACTGTTGTAATAGAGTTTGATCTTTTAGGTGAACCTTCTTGTAAACTGGAATTCCTATGTAACGGCATGTTCCTTTGTATGTTTGGATATAACACAAGAGCTGAAGCGGCACACAGACCTTCGTATGCAGCACCAAGCCATAACCAGTCGTTCACTGATTTTAACACTTCTGTAGCATTTGTATAAAATGCCAAACTCTCTGGGAGCAATCCTGCCTGGAGGCAAAGGTCTCCTAGATGTTTAGTCATACGTCCTTCAGGAAAAAAGAGAGTTTTATACTAATTGCAAACAAAAAATGGATACTTAATTATATCAGATTACCTGTACACCTCTTTTTGTTGTTTCTTGACTCCATATCCAATCCAACGAAATCCTTTTTCTCAAACGGAGCCAACAGCAAACTGACTTTATCCAGTTTCTCTCGAGAACGTT
Source organism: Rhyzopertha dominica (assembly GCA_025024175.1). Lineage (NCBI taxonomy): Eukaryota > Metazoa > Arthropoda > Insecta > Coleoptera > Bostrichidae > Rhyzopertha > Rhyzopertha dominica. Next base: position 408,463 of record QCXZ01000053.1, on the reverse strand, counting down.
CGAGACGTTTAGATTCCAAAACCCAAAACAACGAATTTATAAAATCTGTTACTTGCGTCTCCAGATCGGGACAGGGATCATTTTCGTCATAGTAAAGGGCTCGAGTCTTAAAATTTGGTGGTGGTGAAAATCTCCCAAGAGGATGATCGATTTTTGAGTGCTCAGAAGAAGTGCTATCACTACCATCTAGAAGTAATCGAAAGTAATTTTCGTCAAAATGAAACTGTTTAAGTTTGGCGTACCTGTTGGGCTCTCTGGACCGCTGCTACCAGGTGTCGCCACTTCTTGTGTGGGCGCAATCAATATACTCCTCGAATCAAACAGCGTGTTCGTATATTTCACCTTCAAACTCTCGTGCACCCTACAGATCTCATTCAGTTCCAACTGGGAATCATATTTCCCCACAGAAATCAACCCCAACAACCTCCTGTGCGTCTGAAAGTCACCCCAGTCGTTGTTTTCAACCGGATGCTCCTTCACATATCGGATCAATATGTTTCTGTCGTTTCCGCCCGAATCTGTGATCTTTACACTGGTGATACGATTGATTCTATCATAGAATTTATTGAAAGCTTTCGGTTTCAGCTGTGAACCGATGTGCTTCACCAAAATCAGCAGGGCAGCATGATCGTGGGGGTACTGGTCGTAATCTGGATGGGACATGTTGGGTTCGGTCGTTGCACTGGACAGGATATAACTGACTGACGAACGCATTTGTGACTGTTATAAAATCGATAATGTCCACTGGAGCGGTAATTACATCTTTTTTGGTGATGAACTTTCCACAAAAAGAGAAATAACACTAGGTTACTGCAAGCTGTCACAGCAGCTGCTGGCCTTGATACATATGAACTACTAGAGAAGTCAGTGGAACTATCGAGCGTTTGAACTACCAGTGGTGGTTTAGTTCCAGGCAAAAACTAAATTAAATCATGTAAAGTAATCAACGGGTTCTGCCTTATAATAAAAAAGAAATCCTGAACGTAATACAGTAGTACTTTTGCAACTAACTTACTTGGTTACTTTGGCTTGAATACTAAAACTATCCAAGTAATTATTTTGTAATTTTCAAATAGCAAAGCATAATACTCTACTGTTGTTTTATTTTATACAGTTTAAGCATCGTTTTATACTCTAATACATTTTTTGTACCTCTTCRTTAGAAGTGCATATGATTTTTTATAATATTTTATTTCCATGACTTCATTTACTGATGAACAAACAAGTAAAACAAAACAGACAGTACTTATTTTACAACTAATGACTTTATTCACAAAGCACACATGAGAATTTATAATAAATTTATTATTTAAATCACAGTTCATCATGAATTTCTGCTACATAGGTATGTAGGTCTTCAGGTAGAGATGTGTTCCACAATTGACTGGCTAAAGCCCAATATCTTTGTCGAACAACATATGCACTGGCCTTAGGTTGTCTATTTCTCGTAAACAGTCCTTTTTTATTGCCCCCAACCCGTTTCTCAGCTACAAAATGGGAATTTTAAATCTAACAATAATAAAATACATAGTTAAACAATATGCTGTGTTAATTCTTAACAGAACACAGTTGAAAACAGGAAAACAGAGAAAAAGAGATTGAGAACCATTCAGCAATGGTCAAAGCATCAAACAAAGGAATACAGCAAATTTCGTTAAAAACTGAAAAACGTCGGACACCGTCAATACTTTTTGGATAATTTGGCAACGTCGCTGGTAGAATATTGGCCGATAAAGTAGCACGCATTTGTGAGCCGGTAACAGTTGCCATTTTTTAGAGGTTAGGTAATAATTTTAAACGAAATACAACAAATAAACGGAATTGTTTAGCAAAAACAGCCTCACGGTATCTCTACAAAGAATTTCTAATGTTGGAAACGTCGTCTCAAAAGCAGAAACATTAGATATATTACTTACACTGTGCTGTTTTAAAGTCTGCGAAGTTCCATATGAACTCCCCTACGAAGAATCCCTTCTTCCTCAACTGGTCGAAGGCTTTAAAATGCTTTGAGAGCAGCTGCACTTGATAGTCTTCCGACCAGATGTAGGCAGGCACCTTCAAGCAACAGATTTAAAGCGACAGTGCCGCTGATTTTAAAGATCGCTTACGAAATGCATGCCTTCCATCGTGTCAGCTCCGTATTCCGACATTAACACTGGCTTATTGTGCTTCTTGTTCCAAGCTACAGCTTCTGCTATCACATTTTCCGTAATCGTTTCCAGGTGGCCGGGATTACTATACCATGCGTTGTATCTGTTGAAGCTGATGATATCTAAATGTTTTCCCTGCCAAAGAAAGTTATTAAGTAAAATGAATTTGTTGGTTAATATAAGTTAAACCATACAGTTACGTCTAGTTCCACGTTTGAAGAGATAGCAATCGTTGTGGGTCTCGTTCTGTCTAAACTCTTGACATGTTGTACTATTTGCCTAAAAATTTCGTGTTTAGATAGCAAATATGGCATTTTACCCATTTATCTACCTGAAGTATTCATCTGCCAATGGATTCTGACCTCTAGGCTCATTAGATACTGACCACACTATTACGCTGGGATGATTTTTGTCTCTTCTTATGAGTTCTGTCAGCGAGTCTTTATGTTTCTCCAATAAAGAGGCTGAGAATACACTGAAATGATATTGTGAGCAATTACTATTGCTCTCTGACCCTACACAGGTTAAATATGATGCAAACTTAATAAGTCTTAGCCTAAGAATGTTTAGWTCTAATAGTAGAGGTATGATTTCATTTATTTAAAAAAAGAAAGGGTTTGTTATGCTCTTGCACAAAAACTGTCAACATTAGACACGTTAAAATAAAAAAAATGCGTATGACTAATTCTGAAAAGCATATTTACTGAAATCTAAAAAAAAAATAAAAAAATAATTTGTAAATATTCAAGATAAAGTGTTGTATTTGTATCACATTGTTAGTAAGTACAGCTCAATAACTCCTAAAGTAGGTGGGGCTCTTTTTTTCATTTTTTGGCTATTTATTTCCTTTGATGTATACGTCATTATGGCAAAAAATAAAGAGAGAGTCTTATCTACTTTCAGAGTTACTCACACCAGAACCAAAAAAATCACGTTCTATTCTCTTCACACAGTTAATAAATACAGCTCAATAACTTCTAAAGTAGGTAAGACTCTTTTTTCATTCTTTTTCTATTTATTGCCATTGATATATACGCCATTGTGGCAAAAAAAATAAAGAAAGACTTATCTACTTTCACAGTTACTCACACCAGAACCAAAAAAATCATGTTCTATTCTCTTTGCACTGTTAATAAATACAGCTCAATAACTTCTAAAGTAGGTACGACTCTTTTTTCATTCTTTGGCTATTTATTGCCATTGATGTATACGTCATTATGGGAAAAAATAAAGAAAGAGTCTTATCTACTTTCACAGTTACTCACACCAGAACCAAAAAAATCATGTTCTATTCTCTTTGCACTGTTAATAAATACAGCTCAATAACTTCTAAAGTAGGTAAGACTCTTTTTTCATTCTTTTTCTATTTATTGCCATTGATATATACGCCATTGTGGCAAAAAAAATAAAGAAAGACTTATCTACTTTCACAGTTACTCACACCAGAACCAAAAAAATCATGTTCTATTCTCTTTGCACTGTTAATAAATACAGCTCAATAACTTCTAAAGTAGGTACGACTCTTTTTTCATTCTTTGGCTATTTATTGCCATTGATGTATACGTCATTATGGCAAAAAAATAAAGAAAGAGTCTTATCTACTTTCACAGTTACTCACACCAGAACCAAAAAAATCATGTTCTATTCTCTTCACACTGTTAATAAATACAGCTCAATAACTTCTAAAGTAGGTAAGACTCTTTTTTCATTCTTTTTCTATTTATTGCCATTGATGTATACGCCATTGTGGCAAAAAAATAAAGAAAGACTTATCTACTTTCACAGTTACTCACACCAGAACCAAAAAAATCATGTTCTATTCTCTTTGCACTGTTAATAAATACAGCTCAATAACTTCTAAAGTAGGTACGACTCTTTTTTCATTCTTTGGCTATTTATTGCCATTGATGTATACGTCATTAAGGCAAAAAAATAAAGAAAGAGTCTTATCTACTTTCACAGTTACTCACACCAGAACCAAAAAATCATGTTCTATTCTCTTTGCACTGTTAATAAATACAGCTCAATAACTTCTAAAGTAGGTACGACTCTTTTTTCATTCTTTGGCTATTTATTGCCATTGATGTATACGTCATTAAGGCAAAAAAATAAAGAAAGAGTCTTATCTACTTTCACAGTTACTCACACCAGAACCAAAAAAATCACGTTCTATTCTCTTCACACAGTTAATAAATACAGCTCAATAACTTCTAAAGTAGGTAAGACTCTTTTTTCATTCTTTTTCTATTTATTGCCATTGATATATACGCCATTGTGGCAAAAAAAATAAAGAAAGACTTATCTACTTTCACAGTTACTCACACCAGAACCAAAAAAATCATGTTCTATTCTCTTTGCACTGTTAATAAATACAGCTCAATAACTTCTAAAGTAGGTACGACTCTTTTTTCATTCTTTGGCTATTTATTGCCATTGATGTATACGTCATTATGGGAAAAAATAAAGAAAGAGTCTTATCTACTTTCACAGTTACTCACACCAGAACCAAAAAAATCATGTTCTATTCTCTTTGCACTGTTAATAAATACAGCTCAATAACTTCTAAAGTAGGTAAGACTCTTTTTTCATTCTTTTTCTATTTATTGCCATTGATATATACGCCATTGTGGCAAAAAAAATAAAGAAAGACTTATCTACTTTCACAGTTACTCACACCAGAACCAAAAAAATCATGTTCTATTCTCTTTGCACTGTTAATAAATACAGCTCAATAACTTCTAAAGTAGGTACGACTCTTTTTTCATTCTTTGGCTATTTATTGCCATTGATGTATACGTCATTATGGCAAAAAAATAAAGAAAGAGTCTTATCTACTTTCACAGTTACTCACACCAGAACCAAAAAAATCATGTTCTATTCTCTTCACACTGTTAATAAATACAGCTCAATAACTTCTAAAGTAGGTAAGACTCTTTTTTCATTCTTTTTCTATTTATTGCCATTGATGTATACGCCATTGTGGCAAAAAAATAAAGAAAGACTTATCTACTTTCACAGTTACTCACACCAGAACCAAAAAAATCATGTTCTATTCTCTTTGCACTGTTAATAAATACAGCTCAATAACTTCTAAAGTAGGTACGACTCTTTTTTCATTCTTTGGCTATTTATTGCCATTGATGTATACGTCATTAAGGCAAAAAAATAAAGAAAGAGTCTTATCTACTTTCACAGTTACTCACACCAGAACCAAAAAAATCATGTTCTATTCTCTTTGCACTGTTAATAAATACAGCTCAATAACTTCTAAAGTAGGTACGACTCTTTTTTCATTCTTTGGCTATTTATTGCCATTGATGTATACGTCATTAAGGCAAAAAATAAAGAAAGAGTCTTATCTACTTTCACAGTTACTCACACCAGAACCAAAAAAATCACGTTCTATTCTCTTCACACTGTTAATAAATACAGCTCAATAACTTCTAAAGTAGGTAAGACTCTTTTTTCATTCTTTTTCTATTTATTGCCATTGATGTATACGCCATTGTGGCAAAAAAATAAAGAAAGACTTATCTACTTTCACAGTTACTCACACCAGAACCAAAAAAATCATGTTCTATTCTCTTTGCACTGTTAATAAATACAGCTCAATAACTTCTAAGGTAGGTACGACTCTTTTTTCATTCTTTGGCTATTTATTGCCATTGATGTATACGTCATTAAGGCAAAAAAATAAAGAAAGAGTCTTATCTACTTTCACAGTTACTCACACCAGAACCAAAAAAATCATGTTCTATTCTCTTTGCACTGTTAATAAATACAGCTCAATAACTTCTAAAGTAGGTAAGACTCTTTTTTCATTCTTTGGCTATTTATTGCCATTGATGTATACGTCATTATGGCAAAAAATAAAGAAACAGTCTTATCTACTTTCACAGTTACTCACACCAGAACCAAAAAAATCATGTTCTATTCTCTTTGCACTGTTAATAAATACAGCTCAATAACTTCTAAAGCAGGTATGACTCTTTTTTCATTCTTTGGCTATTTATTGCCATTGATGTATACGTCATTATGGCAAAAAATAAAGAAAGACTCTTATCTACTTTCACAGTTACTCACACCAGAACCAAAAAAATCATGTTCTATTCTCTTTGCACTGTTAATAAATACAGCTCAATAACTTCTAAAGTAGGTATGACTCTTTTTTCATTCTTTGGCTATTTATTGCCATTGATGTATACGTCATTATGGCAAAAAAATAAAAAGAGAGTCTTATCTACTTTCAGAGTTACTCACACCAGAACCAAAAAAATCACGTTCTATTCTCTTCACACTGTTAATAAATACAGCTCAATAACTTCTAAAGTAGGTAAGACTCTTTTTTCATTCTTTGGCTATTTATTGCCACTGATGTATACGTCATTATGGCAAAAAATAAAGAAAGACTCTTATCTACTTTCACAGTTACTCACACCAGAACCAAAAAAATCATGTTCTATTCTCTTTGCACTGTTAATAAATACAGCTCAATAACTTCTAAAGTAGGTAAGACTCTTTTTTCATTCTTTGGCTATTTATTGCCATTGATGTATACGTCATTATGGCAAAAAATAAAGAAACAGTCTTATCTACTTTCACAGTTACTCACACCAGAACCAAAAAAATCATGTTCTATTCTCTTTGCACTGTTAATAAATACAGCTCAATAACTTCTAAGGTAGGTACGACTCTTTTTTCATTCTTTGGCTATTTATTGCCATTGATGTATACGTCATTAAGGCAAAAAAATAAAGAAAGAGTCTTATCTACTTTCACAGTTACTCACACCAGAACCAAAAAAATCATGTTCTATTCTCTTTGCACTGTTAATAAATACAGCTCAATAACTTCTAAGGTAGGTACGACTCTTTTTTCATTCTTTGGCTATTTATTGCCATTGATGTATACGTCATTAAGGCAAAAAAATAAAGAAAGAGTCTTATCTACTTTCACAGTTACTCACACCAGAACCAAAAAAATCATGTTCTATTCTCTTTGCACTGTTAATAAATACAGCTCAATAACTTCTAAGGTAGGTACGACTCTTTTTTCATTCTTTGGCTATTTATTGCCATTGATGTATACGTCATTAAGGCAAAAAAATAAAGAAAGAGTCTTATCTACTTTCACAGTTACTCACACCAGAACCAAAAAAATCATGTTCTATTCTCTTTGCACTGTTAATAAATACAGCTCAATAACTTCTAAGGTAGGTACGACTCTTTTTTCATTCTTTGGCTATTTATTGCCATTGATGTATACGTCATTAAGGCAAAAAATAAAGAAAGAGTCTTATCTACTTTCACAGTTACTCACACCAGAACCAAAAAAATCATGTTCTATTCTCTTTGCACTGTTAATAAATACAGCTCAATAACTTCTAAAGTAGGTAAGACTCTTTTTTCATTCTTTGGCTATTTATTGCCACTGATGTATACGTCATTATGGCAAAAAATAAAGAAAGACTCTTATCTACTTTCACAGTTACTCACACCAGAACCAAAAAAATCATGTTCTATTCTCTTTGCACTGTTAATAAATACAGCTCAATAACTTCTAAAGTAGGTAAGACTCTTTTTTCATTCTTTGGCTATTTATTGCCATTGATGTATACGTCATTATGGCAAAAAATAAAGAAACAGTCTTATCTACTTTCACAGTTACTCACACCAGAACCAAAAAAATCACGTTCTATTCTCTTCACACTGTTAATAAATACAGCTCAATAACTTCTAAAGTAGGTAAGACTCTTTTTCATTCTTTGGCTATTTATTGCCACTGATGTATACGTCATTATGGCAAAAAATAAAGAAAGACTCTTATCTACTTTCACAGTTACTCACACCAGAACCAAAAAAATCATGTTCTATTCTCTTTGCACTGTTAATAAATACAGCTCAATAACTTCTAAAGTAGGTAAGACTCTTTTTTCATTCTTTGGCTATTTATTGCCATTGATGTATACGTCATTATGGCAAAAAATAAAGAAACAGTCTTATCTACTTTCACAGTTACTCACACCAGAACCAAAAAAATCATGTTCTATTCTCTTTGCACTGTTAATAAATACAGCTCAATAACTTCTAAGGTAGGTACGACTCTTTTTTCATTCTTTGGCTATTTATTGCCATTGATGTATACGTCATTAAGGCAAAAAAATAAAGAAAGAGTCTTATCTACTTTCACAGTTACTCACACCAGAACCAAAAAAATCATGTTCTATTCTCTTTGCACTGTTAATAAATACAGCTCAATAACTTCTAAGGTAGGTACGACTCTTTTTTCATTCTTTGGCTATTTATTGCCATTGATGTATACGTCATTAAGGCAAAAAAATAAAGAAAGAGTCTTATCTACTTTCACAGTTACTCACACCAGAACCAAAAAAATCATGTTCTATTCTCTTTGCACTGTTAATAAATACAGCTCAATAACTTCTAAGGTAGGTACGACTCTTTTTTCATTCTTTGGCTATTTATTGCCATTGATGTATACGTCATTAAGGCAAAAAAATAAAGAAAGAGTCTTATCTACTTTCACAGTTACTCACACCAGAACCAAAAAAATCATGTTCTATTCTCTTTGCACTGTTAATAAATACAGCTCAATAACTTCTAAGGTAGGTACGACTCTTTTTTCATTCTTTGGCTATTTATTGCCATTGATGTATACGTCATTAAGGCAAAAAAATAAAGAAAGAGTCTTATCTACTTTCACAGTTACTCACACCAGAACCAAAAAAATCATGTTCTATTCTCTTTGCACTGTTAATAAATACAGCTCAATAACTTCTAAGGTAGGTACGACTCTTTTTTCATTCTTTGGCTATTTATTGCCATTGATGTATACGTCATTAAGGCAAAAAAATAAAGAAAGAGTCTTATCTACTTTCACAGTTACTCACACCAGAACCAAAAAAATCATGTTCTATTCTCTTTGCACTGTTAATAAATACAGCTCAATAACTTCTAAAGTAGGTAAGACTCTTTTTTCATTCTTTGGCTATTTATTGCCATTGATGTATACGTCATTATGGCAAAAAATAAAGAAACAGTCTTATCTACTTTCACAGTTACTCACACCAGAACCAAAAAAATCATGTTCTATTCTCTTTGCACTGTTAATAAATACAGCTCAATAACTTCTAAAGTAGGTATGACTCTTTTTTCATTCTTTGGCTATTTATTGCCATTGATGTATACGTCATTATGGCAAAAAATAAAGAAAGACTCTTATCTACTTTCACAGTTACTCACACCAGAACCAAAAAAATCATGTTCTATTCTCTTTGCACTGTTAATAAATACAGCTCAATAACTTCTAAAGTAGGTATGACTCTTTTTTCATTCTTTGGCTATTTATTGCCATTGATGTATACGTCATTATGGCAAAAAAATAAAAAGAGAGTCTTATCTACTTTCAGAGTTACTCACACCAGAACCAAAAAAATCACGTTCTATTCTCTTCACACTGTTAATAAATACAGCTCAATAACTTCTAAAGTAGGTAAGACTCTTTTTTCATTCTTTGGCTATTTATTGCCACTGATGTATACGTCATTATGGCAAAAAATAAAGAAAGACTCTTATCTACTTTCACAGTTACTCACACCAGAACCAAAAAAATCATGTTCTATTCTCTTTGCACTGTTAATAAATACAGCTCAATAACTTCTAAAGTAGGTAAGACTCTTTTTTCATTCTTTGGCTATTTATTGCCATTGATGTATACGTCATTATGGCAAAAAATAAAGAAACAGTCTTATCTACTTTCACAGTTACTCACACCAGAACCAAAAAAATCATGTTCTATTCTCTTTGCACTGTTAATAAATACAGCTCAATAACTTCTAAAGTAGGTATGACTCTTTTTTCATTCTTTGGCTATTTATTGCCATTGATGTATACGTCATTATGGCAAAAAATAAAGAAAGACTCTTATCTACTTTCACAGTTACTCACACCAGAACCAAAAAAATCATGTTCTATTCTCTTTGCACTGTTAATAAATACAGCTCAATAACTTCTAAAGTAGGTATGACTCTTTTTTCATTCTTTGGCTATTTATTGCCATTGATGTATACGTCATTATGGCAAAAAAATAAAAAGAGAGTCTTATCTACTTTCAGAGTTACTCACACCAGAACCAAAAAAATCACGTTCTATTCTCTTCACACTGTTAATAAATACAGCTCAATAACTTCTAAAGTAGGTAAGACTCTTTTTTCATTCTTTGGCTATTTATTGCCATTGATGTATACGTCATTATGGCAAAAAATAAAGAAAGACTCTTATCTACTTTCACAGTTACTCACACCAGAACCAAAAAAATCATGTTCTATTCTCTTTGCACTGTTAATAAATACAGCTCAATAACTTCTAAAGTAGGTATGACTCTTTTTTCATTCTTTGGCTATTTATTGCCATTGATGTATACGCCATTATGGCAAAAAATAAAAAGAGAGTCTTATCTACTTTCAGAGTTACTCACACCAGAACCAAAAAAATCACGTTCTATTCTCTTCACACTGTTAATAAATACAGCTCAATAACTTCTAAAGTAGGTATGACTCTTTTTTCATTCTTTGGCTATTTATTGCCATTGATGTATACGTCATTATGGCAAAAAATAAAGAAAGACTCTTATCTACTTTCATATTTACTCACACCAGAACCAAAAAAATCATGTTCTATTCTCTTTGCACTGTTAATAAATACAGCTCAATAACTTCTAAAGTAGGTATGACTCTTTTTTCATTCTTTGGCTATTTATTGCCATTGATGTATACGTCATTATGGCAAAAAATAAAAAAAGAGTCTTATCTACTTTCACAGTTACTCACACCAGAACCAAAAAATCATGTTCTATTCTCTTTGCACTGTTAATAAATACAGTTCAATAACTTCTAAAGTAGGTGCGACTCTTTTTTCATTCTTTGGCTATTTATTTCCTTTGATGCGTGGGCCATCATGGCAAAAGATGAAGAAGGAGTCGCACCTACTTTCGGAGTTATCCGCTCTGGAATCCAAGGATTCACATTCTAATCGCTTCCCACTGTTAGGAAATACAGCTCGATCGATATGATCATCATGCATTTTTTGCATACTTACTCAGTATCAACGCCCGGGCATTCATCAATAATCATGATTCCTTGTTGATCTGCCAGATCCATGATTTCATCAGCATAAGGATAATGTGAAGTTCTATACGCGTTAGCACCGATCCATTTAATTAAGTTGTAGTCCCTCAGAACTGTGGGCAAGTCGAGCCCCTTTCCTCTAATATCAGAATCTTCGTGTCTACCAAAGCCTTTAAGATACACTGGGCGATTGTTGATGAGTAAAGAAGTGTTAGTCCAAGATATGGTCCTTATACCGATGGGAAGACGATATATATCGACAACTTCACCAGTGGACACTGATACAAGGTTTACCTATGTTAAAAAGGAGTCGTAACGACGAGATTCGATAGATTCAACTAGCTCAAGCCTATACCTCTAGACTGTATAAGTATCCCGGATCTGAATCCATGAGATAGGGCCACCAAAAATTGACACTGGGTACATTAAGCGTTCCTATAAATCCATTAACACCATTCTGCGCAACAAGATCACCTTCTTTGTCAAACAACTTAATGTGACAAACAAATTTCTCTTTGTCGGATGAAACAACGTAAGAAACGTTGTAGTGTACAATACCTGAAAAAACGTACATCTAATTTTCGGAATTGTACTTTAAAGACATACATTTTACCGGCATCACCATCTATATCAGTTAGAACGGATATATCGTCTATGTAAGAATATGGTGTAGTAAATAATGTTACTGGACGATGTATTCCAGCATAGTTGAAAAAGTCAAAGGTATAGTATTGGTTCAACACTTTACCACTATCACTGAAAACAAAATGCTGAGTMTAAACCACAGACAACGATAATGGCATGCTATTTGAGATTGGTATAAGCTAGACGAGTTTTCCTATATATAAAGTCAACGTGCCMATTGGAAGAGCAAGACTATACCTAATTTGAAGCTAGTTTGGAACTCCTGAGGGCTTTACTTTTTCCTATTACGCTCATATATTCTCTGTCTTCAAAGGCAATTTGTTTAACTTATTTTAAGTTTTTACAAGTTATAGGGTGAGATGTGTCTTTAATATTTTGAACTGAAACCATAGTGTTAAGGAAGCCATACAGTAAATAGTTCTGCAAAGTATCTCTAAAGTGTTACAATGGGTTTGGTCAATTTAGATTAAACAATCAGTCACTTACGTCGTCAAATACTTTACGTAGCCCTGGGGGATGGTATCTGCCAGCAAAGTATTGTCACAAGCGACCGTGATTCTATTGTTTCCACCGAAATTTAAGAACGAGGTAATCTCCTTTTGGAAAGGTAGATGCCCGATTTCATGGCTCATCACCAGTTCTCCATTTATCCACTAAAATAAAAACAAAAGCGTGCTTCTTGTGGAAAAAAAGACACTCTTCAGTATCGACAGAATTACCACTTGAGCGGCATACGACACCGATGAAAACCTGATCCATGTCCTGGTGGCATTGGCCCATGACCTTGGCACAAAGAAAGTCCTGTCGTACCACACCAAGCCCAAGTGGTCCCTGATCTTGGGGTCCGTCGTGATGTCATTGTAACTGGCCGGAACTGGCATTTGATGTACTTCTAGATCGTTTTTTAACTGGAAATTAACATTTGGATTTGTACTTTTGATTTATGTCTCTCTGGACTTTTTAGCCATACTTCTTGTTCATTTACTTACAATGAACACCTGGCAGTAAATAAAAATTTACCTTGCCTAGCTCCTTCTTGTACCATAATTCCCTAAATCCCACTAAAGGATCCGTTATGGGTGAAACCACAAAATTCCATATTCCATCTAATGATAAAGTTTGTCTAGTTTCGGAATCCCTAGGGAATAAGATACCCCCTGGTGACACTGCAGATCTAACCGATTGTGCGAACAGTAAAAATGTTATGCAGGTGGCTGTAAGCATTCTAAACGATTCTACCTGTAAAGATACGACGAAGATTAAAATCTCTAGGTCCTTTCCGAAAAACAATCGGATATGATAATGCAATAAGCTTGAACGTCAGACTATAGGTGAATAAGTAAATGTTTATGGCTTGCTTATTTACTCTAGGAGGAGCTCTTGAATATTCATCGATTATGGTGTTTACAAATTGTTTATAGTCATTGTAGAGATTTAAAGATGTTTCAAGCCAGTATGGAAAAAAGATGAGACTCGTTTGTTGTTTTACACATTAAGGCAATTAATTTCCATATATCGAAAATATTCTGTAGACGATTCGTGGATATCCTGACTACCAATTCATGACATGTTGTTTTCAAACCAAAAGTATTGTTCATATTTTGTAATTTTGTTGTATTGTTTATATGCATATTATCTGTTACCTTTAAAATCGTGAAATGTGAATTACTAGAGATGATAAGTAAGTAAAGACATTTCGACTGAAATAAGATGCAATTCTGTAACCTGTGTACGAAATTATTTGTAATACACTAGACCAAWGACAAAAATGGTTCCTCCCAACATGGCTCTGGAAACTATTGATCTCAAGTTTATAGTATCTAACATTTTTTATTCCATGGTTTATAATTTGGATTAACTGAGTTAGCGTGTAAATCAAGAAGAGTTAGTTTTAAAAAGGAGAAATAAATAATTATTTAACTACAAGGAACGTCTAGAAATTATAATATCCACTTGTATTGCTTTGTTACGATCTGTAAACAATGGTTTGGCGTGTGTCTTTGTGCAAATTGGTTATAATCATTGTGACAGTGATACTTAGCATCTCTATTTTTAAGTGCGCTTAATAGACAAGCAGGTCTACTACTACGTTCTATAATGTTTAGATCTTTACCACTAAATGTAACAGTAACTGCTAGACCAATTTTGGGAATTACACTGCCACATGTGCTTGGTTTTAAAACCCTGACGTCAGTGGACTTGCCCTAGCTTCAGGTATGGTAATAATTTATACACGCAGTTTGAAGGATTCTTTGAAAACGAAATTCTGCCTTCAACAAAATCTTCCATAAGACGGCGTTTCTTTCTCAGAATCTCTCAAATTGTAAAGCCTGCAGTGATAGATTTTGCGCCTTTCTTTTCTTCTGAAACTGTTCCTCCCATGTCATATCTTTGTTTAACAGATGAATTTCAAAATGAGAAATTCCCTTAAAGGCTGAATAAAAACAGAAAACGAAATAAAACCCCGAAATTTAAGAACTGTAGTGAATGTATTGCTCATATATTTGGTTGTTTTATTACGTGAAGCTTATTCGGTCCAAGGTTGATAAACTATAAACTAATTACCCACTGTCTATAATAAACTTCCCGTTTTTACGACAACTTTAAAAAATATTTGCTCTCAATACTAAACCTTGAAAGCAACATCTCACCCTGAGTAGCTCGACATCAAATAATGGCCTTGGTGCTAAGTGAAGATAAGAATTGCTATTACCCCATTATATAATATTTTTGACCGACTATCCTGCTGATAAAGATGCTCGTTGAATAATGTGAAAATAACAGATTGTGAGGTCGCATTAGGATTCTAAATGACGCTTGTAACACATACGATGTGCTTCCGCATTGGTGATCTCTCTTGTTGATTACAATGTTTGAGCGCGTAGGTGATAATTAATAATGAAGCGTTGTCTTTAGACATTAAGCGTTTCACAATAAGACAATGGTTAGAAATCTGTTGTTGCCTACTTTGATTGTGGATGCAGGATGAGTCAAGTAGATGATTCGATAAATGCCAAGCTGTTATTATGGTAATGAAGAAATGCAGCGTACTATACGGATCTATAGTGTATCGGAGCGTTGACACAAAATTACTAAATGATTCGTAGGATTAATATGTCCATTCCTTCCTTATTTTTTTGTATTAAGTAGTGTCAGATTAAATCTACAATCACTAAGGAAATTTCATTTATTATAATAATAATAATAACAATAACGTTTAACAGGAAGTGCAATAGCAATAAATATAAATTTATGGTAGGGCCTGCAGTAAACCTATTGTGAGGTAATTCATTTTTATACAAAGGGACCCCCAATATAACTTTTTAAGAATTGGACGAGAATAATATCGTTTACGGCTAATTTAAACGCTGGAAATTAGAAATTAATAAGTAGTCCCTTTCCTATAAGAATCGCTATCAAATTTATTTGAAAAACAAAAATATTTTGTGAATCAAATCTTAGATATTAAGACTATATTAATAATTATTATTTTCATTAGCTTAATCACAGCCAATTGTGCGTGGGTACGTATATTTTGTGGACCCCACAATTGTATAAAAGTAATAAATATTATCAAATATTTTACGCATTATTTGCTGGTTCGCGATAAAAACTTTCAGTGATAAATAACTTGGTTTTACCTCTGGATGACCTTAGTGGTTAGGTTAAATTAACCACACAATTATCAATCAACGTGAAATGTCAATTCTCCCAGTCTTTAATCGAAATTAGATATAATCCTTATCGAGGCTAATTCGCTTTAAACAAACTGTCACAGTAAAACGAAATGATTTTGCTGTCATTCTAACAACTCCCTGGGATGAAGTTTCTTTATTTATTGTAAGTGTGATAAAAGGGCTAATAGTTTAACTGTAGTATTATGCTAAATAATCGTCGAAAATAGTCCACATGATTTTTATTTTCGGGGAAATGTAAGCAGAATTTATCAGCTTCAAGGATTGTTATAATAGCCTTCTATCAATTGCTCAAGTAATTTTCAATTCAACAATTAGAAAGAGCATTTTTATAACAGAAAAAAATAAGTTCTGCAGTGGTATACTCACAAGCAAGTGTTTACTATTTCTTCGGAAAATAATGCTTCAGAGTTTATTATTCTTGTTTTAAAAGGTTTAAAGGGATATTAAAGCACTCTTTGAGGCAAATACTTCGTCTTGAACAATCTCTTTGCGCATTAAATGTTGTCTTGTACTAATTGTACAGAGTTTAAAATTCGTGGCTTAAAGGTATAGCATATTTTTACTGTTTTTGTTTACGAGTTTTTGCAACACGATCTAACATCATATATTCTCGCTTTGAACAATTATATTGCCTGACTGCACGACATAAAAAACAAAAATTACTTATTCACGCAATTGTCGTGATGCTAAAATCGATAAACTCCACTCGATTTTACCACGTTTGAATATTTATGGCTAAAAGTTTATCGTCACGAAACACAATTCAACCATAAATGATAAAAAAATTTCGCAATTCTAAATTAAATTAACTCCAATATTTTGAAGACTAACATTTCAATCGCACGAGCACCTCAACCAATTTCAATAACACCTTCTTTTGATGGAAAGCTTAATGCTTGGATGATGCCACAAACAATCAATCACCACAAACTGATTGACTCACCTACTTCTTCAGCACGATCCCAAGTCAAGTCCAAGCCTTCTTCTCGTCTCCTAGATGTTACACAACTCACGGACCACCGGAGACTGTCAGTCTCTGTTTACGTCTCCGATGTTTTGAACCCGTCGTCGATACGGTGCCGTTCAGATAGCCGGGGTAGCCAATCCGATGCTCTCTGGAACCTACCTCCGCTGATTTGCAAATGAATTTAGGACGTTTACCTGACAATTCTGATTTTTATCAGAAACACTGACAGTGGTGGTGGGGAAAGAGGGCTTTTCTTCCTTTCTTTCTTCCAATACATATCCCCAATTTTAGCACTTTATGTAAGGAAAAAAGGTATTCGTCCATCATTTAGCACACATAAAGAGTGTAATTGAAAGGGAACCAAGAAGAAAAATAGAAATACTCCTAAAAGAATACCTGGAGAGAATTCGTGAGCCCTTTAAAGATTTAAGAACATAGAGGTCTAGATTAACTGTGAATCAAGATAGTTCAGTCAGAATTAGGATGTATGTCAAACAAACAATTGGTGATGGGCCGCAACAGATCAAATAATTATGAGGAAATGTGATGATATAAAAAATATAGTCTAATAAATGTTTATTGTAAAACACCAGGCTTCAAAACAAACAATAATTTTAGCATTCTAAGTCCATTTATTCTGGCTATCTTGAGAACCAAAGAACCTATTTGTATTTGTATAATATATAACTATATTTCGTTGTTACTCTTTCTTGACACCAGTACGTTGTTTTTCCATTGAGAAACGGGAATTTATGTTTTATAAAAAGTCAAAGATTGCAAGAGCTTCATCGACGTTACGTAACAATACCCGAGGGAAATACTGGTTTTTATTTTTGCCAGAAAGGGAAGAAACTGTTTCTGATGGCTGTTCCTTCATATTGATAAAAAAACTCATCGGTGGTTAGCGTTTTTTCATTATAGTTGATTACAATAGGAAATAAAAAATGCTATAGAAGGAATTGATTTTATTATTAACTAGATCCCATTCTTTTTAAACGATAATTTTTGTGTAATGGACACCAAGTATAAATAGAATCAAGACAGGCAAAGAGCGACAATAGTTTAATAGCATTTCACTCCATACTTCAATCCCAATCAGGAACTACAAGAAGGCAAAATGTTTAGAATAATTTTCAATGGTATAAAAGAGCCAGCAGCTCAAAGTTAAATATAGTCCATTAGGCATCGTGCCCGGCATACAAATCATATACTTATCATCGTAAAAGAGGGCAAGTCTAGATAGACGTCATGGCGCCGTGGATATTCGGCAACTTTTGTATAATTTCAATGTATTACGGCAGAAGATAAATGGGCACTTTCTAGCCGTGTTTTCTGGGATCCATATTGAATGATGATCCTTGCATAAACAAAACTATCTACCCGCCGCTGTGGCAACTGATAATCTGGGATTCGCATTTAAATTCGCCTGTTTTCATTCGAATTTTATTCAAATCGGAGCAGGTATATAAGGAACAAGGTGTTGCTGTGCTGGCGTAAAAGGTAAAGTGAATTTGTAACCTCTGGCGTAACACAGGGGTCTATTTTAGGACCAATTGATGACTTACCTAGTGTATTTCGATGTTCTAGAATGTTGTTCTTTGTAGATGATCTCAAATTAAATGTTTTGAGACTCTACACAATACTTGTATGATATAATTGCTCGTTTGCAGTTTTCAATTATATAAATTTGGTTAGTTTACTGTCTAGTTAGTTTAAATTAACAATCTTGTGGAAAGTTTAAACGTAAAAATATATGTTTACAACTCGGTTGCTAATAAATCTAACGAGGCAGCTGTTCATTCATAGACAACTGATAACAACAACTTGTTTTATTATCAATTTTAAACATGATCTAATAATTATCACTAGTTTGGCCAGAGTTTATAAAAATCGAGTTAGGAAGCAACAGATAAAAAAGGCTATAACTGTTTGTGTCTTACGTAACCTCGTTTATGTAACGCATTGTAAAATCAATGAGTTCTGTCAGAAAAAAACTGCGCATTGACTTGTATTAACTTCTTTATTGTTGGCTGTAAATGGCAAGTGTTTCATAATTATTGATTGCCTGTTAGGATGAACATGCAACGTTTTTTCTGGTTAAACCGTTGTGCCAAAAAGAAAAACGTAAGCGCACCAGGCAACAACAGTTATTCATGGAGATACACATTTGTTTTCCAACGGCGAACTACAATAATAAAAACCCTATCGTTTATATCTTATTTCATTAAAGCAATTAAAGAGCTTACCTCAACTTAGCTATGTAAAAATTCTTCATGCGAGGGTACATTAGATGTTGTGTATGTGTACAGGTCAGTTGGTAACGTTGCATTATACGTTTGATGAGCTAGAGACCAGTATCTCCTTCTTAGGTGGTAAGCACTGGCTTTGGGTTCCCTGTTTCTTGTGAAAATACCTTTTTTGTTGCCTCCGGCTCGTCTAATGTCTACAAAATTGATTTTGTAACTATATCGATCAAAAATAATGAGTGAAATCTCATTACCAGCTGAAGCTAAACAAATAGTTTTGAATGTTTATGAATACATCAACAAAGTAGAGGGAGGAAGTGGGGCCATCGCAAAAACCAGTAGTTTGACCAAAATTTCACAATACACTGTACGAAATATAGCTGTAATTAATGAAATTTACGACAGAAAAGTGCGAAAAGACGTTGGTTTGTTTAATACGAAGTATGAGGCATACAAAAATAGTTTTGTATTGAGCTAAAAATTAGATGCAGTAATACTTCTTATCATTCTGACAGATTGAACAAGTTCCAAATACTTCTTCAAATAAAAAAGAAATTAAAGATTTTCTTTTAAAACATGACATATCTTGAGGAGTTTTATACAAAGAAAAAACTCTTGGAAGTTCTAAAGTTCTAAAGTAATAAAGTCCGATGTGAAGACATCCAAGTGAATATTACTTTGAAAATCTACTAAATTATAATAATAACACTTGGTGATGTGGAATCTGTCAGGTAGTACCTTGAGCAGTCTTGAAATCTGCAAAGTTCCAAACGAATTCTCCTATAAAGAATCCTTCCTTCCGCAACTTGTCAAAAGCTTTGAAGTGTTCTGACATAAGCGCTACCTGGTAGTCTTCAGACCATATAGAGGAAGGCAGCTGCAATACATTTTGGACTTATAATTGGTGTATTAAACTGTGCTTGATTGTAAAGTTTTATCGCTCTAAAGAGAACATCATATACCTACAAAATGCATTCCCGCCAAACTGTCACCTCCATATTCAGATATAAGAACTGGTTTGTTGTGCTTTTGATGCCATGCTGTTGCTTCCTTTATAACTCCCACATTTATCGTCTCTAAATGACCGGGATTTACGTACCATCCATTGTACTTGTTGAAACTTATGATGTCTAGGTACTGTGCCTGGAAGTTATTCATTACGATATACACATCGGTGGTCATAATTTTCAATACTTACTGCAGCGTCCTTTTCTGGAGAGTCTACAAAAATAGCCAGAGTTGTAGGTCTTGTAGTGTCTAGATTCTTCACATGTTGGACTATTTTCCTACAAAAGCCATTAGAAGGAAGATCAACGCATAATTTAATTCAGTACTTAAAATATTCTCCTGCTCCAGATTGGTCAGATTTGGGCTCATTAGCTATAGACCAGGCAACAACACTGGGCCTGTTCTTGTCTCTATTTATCAGCTGTGTCAGCGAGGCTTTGTGATTTAAAAGAAGCTGGTTGCTAAAGCCCCTGAAGTATTAATCAGATCATTAAAGTTAGCGACTGTTCATTCTACTGCAAGTGCTCACTTCGTGTTAACTGAAGGACACTCATCGATGATCATGATTCCGTACTGATCGGCCAAATCCATGATCTCATCGGCGTATGGGTAATGTGATGTCCTGTATGCGTTAGCTCCAACCCACCTGATCAAGTTGTAGTCTCTTAGAACTGTTGGCAAGTCAAGACCTTTTCCTCTAATGTCTGAATCTTCATGTCGACCAAACCCATGAAGATAAACGGGACGATTGTTGATCAGCAGTGATGTGTTTGTCCACGATATGGTTCGTATGCCAATTTTTAAGCGGTAAACATCCACTATCTTGCCAGTGGAAGAATACAGCAAGCTGACCTAATAACATAATTAGTTAATGAAATTTCGCCTCATTTAACATTACCTCTAAAGTATACAAGTATCCAGGATTGGGGTCCATCAAGTAGGGCCACCAAAAAGTGGCATTCGATACTCTAAGAGATCCATTAAACCCAGTTAATTTTTTCTCTGTTACGACATTTCCTTCTTTATCGAATAATTTGACGCTGCAATTCAATTTGGCCGCTTTTTTGTCACTACTATGCGATATGTTATAGTGAACAATGCCTGTAATAAAGAACAAAACAGTCTAACGATGAATGACACATTGCCTTACCTGTAGTTCCTTCAATGGCAGTCAAGACAGATATATCATCTATATAAGTAACAGGAGTTGTAAACAATGTTACAGGTCGATCTATACCAGCATAATTGAAGAAATCAAACGTATATTTCTGAATAGGTTCTGTTCCATTATCGCTTTAAACAAAGAAGGCACAACATAAAAAGGATCTCCTACATCACCGCCAAACTTACGTTTCTATAAATGCGATCGTTCCTTGTGGTACGGTAGCATTCGTCAAGGTATTGTTACAAGCTACTGTTACTCTATTATTTCCACCAAAGTTAAGGAACTCAGTGACCTCTACTTGAAAGGGAAGATGACCGATTTTATGTGACACCACAAACTTTCCATTGATGTACTGTAAAGGACTTCAGACATATAGTATGCTCCTTATCAAGATATCTAACATACCACGTTGGCTGCGTACGATACAGATGAAAATCTAATCCAAGTCTTGCCAGAATCTGCCCAAAATCTTGGAACAAAAAACGATCTATCGTACCATACTATTCCCAAGTAGTCCCTGATTTTTGGGTCTGTTGTTATGTCATTGTAACTAGCAGGCACTGGCATTTGATTTATTTGGACATTACGAAGCTGTGTAAAATAATAATAACATTAAAAGTACATTCATCTTTGGCGATTTCTTCCATTATATAACTACACATATTGGTTCTGTCTGTCTCAAATTGACCTATTTACGTGTTTTCAATATCGTTTATACTTACTTCCTTTTGCATATTTAAAACTATTGAACTTCGTAAGTAAATTTTGCCTAGCTATGAACTTACCGTAGATAAATCTTGCCTATACCATTTTTCACCAAAACCAATAGTTTGGTTTCTTGCAGGAGATGTAACTAGGAGCGCCAGCTTTTAGAAAACCTCGTGGGTGCTCATGCTAACATAATCGAGAAAATAGTATCTATGAATCCGTCCAATAGAGCTCAATAGGTACACATGCAATATGACAGAAATATGTATGATATAAATAGAAAGATACGTAAGAGGAAAAAATAAGTACAAAAATGCTAGATTTGTCCTAGTGCCTTTGTTGGTACCAGCATTAGTTATCGACAAACTTTTTTATGAAAGAAACTGTGTTCAATTCACTACAGAACGAGAGGTAGAATGTGGAGTACTCCTTTTTGAAACCAAAGATATACGAAAAAATTATAAAATAATACTGTATTGGTAACGGAAACCAACCTCATCGGGGAGGTATATAAACTACGTCTCAAATCATTCGACACAAGTTAAAATAAACTTTGTAAAACAGATGAAACATAGAATTATTAAAATAAAATATTCAAAATTTATTGAAAAAAATTTAAAAAATTAGAAAATTTATTAATACACAATTCATACCCGAGAGCGTTGATAAATAAAATCTTCTATTCTATTACTGACTTATCAACACTTCATGTAACGCAAACACAGCTAACGGTAGTATGCAAAGTGACGTGGGGCAGAGGGTAAATCATGATCCTATGGTTGACAAAAACCTACAAACAGCAGAAGATCATAGAATGTATCTACCCCTACCAAACATTACTGGATTGACAACAAAATTATTCAGAACGTTTAAAAAATGAAAACATAAAAATTACAATTGAGAACAAGAAGCATGGCTCAACCCTACTCGCAACACTAAAATCAAAAATACCTGCAAAATATAATGCAAATGTTCTATAATATATGTTTGGAATGTGAGGATTGTGAAGGCAAGTATGTACACATAGGACAGGTATCACAATGGATGGTTAATAGATTGGCCGTCTACAAAAGTGATATAACTAAACAAAGGGATAGATGCTCACTTACTGAACACATGGACATCATATTAAGTGGGATGATGTGAAAATTTAGGATAAAGAAAGTAATACAAACAAGAGATTAATACTTCAAATGGTTCACATAAATCAAAATTCCAATATAATAAATAAAAAAATCAGATATTAAAAAACTGAGCAACATTTCCACGTACTTGCTTTCACAAGAAATTCTAAAACAAGGCTGGGTGGGCTTGAATCATCTGACAGCACTGTAGACGCTCTAATTTGATAAATTTGACAAAGAGTTCTTTTTTATATCTGTGATAAGTCAGTTTGAATTTATGGTACATGTGTTGAAGCCTATTTGGTCGTGGGTGCTCCGCACCCACAATTTACTTCTCGTGGGTGCTGGAGCACCCGAGCACCCATGGAGTCGGCGCCCCTGGATGTAACGAAATTCCAAACGCCATTTAGCGAAAGTGTATGTCTAAATTCTGAATCTTGTGGGAAGAGAATACCATTTGAGGCGGCGTTACTTGATGTGATGTATAATAAAAAAAGATAATGGAGAAATGGGTACATGATTTAGCTGTACTTTTAGCGAGGCTCTTTCCTAAATCAATTTTAGCTGAAAAAAGAAATAGAATTAAAAGAAAATCAATAATACGAACATATGTATAACAATAACGAGAATAAAAGAGCTAAAACAATCGATTGGCGTACACACTAGCAAACCTCTAAAAGAAAGAAAAACAAAACTACAGTACATTGCTCCCTTGAATCAATAAATCAGCAATAAACACTGAGGTAATGGTATAAGTTCAGAGTCACTGAGCAGGTATACAAATACAATGGCATTATTACGTTCCCATTATAAGCAGGGGCTTTATTTTTTGATAAAAAACAGCTGCATGCGTGTGAAAAAAAGAACAAATATTGTAGGAATTTTTTTTTTGCAGTATACTGAAAGCTGAAGCTTTGTAAATACATCTTCATTAGCAATCGTTCTATTATTTTTGTTTACTGACCTGCTTTTACAAGCCACAATTTGAAATATTACTTTCTTTATACATTAGAGGCGATCTAGAATCGTTTATACAGAAGGCGTCACAATTTGATTAAGAAAAAACGTGTGCCTAATATAGAACGTACAATCTAACGTTGAAATCTTAACAAGCAGATACAGAAAGCCACCAGGATAGAAAGCTCAATGTTTACTTTCGTGCGTACAAAAAAAGTAACAAGGAAAGGTGGACACAAAGCAAAGATGATCACTTCCTACCATTTAAGGAGTCGTTTAATGTACGCCGGAGCGAACACTATAAACAAATTATTTCCAGTGGAGATGCATTTAGCGTTGAAGTGCTAAATATGTTTACTATTTAAGTGCATATTTGGTATGTGTGTTACTGGTGCACGGAACAAAAGCGAAAATGTAGGATAACATGGAAATGTGTTTTAGGTGTCATGGCCGTGAAAGTTCAGTAACGTCCATTTTCTCGATTATGTTACGTAACAACGATGGTTAAAAAATTTTTGAATTAAAAGGATGAAAGAAGCTAAGTACCAGGCAAATTGGATGAATTAAAGACATAAATTACCACATTTTTAATAGACAACAAGGTGCAACCATAATATCAAGAATCTTCAGACCGAAATTATAATGCACATTTGCTAAAAACATGAAAAATATTACTACTAAGTGCTATACAACCCTTAGTACAAACTTCTGAGCAATCWCCAAGTCCTCGAAATTTTTCATATTGATGCTGCTAGTTCACCATGGCAATGTATTTACAATCTAAATGATGTTAATGATCAGAATTAAAAGCATTGCTTACATCGAGTGCAAGAACAATCAATGTCGAGTAAAATGAATGTAKTATTGTAATACTGTGAGTTAAGAAACTATGTTACGTAGGCGATTGAATTAAAGATTTTTTTGGATGCATCTGTGATATTTATGAGCTCCAGTTGAAATTTTTTAATGAATAGCTTCAACTAATCGTTTTCTAAAATTCAGTTTTGATTATTTCGTATTGGACAGTTGGTAATAGTTAGTGCAATTATTAAAAAGTCAACTGTTACAAATTACAAAACGATTTTCTAATCAAGACACAAAACATTATCAAAATAACCCCTTGAAAATAAGGCTAAATATGAAAACGACCGTTTTACTCATTTACGCTTTGGTTCTTTCTTCCAGAGAGGCAGCGTTCGGCTGCATTAATCCACCGTGGCAATTTAAGAATTAAGAACACCAGAGACAATTTAAAATAACTTACCCGAAGTGGATAAGACTAGTAGGTGTTCGCCTTAAATTTTCAAAAGATAAATTACGTCGCAATAAAATAACACCCACGAACAGTAGTAGTTTAAAACTTATGAGGTCGAGTACTTTTACAAAGTCTGTCCTCGACGTTATAAACATAGATATAACAGAACGACAAGAATTTTATTTGTTTATACGGTAAAACAGTTATGGCAAAAACGAGGTGTTTTTATCAAAACAGATATTGCGTAAAAAATCAATAAATGAGTTCATTAAAAACCGCTTTATTAGGATTTATGTTGGAAATGGTCCTTGGACTATATGTAAGCATTTTTAGGAATGTGTCACGAACATTATGGTGAATTTAGTACTACAGGAATAAGAGAATTTAAAACATCTACATCTAAAGCAAATTTTTCTGGCATTTTTTCTTGATGTACACAATTAAAGAATGTTGCAAGTTGTTGATCTCAGACTGAGTCACCTGACGTTTGTTTAATGAGGTAATTTTACTTAAAAAATAAAAAAGAAATGATGCTGCTTGGTACAAAAACTTACCTGACACGTAACGTGGTTTGTATATGTTTTTCTTTTCAAGAACGTATTATAGCTGTCTGCACAGGTCTCTATTTTGAATCATTCTAAGCCGTGAACTACACACAGTTGACTTACTTTACAAACAATGCAATAGAAATTAGCAATTAAAATAAATCTTCATTTTTATGCAAACTGTTCGTTTTTATAGTTGCGTTACTAAACACTTTTGGTTTATTTGCTGTGATTTTTTCAACCTCTTCCTGGATAGTTTGTATGGTGCTATCACTAAATTTTGGCGTAGTATTTTGCCTCCTTACATGACCCTTTTTTTGACGTTTTGTCCTAAAATCTCGAAGAGTTGTTTCTTTGTATAACATTCCTCAAAATACAATTTACACAAAGGGACCCCACGAATTAGAAAGCTATACCTGTATATCACTTACTGTTCAAGAAAAAAACTAATTGTATCCAAAATGGCCCCTGCGTCTAATGAACTTATGATCCAACATCAGGCTTATGCAGGTGCTTTACCGCCTTGTCAAAACACAAGACAACATTGTTAATCTTAACCTTTGGCGGCATCGCGAGAAAAAAATACAGAGATCGTTGATTCCCGACCATCGGTTAAGATCACCAATGGAATGAAGTCATCATCCCAATCATCGAACCATTAATAAGTTTGCACAGACGTTATTAAAAGAACGAATGTGATGGTCCTTAAACTTGAACTCGGTTACCAAGGCTAAAGATGTGTGTTGACTCTATCGTGGGTTCTTCCACTAGATTAAGAGATCTGTTTTGAATTTCGACAGGCAGGTAGTCTGTTTGGGGTTAAAAAGTCCGGTTTCTCAAAACAAGATGTGAATTGTAAATTATAGGTATCTTTTGGGTTACCTAGAAACGTTAGAACGTTGAATACAGAATTAGATTTCAGTGTCCAAATAATGTAAGGAGATTTCGTATTTCATTTTCGAGTCTATGCTATTAAAGTTATACAGAATAATGCCACAGGTATATTCAAAACTTACGAATGAGAAGATGTGGTATTGTTTTATAAATAATCGCCGTATTATTTAATTAATGAGTATCAAACATCGATAGGTTTTAGGAAAACATACATCGCAAATTTATTTTAAGAGAATACTATTTTTCAGTTACCTATTGCAATCGTGTAAAAGGATATTGTAAGCGTCACAAACTTTAAGAGTTGTGCCATTCTGTCCTTTTTTCTTAGAAACAATTGTTGTTAAGCTGTCTTCAGAGGAGGGCATTTTTTAAGCAAAAACAAATGTTTCATCATCAAGATAGGTATCACGATTTTTAAATCTCTTTTTCTAATAATTTACAAGAAGATTCCAGTATATTCCATTAGCAACGAACCTTTTTTATTTCCATCATTTTTTGCTAGAAATTTTGCCAGTGTGAGATAATGCAATAATACCTATTTCCTCTCTATTGTTTTAAATTCAAGATCTATAATATGAACTTTTTTCCCACATGACAGGTGGTGACCTCTAATACTTTTTTGTGTAGTAATACMRATATCTTTCTAGAKTATTAGCATATGTATGGAACATTGGTTTCAATTTATATATATAGAGGACAGTACCAAGCAAWCCAAGTGATTCTTTATATATTTATATTGGAACAAATAACATACAAGCATCGGTGGTTCAGTGGTAGAATGCTCGCCTGCCACGCGGGCGGCCCGGGTTCGATTCCCGGCCGATGCATCATTCTTTTTTTTTTTGAAGAAGTATGAAAAAATTGTTTTCAGCTCCTTGAGGAATATTTACTTAATTACATTTTCTATAGGTCATGCTTCTTAATAATAATTATTAATTTTTTTACAGCAACTCAATATATTTATGTTCTTACAACTAATCAAAAATTTTTTAATGAGATTTACACACAATTTTCCATCTATACTCTTTATTCTAGTGGAACAGCCAACTTAGTGACGTCCTTGCCCAACAGCATGATTAGTATATTGAAATCTAATCAAACCCATACATTGATGCTCTTGACATTTGATTTTCTTTAAAGAATCGTAGTCAAATCATCATAGTTTTCCTTCATAATGAACGTAGTGCATCCAATATGCAGCAAGACTTCATTGCAGCTAGTTTTAAACGAACCATTACTCTCTTCGTTTCCCTTGAAGCCTTATCACGAAATGAGGTCCCATCTTTTGAAAGACATAAGTCTCTTATTCTTATTCAGTTGTTGAGCTCATTTCCTACATCATTCGATCTGGGAAGCTTACTTTTAAACTACAAAAGAGGATTTCCCTTCCATTTTTGCATACCTTATGCAAAGCCCACGTTTTATGTTGATCTACAAGCTTCAATTTAAGATACACAAAATAAACTTTCTTCACAGCCTCTTTTACGTCTTTTTGTTGACTTTTAACTGTGTATTCCTCACATACATAACAAAAGCTATCCAGAGAAATTACACAATCCCTGAAAGCTTTACTCCAGAAATAAAATAACAAACACAAACATAAGTATGTACAGGTGTAAAAGGTCTACTAGATATTGCTTCTTGTTCTCCAAGGTTTTGCCAATGTTCAGAACATTCCATTAGCTTCAAGATTTATTTTTAGGCATTGCAAACTGTTGGAAATACTATAATGATCATGCATGATTCAAGTAACGTTTCCTGGTACCCCAACACACATGTAATTTTGAAACTGCTGCTCGCGATTTCTCTAAAACCAAATCTGCAAGTGTTCAACAGGTGGCCATTAATAATCTCCCAAATAAATTTCAATTACTATACGTATTTACATTAAAGACGATAATTATCGCATAACAACATTGACCCTGTTACCAGAACCTTTATTATCATAGTCAAGCACAGACATTCAACACGTTTATTAAGAATGTATTTAGGTCGACTGTTTCAGGAACTTCTTCTTATCTTTCCTGAAGTTAAGCTCATAATTATTAATAGTTTTCTTGATGAGATTGGGTAAAAGGCTGCATAAAGGAAACGAAAAGTTTCAGACTACCTTTGAACTGATTTAACTGGCAGATTTCATCGGTCCATGCTTTATTTGTATTGAAAGTTAATCCTTAAAGTTTAATTGAGCGTACTAACCAGATATAACAATAATATTATAGAAGGCGTAGGCGTTGCAAAATTAAAATACAAAAAAATACAAACACCACAAAACAGACATTAAACGTTTACTAGGTATGGTACAGTATCATTAAGAAAATTGCTGAAAAAACATATCGAGTTCTAGTTGAATTATGAACAAAGCATTACATCAACTTAAAGTAATTATTGTCACGAAAAAACTGATCAGAACATATATTGTTAAGCTAGACCGTAATAATCTTGTCAATGTAAGTGTGAAGGCATAAAAATCCAATTAAATTTAAAGCCACTAAGCCAGGTAAAATGCCCACAAAATATCTGTGTTAAGAAAATGAATTAAGAATGTACAAATAATCTTAAATACATTATTTATCAGTGAATATCAAGTACATTAGTAATACAAATCAATCTTGATGGGTATTAAATGATGTTGATGTATATTGGAAACCACATCAGCTTTTAAAACTATAGTGTTCGATCGTGTCAGCAATAAAATTGTATATGTTTTATTTACAGATCTATGATATTTGTAGCATTTTTACCCTATAGTTATTGTAAATCAACGGTAATGGTAATCACGAAATTCCTATAAAATCTGAAAATTACAATTTTAGCAAATTATTTGTACTTTTACAGCTATTTTGATGGAACGGCTTGATTTTACTACTGTACTGCGATTATTTATTAGAAAAATACACAATAAAGACGTTTGCAGTACACTTGTACGTTTACCTTCCAGTTGTCCCAACACAACACAATTTTTTCACGTAAACTCACCGCTACTTGTTTGGTATAAAAAGATCGATACGAAGAAGAATGCAAGCCGTTGACCGCTTAACATAAACCAAGTTTTTTGTTGTTCTCTGAACACAAAGTACCCGTTCCACATACTCTGGCGTTGATCAAAGATCGTCTTGTGAATTATTTCATTTAGCAGTGCACTGCAAGCGGAAAAGCAAGAATTTTTTACATTGAAAAGCTGTCGCTTTTTATTTCCTTTGTCAATTAATAGAATAGTTAAATGTGCACCGAGTACATGCTCCGAAATTTCAATTTCATGTTAAATACTTTACAAGTTGCACTGCATCGCATGAAAACAAACTTTATGTTGTCAAAGGGTGTCTTTATCTACGTTAGTATGTACTCAGAGTCCCCTTACTTCAATATGTGAAAAAAATAGGTTTATAAGCAGAAAATTCTATGGGATTGGGTGCATTTACGCATCTGTTATTGTTTAGTAGTTGACATATAGAAGAAACAACGGAGGTCCCAACACTGGACCTTGTGAAAATCCTGATTCCAAGGGTTCTCATCTCGAGTATTTGCTTGGCAAAGAAGCCTTTTGGATCCGGATGGATGCCATCCACCAACTTATGTGGTACTTTGTGATACCTCCTTCTCATCAACTGATTCATGTAGTTTCTCTATTGCTCTTTACAATGTTAATACTTTTCGGTTGTTTCTTCGTACATACTGATCAAAATATACTTCATCCCGACACATTTATAAACACAACGAAAGTAAAGAAGGCAATCTTTATGCGCTTAAATTTCCGTGTCACAACTGGGATAGGGTCGTTTCCTGTCGGTCAATGCACTATGCATTCTAACAAATCTCTCACAGCGGAAGAGGCAAGCGCCTACGGCTGAAACATTTTCGATAATTCCGATAATGCAACCCGATGAACCTAAGTTATGTAATTGAGGCCACCAACACATGACGGCTAGACACCAGCTATTATCGTCGGAAAGTGAAGCAAAAAATCAAGTTGCAAAAAGCTTACAACATCCGATGCAAAGCGGATGTTGACAGCGGCCTTGGTCGTAGTTATCTCCAAGGATTTTTAATGCGCTTGATTATTGTAAGGAGATAATGACACCCATAATAGAACGTTGGTCAAAAAATGGAAAACGTCTTGGATGGCATATTTTTCTTCAGGTCTTCACTTTTACTTGTATTCTGCAGTTGGCTGTCATAGAGGGAAGTGTTTTGTGTGTTTGTATGATTGAATTATATAGATAGTAAGAATAGGTAGAAATCAAATAACTTTAAACATTAATCAAGGAATTCGGACTCCACTTGCCTTGGTACAGCTTCTCCATATTTGATATTTCTTGATGAAAGCGTTTGTCATTGACTGCCTCTAGGTTTTCTATAGAAAAAATCCAAATGGGAATGTAGGAAGTATATTTTTAATGACATAAAATATCCTTTTAGATATTTGTATAAGTTTCGTAACAGGAAAATATATTTTATTGTACGATTGTGGTTTTCTGGACAAATTAGGTTTCGTTAATATTTTCGTTTTTGATTTAGAGGAAATTACCCTCGTGAGTTAATCTTACATATAGTTCTGTAATACTAAAGTTTATGATAAAGAATGTAGAGTAGAAACTAGAAGTATTATGACTTACATATCAAAGCAACACCTTGATTCAAAAAAATCTTAACTTTACAGATGGATATAGATACCTTTTTACTTTTAACACCGTTAAGTATTCAACAAAACACTTTCACCACGTGACTAAACCTTTACACCATGCTGCATAACATAATTTTAAAAAATCTCCTCCATTAGTCACCTTAATGTTGCACCGGTAAAACGCTATTATTCTCGAGAACAAGCCGATACAGCGGGACATTCCACCATGACCCCACGTTGAAAAATGCGACCTGTCCTTTCCTAAAAATGATTCACCGTCAGAGCAGGTCCCAAATCATCATTCACGATTACAGGTGGCCACTGAATCAAAATTAACTAAGTAATTTGGGGAGCAAACATCGGACTGTTTGCTCTTTGTGAGTTAATAGCGAAGAATTTTGTCCCGTTTTCAGATTAAAGGTCGTTGCCGGTTCTTAGTCACACCGTAAAAAATTGGAAAAACCATTTGACCACCAGCAACAAATTTTTATTTGTTAGAGATTAATTTGCTATAGTAAAGAATTGCGTTTGCAAAAATCAAACGTTGTTAGTACCAAACTAAACTTTGTTACCACACATAACACATTTTTAACAGATATTTAATATTATACATTTGTATATGGAACATTTATGAAAAAATATTTGATTTTTAACATTTATATATCTTTTGCATATACATTTTGAAATATTTAAGTCCTTCGTTAGTATTATAATAATAAATTTTTGTTCTACCATTCCCATTTAATAGGCCTCATATGCTATTTACTTCAAAATTGTATATTTACATTAATAATAAAGATACTGGCGTGAATCAAAAAAGGAAAATGTTCAGGAAGATGGGGCTAGTTTAACTCCAGTTGACATCTGCAGTTGTAGCTGGTTTATCTCTTAAGGAATTGTAAATTTAAATACCCTGTAGATACTGAAGACTAATATTTGAATGAAAATTTTGAAAACAGCATCATTACTGAGAAACCAAAAATTATCAAATTAACAATTCCGTGCAATAGTATTCTTTGAGTACCACCAGCATATTTTTGATTCATTGGCCAAACTTCTGATTATTATTTATATTTACTTGATCAAATATATTCTTTAACACCTTCATTTCATTTTTTCAATACTCAAAATTGATTTAGAAACAGAGATTACAAATAAGGACACTAATAAGATGTTAAAAAGTTTATGCTTGTATCTTGTCAAGATTGACAGGTAGCCATTTTATTTAAGTAAATATTTATATAATATTAGAAGGGGGTGCTAAAGTTATTTCTAAATATTCTGGAAGAGAACATATAATGAATATTTAATATAAAGTCTCCACTAATATTGTGATATTTGTACGCCTAAGTAATAGAAAATGTAGGAGTTCATCGGCAGCATTGTTAGCGTTAAATACTTACTTATAACAAGGTTAACAAGGTTACTATAACAAATAATGTTTTTGTGACCAATAATAATAAATTACTTCTAATAACAATTTTTTTGCAGAACAAAGATAGATTTTTGCCTTTACAAAATTTTTAGTTGAGGCTATAGCTACAAATAAAATTTGTTGACAATGCTAAAATCTAAGTAAACTGAACAAATCCTTTCTTTCAGTGCAGTTAATTTAATTTTGTTAAATAAAATGTGCATTGGCCAGACTAACAAATCCTACTAATTCGATTCTTTCATGCCATCAATTGCTGTCACTACTTACCACGATAAAATCCGTCGTGACCAAGATAGCTCCATGCTTTTATTATAAATAATAATTTGTAACGACTGGGCCACATATGTTACTGCATCGACACCACGGCGCCAATAGTGAATCTCCGGCTTGTTCAGATTGAAGGATCATAATTTCGTAATATGAAAGTGTTCGGTTAATGTACCCTGACAAACAAGCATCAACTTTGACTGAAAGTACTTGTTAATTATTATAAGTGACGTTCAGATCAGAGGGACAACATCACATAATGCTATCTTCTTTTATACAAAAAAAATGAATGACGCGAACTGTGGTTTTTGGTAACTGTGTTTGTTCTTTTAGAGTTGCCTCTGGAGACAGCACTAGTTCTTTTCTAACCATTAATGAAGTACGAAACTGCTGAAAGAAGTTCATTTTTTGTAAACAGTCTGTTCAGTTTTTCACTCTCTTACAATCCATCGTTATTATTTCAACAACCGCTGTATACATATTTCTTAGTGCTAGCCGACAACCATCAACAGCTGTTACTTGAATGTACCTGCAATACGATGGGTACAATATTTTTACTGCCATACGTCATCACAACTAAAATTTGGTACTTTTACCTAAATGCAAAGTTAATGTTATGTGTATAATTGTTCACAAATAATTGAAGTTGTGCTTTGCTTTGTGATTCATTGGATATAAATACATTATTAACAAAACCGAAGTCTTTTGCAACTGCTAAGTCATTGTAAATTCTCACACAACTCTTCAAGTGTTTATAGCCGATGAAATCACCCATACTTAGTGACTACCTGATGGCTACACTGAAGTAAGCAAAGATCTCTCAATCAAGAATAACAGGATCTCTATTATGAAGACTTTCACAAAACATGTAATTGTTAGGTACAAATTAATACCCCATTTTGATGTTTGATTTAATGAATTGCAGGATACTGAGTAATATTCGACTATGTTGATGGCAACACCACCTCCCTTGAATTACTCTCAGTCAATAATTATAATCGCAATAATGAAATATCGTGTAGGCCCGTCTGAAAATTTGCGCAAACTTTTAATCGCCGTTAGTTAAGCCGCAAAACACTAATGAAACGGCAACGAAACACGGTAAACAACGAAATTTTATCGCCCTTAAAAGTTGGCGGAGATAATTACGTTAACGAGATGGGGTCACGGCAAAGTGGACTACAAAGCGAATTATGAATTTAGATTAAAGCAAAACAGAGGCGAGCTGATTTTTGCTATATCCAATTAAAAGCTAGCGTAAAGTCGAGGGAATTGTTATGTTTTTTTATCCATTTGGCCTGTTATTAGATAGTGCCCACACGCTGCTTGTGATACAAAAGGGGTACGCACTTGTTACATTTTAATGAATTTTTTCACCATCGAACGACTAAGGTTTTCAAAAACAAAATAGCAGAAAACATATAAAACTGGTGTTATGTATTGTGTATTGATATCCACTGCTGGCATTAACATTTATACAAATAATCTTTGTCAAAAAATATATGTTTTTAATCAGGGGTGCTTGAACAGCATTTTATTATGAACTCAAATGATTCTACCAGTTAAGTTCATTTTCAGGTAGAGAAGAGTTCTCTGGTAAAATCAAAGGCAGGAAAACCTGAATACCGAGACGCCGTGAAAGCGATCTTCTGCAACATTTGCGGAAGCTAAATTTAAAACGGCCGTTATTTGCATGCGTTTCTAAGAATAGTAACTTGCAGTATACGAACTTGTACATGAATGTACCATGGTAGACAGCCACCCGCGCAAAATGTTTATCATAATGCGAGTTTCTGTTGCTCTTATGGTGTTTTACAACCGGACTTCAAAGAACTGATGTACCCTGTACTTCGAGGTTGCTGGGGTAGAAGTTTTGCAAATCATGGCTGGAGTATCAATTATCTACAGCCTCGATTATAGTTTTTGCACTGTTTCATGTTCAGCAGCAACTATTGTATTCTCATGCTGCAACTATTTTCAGAACTATTAAAAAAGAAAGGTACTCGTAGTCATGTGCAAATTTGAAGGATTAAAAATATTACTGAATATTTTCTAAAAAGAAAAACTCCATATTAGTAGAAAGACGAAGTAATCTCTCAACGCCAAATAGGTACATTCCAGTGCAGTACAAAAATATCCTTTAAAACAGATGTACATACTCTTAAATCGTAAATCAGAACGCAGTATTTTTAAAGTTAATATTGCGCTGCTGACTTTTGTAAATGACAGAGAATAATTACAGTGTTTTTGCCTTGATGACTTATTCAGAACAGGTATATTTTTGTTTTTTTTTACTAAAATTAAGAACACAAATTAGAAGGTATCACAACCAATAATGTTTCTTCTATTCCAAAAACGAACCAATTTTGAGCCGATTTAATAACAGTACTTTATAATACAGTCGAAACCCTTTCTAATGCACTTCACACTCAAAAAAAAACATATGTAAAATTAATCTGTTTGCGCATTCAATCAGCAACATTAATTATTATGGTAATTGTCACGCGATATCTCAAGCATTTCCCAGTTACAACAGTTTCGCAATTTTCTCAGACTAGACGGAAATGAAAGTTATGGAGTCGTGGAGTCAGCAACAAATTGTCAATAAGGCGTGATAGGTACGATTAACTATTTTTTCTCAAAGAACGTAAACGTCTGGTCTTTGTTACTTCAAGGTGTTGGCACAAAGAGACTTATGGAAATGGTGTTACCATAAACGTTATTATAGAAGGTCGAGTACTACGTTTCTAAGAAATACTATGACACTAATTTTGTGTTATGTGCGCTAGCGAGCTTGCTGTTTATTGACAATTTCCTTTTGGGATAAAATGACGCATTCTTCCTTATGTTGCAAAGGTTCCTGGTGATTCTTACAATATCGTTTTTGTGCTATTATGTTATTTTAAAATCCGAAAAATTGCAATGTTAAATTGTATTTTCTTGCAAATATATTTTAGGTATAAGATTAATAATAGAATAAGCTTTGAAAAGCATAAATTTACAGGCACTTACATTAGAAATCTCGAATGATTTTTAGGCATTTTAGGTAGCCCGATGCAATAAATGTTTTTAGACTTGTATGTAGTTTGTTATGGAGTTAAGTAGAAATTTCTCCAAATATGTTTGCTTGAGCATTTAAGATCATGTAAGCTTTTGAAGTAATACTTTAGGTACTCTAACTGTACTAAGGACTGGACGTCTTGTTCAGTACTGTGTCTTCTAAGAGCGTTAATTTGAGAAGACTCATTATTCGGTCTAATCTAACAAACCACGTGTTACAAGCCATACTGCTAGAAAACGAGACATTAACAAAAAAAAACGATACAGCGGCCGTGTCTAGAAATCTCCCTCACGTGGTGTAACCAGATACCCAAGAAAAAGGTTCCCTTTTGATTTATTAACATACAGCATTTGTTGACACACCGGTTATTTACTGAATCGCTTAGCTCAAGCTTTGACTGCTAAACGCAGCTTCAAGATTCCGTGCAAGGGTTGAATTTGACACCAGAAAATGTTGTTTTAGCTAGTTTATTCTTGTTCTACTTTCATTATGAATTTGCAGAATTTACAAATGGGAAAGGCA
Organism: Rhyzopertha dominica; assembly: GCA_025024175.1. NCBI lineage: Eukaryota > Metazoa > Arthropoda > Insecta > Coleoptera > Bostrichidae > Rhyzopertha > Rhyzopertha dominica. The sequence goes on along the minus strand of QCXZ01000053.1, from coordinate 372,050 downwards.
AACCCATTCTAATTCAAATCAACGTGAACTACAAACAAGGCTCTCTTTGTTAGAAAATGACGTTTGTTTTGGTGTAAAAGAATCCTGGGATACGACGAATTCGTAACAGTAATGAAAGTGACCTTTCTGCAGTTCCTTATAAGGCGGTATTGCTCATTATCATTCGTTATAACAGAGACACTGCGCTTGCAACCAGGTGTGCAGAGGGATTTTAATTAAAATGTGCAGTTTTCGTAATATACCTTCTAGGAATTGCAGGCGAAATTGAGAGCAGAACAAAATCTCGACTCGCTTAAAACCACGCCTACTTCCTGCACTTTATGAACGTTGCATGCAATTTTTGAATTTTGTGGGGTGTGGGCGTACAATCGTGCAAAAGGGACTTGCAATGTCGTTAAATTTTTGTAAGGAAGTCTACATATGCAGATTAATTATTTATGAAAATAATTTAGAGTGGAGCTGACTCTTGTATTCCAACTCTTAACAAGCTTGAAAGTTGAAACTTATTGCAGTAGATGTATTCCACCATTGGACATTTAGTATCGAATGCCCCATTACTCGGTCATTGCGCTTTTTATCGTTTCCCATTTTCTGCTCGTCAATAACAACGAAACATAAAATATTGACTGTTCCTCCGATAGCACGCATTCTTCCACAACCCCTTCAGTAAAGCTGACCATGCAAACTACCATACATCGTTCACTCAAGTGCCTCCAATCAAGCGTCCATTTCCCAAATCGCTTTTTGATGATGGGTGTCGCGAACAAATTTTCTCGTACAAGGCACGCCATTGTGACCGGCCAGCTCGAGTACTCGCACTAATGAAGAAAGTGATCCAGTAATTTACGCTGTCCTGGGGCAATTTTTCAACCTCAACGCGACGGCGCCAGTCGCACGTTTTTAATACGCTGTCCTCATGATCAAGATGCACCGTGGTGCAATTCTGTTGCCCAAAGCGGAATAATGATGGCCTTATTGTTATTAATTGTTGCTTAAAAGGATGCATGGCACCATAGCCCATTAGTAGGATTGACGTGATTTTTATAAATCGATGCCAATTTCGGATCCTTGGCGTGGAGAGTTTATCGATTGGATTGGATAAAATATGACGACTTTTTTTTTCATATTTTGTTTTGACGGCCTACACATCAAAGGAAATAAACAGCTAAAGAATAAAACAAGAGCCATACCTACTTTGGGAGTTATTGAGCTGTACTTACTAGCTGTGCGAAGTGAATAGAACATATAGTTTCATCTATTCATAAAATGAAATTTCAAAAGCTATGCTCTGTTTAAAATGTATTATCCAACAGTTGACAGAAGCTTCTCTTTACAATGTCCAAACCAGGACTAATTTGGGGGTATCCAAGTTAGTACAGTGCATCCTTTGATAACATTCTTCTTCTACGAGGGTGAATGCTCTCAGCGTCCGATTGCAAGGTACCAAAATTGGTGTTAAGACAGCCCTTGTTACAGATTGGCAAAATTTTGTGCTAACTATTTAAAACCTTATGTAGGAAAAACCAGTAGTTTCATCAAAAATTCTTCAGACTTTATTGATATTATAAAAGGTTTAGGTATTTCAGAAGGTGATATTTTAGTTAGTTTTAACGTGGTTTCTTTATTCACGAAAGTACCCATCCCTGAAACGACAGACATCATCAAATCCAAGCTTAATAGCGATCCCCTAGGTGACACGATAGCCAGATTATCTGAACATTGTTTAAAATCTACTTATTTTTGAACAGTCCAAATCCTGACATAAAATTTACTATGGAATTAGAAATCAATGGTAGTTTACCTTTCTTGGATGTCCAAATTTACAGAATAAACACTGGACAGTTAGGACACAAGGTTTACAGGAAACCAACACACACAGACAGATATTTACATCCTACATCTCACCACCCTCCCTCTCAAAAGAATAGAATAAGGACGTTATTTGTTAGAGCACAAAGGATATTAGACGAAAGTTTTTTACAAAAAGAAATGTATTATCTTAAATGATTTGTTTATTCATTTTCAAAATTTTGTTTGAACTTGTGTCAGGCAAATTTTGAGGTTCTTCGTTTTTGACAAACGTCAGACAAATAACTTTTTGTCGGTGTTTTCAAGAGAGAGCGATCTTTTCGGGGAAATATTATCCAACATTCTTCTTCTATTGTAAAAAGAAACAGTGTTTTCTTAGCAGTTTTCCTAAACTAATACCAAGACCACTACAAAAGATATTGAACTGCTCTGAGCATGCTAAAAAGTTGCCTTTTAAAGTAATACATATTCATCAGGTGTAAAACAGTAGCTTGGGGATATCCAATCACACGATCCATCGTTAGAAAAAAAGCCCACTTATCTCGTAAGCCATCTAATTTGAAAAGGCGGCGAAAACCTGCCGTGTAATCAGATAATGGCGTCATTAACATAACACTTTGTTTCTAAGCGCCAGAAGAACCTAAAGGCCGGAGCTGATTCGAGATTCACAGCCTGGAGAATCGTGCAAATAACGCGATCGTGCAGTGATGTGATTATGAATGAACCTGTTTGACGCGCCCGATCAATTTGGGTAATGAGCTTCAATTAAAAGGAATAAAGTGGTGTCAGCCAATAAGAGGGTGATGTCGATTTTATTAAATGAAGTAGTCTTCGATAAAAACGTTTTATTAGAAAAAGAAAACAAACACTCATCCGGAGGAGCCTTACAAAACGAAGATGTGCACTTTCCTATTAAAAACAGGTGATTCCATTGAAAATCCTCGTTCTACAGGACAAGAAAATAAACAAAAATTATTAATCAAAATTGATAAAAAGCTCGCTTACCTCTTGAAGCTTCGAGATGACAGTTGGATTTTCTTCTGGGTCAGTCAAGCTTTCTTCTGACACACTGGTGCATTCGCACCGGGTATGCCCTTCAGTCACTTGTCGTCGCTTACTTATCCTTTTAACGTTAATGGTTACGAGTACCAGTTTATCCAGAACACAGACTGGCACTTTTTCCACGCTCGTAAAATGTGTCGGTTTTATCTTTCTCGTCCCGTGGAATGTACACACACGTCGTTTTCATAGGTCAGGAGAAACAAACCATACCTTAAGCTATCGTGGCGGAACTAGAAGTAATTACCTGAAATTACACGAGCCTGAAGTCTGTGTGTATGTATGTTCTTGTAGAAATGTAGTAGTCTAAACCAGCAAACTACATCATCAATATGATGCATATATATTAGGGAGATCTTGAGATTTTCTGTAGTTGGACCATTTGGCGTCCATTCAAAATGTCGATGGAAATCAAATGCTCTCACAGTTTAGTTTTTTGATTCAGATCAAGAAAATGTTGAAGTTATAGGAATCCAAGAATTTTGAACCACATGAAGAAACACAAAAACTCCTAAAAGCATAGTTAGGGTATCAGAGAGAAAATTAGCCCGGAGCTTTTACGAACAACTTCCCTAAACGCGATTGATTCGGTTGCTAAATACCAAGAAGCGATCAATTTAAATTTAAAAAAAATGTATTTCATTGAGTTTGATCTTCATTTTTTCTCTACATACGCGTCATATTTGTACATTTATTGCTTACTCATCTGATCAGGTATTTGGTCAATTGCAACCATCCTATGTGGCATGGGCGAGGTGAATTTTCTTCACTTAAATGTAATTCACGTACATAATCGACCGCCACTGGCCGTTAATAGCTCTCTGGAAGACAATGGCGAATCGCAACACGTACTGGAAGTCGATAACTCGTGGCACACTTTGGAAAAAAAAACAAAAACTTTAAACCGACCATCAGTTTATGCCGTCGCCACTGACATTTGACATGATAATTCACTCAGGAGGTTTCAGCTTCGCCCTTTGATGGTGCGCGACCTCCATTTGTTGTTTACGACTAGGAAGCACAGGCACCGAGAGAAAAAAATTACAAACCAAGGGGTATCCTTGACGATTACGGTGATCAAGTTACGGATGCTGTGCGTTTGGCGTTGTGAAAAGATTTGCCTTGTCATGATCACCACACTCATAAAAGGAAGCTATCATATACATAAAGGATGGATATTAAATGTATTTAATTTTTTATCTAGTGCGAATATTCACAGATATTTCCTTTTTCCATCCATCGTCTCTGTTTATTATATTTAATTTTTAGCTGCTTGTACTTGAAATAGAAAACTAATCCATTTCTCTAAACGAATATTAATGATTATAGCTTTTCTTGTATAACAAAGAGCTCTATTTCATTAAATAATTGGTAAAAAACTTTCGGCTAATATTTAAACCTTTAAACTTAAATACAATTCAAATAAATTTTACAGCAAAATCAGACGTTGCCAAAATGAACGTAAAAAGACATGACTTCAAACAAAAAAATATGTCAGTAAGACAGTTTAATAAGAAGCAATTAAAATTACAGAAAATATTAAAATGTAGAAGTCTTTTTTAATTGTTTCCGATTTCAAGCTACATTGTAGGATTTGCCCAAAATGCATAAAATTAATGTCCCTTCAAGATCTATAGTTGGCAGTCCTTGTTACAGATTGGCAAAACTTTGGGCTACCTATTTAAAATCTTCTGTAGGGAAAAGAAGTAGTCTCATTACGAATTTGAACACTCAAAATCCTGGCATTAAATTTACTATGGAATTAAAAAGCAATGGTAGTTTATTTTTCTTGGATTTACAGAGTAAACACTAGACAGTTAGGACACGAGGTTTACAGGAAACCAACACACACAGACAGACATTTACATGCCACATCTCACCACCCTCCCTCTCAAAAGAATAGAATAAGGACGTTATTTGTTAGAGCACAAAGGATTTCAGACGAAAGTTCTTTACAAAAAGAAGTATATCATCTTAATCTATGCTATTGAGAAATGTTTATAGCAATAAGAATATTTGGTCAAATTTTAATAAAACTGCTCGTCCAAATWAAGTAAATTCTCAGCCAGGACAAAGTCAGTTAAAGTTGAGTTTGCCTTATGCACAAAACCTTTCGGTAAAATTAAAGAGGGTACTTAGAAATCATCATATTTTAGTTGTGAGTCATTATTACTTATAAATATATGTATAATCAGTTTACTTTTCTACCCATTGGTACCCATTTTTGGTGTATTCTCTGCTCTTTGTATCCACTGTGTTGTTCGCTTTGCAATACGCTATATGGTTTTTTTTATCACCTTACTCCACCAATGTGTCTGTCTCTACTAAGATTTATCTACAAGAATCCTTTAAACTTTTTGTGATTTTATATTCAGCTAGTGTCATTATTACCTACTACCTAAAATTTTTCCAAAGTTTTTATTACGTTATTTAACCCAAATCTCATCGTCTTCTTCAAGACTGTTGTTACTGAATACTGGAGCTTTAAGTAGTTCTCTGTAGATGCTTCTTGTGATAGAGGACGAAACGACGGTTACTAAGCTTTCGAAGACGAGGTTGGAACATGAAATTCGGGACTATTATGAAATAGTTCATCCACATTATTATCACGGAAGTCCTTAAATTGCGAAACTCGTTTGTCTTCCCCAAAACCGAAAGGAAGAAGATGACTAGAGATGTCCCATGACATCTTGGAAGCTTCCAGGCAGTTTTTCACTTTCCCACCCATCCCTGAAACCCGAGGCACTTTCTCGGCCGGCTTTTCACCGCCGTCCCGAAAACGCAGGCCCCCCGGACCAGACGGGGCCTAGTGGCGTTCGACGGCCCGGCGGTGGCCGCGGACCTCGCATTCAGTAAAGAGAACGCGCGCGGCGTACGCGTGTGTCTCCACCCCACACACACACGTTTGCGTTCATGCTGCTATGCGAACCGGGAAAATCGTGGAAAGCGGGCGCCGACGACTGCCATGCTGAGGTCCCGGAAAAACTGACGTAATCCGACGATATTATGTGCCAGTGGCTTGTGAATATGTTCTTTTTCCCATCGGGCACATCGAGGAATACCTTCTTGTTGTTATGCTTTGTGGTGTGCTGCTGGACCTCGCCGGTGTCGAGGGTGAGGAGGGAGCTGATCGATGACCATGTGGTGAGTTGTTTTCTTTTGCTGGAGGTGACGGTTGCGAGGAGTTTCCACCGATGGGGTGATGATACGTGGACATCTGGCGGTTCTGCAGGTCTTTTTCGTGGTCTAGTTGGCTACTTCTTTGTTTCTACCAATTAAATACATTGAGGTTAGATTTTCTCCATCGTTTTCAACTTCTCAGCTTTGGATCTCATCCCATTCGAGTATCATCAAAGGAAATAACATGAGGTGAATGAAATCTGCACAAAAATTTATGGTGAGTTGTTTTCTTTTGTTGAAGACGATGATGTTCCACAATATGGTGATGATACGTGGACATCTTTCCTTTCTGCAAGTCTTTTTCGTGGTCTAGCTTGCTACTTCTTTGTTTCTACCAATTAAATGCACTGAGGTTAGATTTTCTCCATCGTTTTCAACTTCTCAACTTTGGATTTCTTCCCATTCGAGTATCATCAAAGGAAATAACATGAGGTGAATGAAATCTGCACAAAAATTTATGGTGAGTTGTTTTATTTTGTTGAAGACGATGATGTTCCACAATATGGGGATGATACGTGAACATCTGGCTGTCCTGCAGGTTATTTTCATGGTCTTCTTTCATTCTTCTTTGTTTCCAGCAATTAAACACACTCCTTTTTCAAAGAACTGACCCACGCCCACGTTTAGATTTTATTCTTCCTCGATATTCAACTTCTTAACTTTAAGTTCTTCCCACTCAAGTATTTTCATAAGAAATAAGCAAAATAGACAACTGAATTAAACGTTAGAAACTTCAAACAAAAATTAAAAATAAATGAGGGGTTTTTATACTGCTATGCCCTTAATAATTATGTTGAGTCATCGATCAATGAAACGGGACATACATATTGTTTTATCGTCTGGTCCATCTTGTTAGCGTGTTACTTTGATATAACGCGAATTATTTGTTCTTAACCTTGGATTATGAAAGTTTTTATAGATGAATTTAGTACAATGTAGCTGGAAAATACCAGGTATGTTCCTCTTCAAGAATAGATACAGAAGTATTTACATTTTTTTGTCATATTCCTAATACTGATAAGCTTGTCAATTCTTGCAATTTAGCACGATAAGAATTAGTGTATGTTATTGATATGATTTATATTCTAACCACGTGTGCCTAGACGTCATTTTTGTCACTTCTTCTAGTGCAGCTGACAACTTTTGGCAATCAACTACCAGGAATTGTGTTTACGATTTAATGACAGATTAATTAATATTAACGAGCACTCATCTAGGTTATTTTTAGGGATTATTATAAATTTATAATTGAAAAAAAATCCATGGACAGCATGTTTGCGTTTATTGTGATAGATAGTAATATGTACGTAACCAGTAAAAGTAACTAACATACTTTCCTAAAGTGTTCGAACAATACCCACGTTTAGGTTTGAAAATTTTGATTTTACTTGGCATGTAATATTTTTGTAGGGTACATAAGTGACTTCATTTTAAAGATTGTACTTTTGACATCACTATCACTTAAACTAAAATACATTTTTTTATAGAACCATAAACACAAATGTAATCTAAAGTGTAAAAAATGTAAAGTGTACGTACCGCTTCGTCAGAAAACGAGAATAAAGATTTATACTGTCATGAGCATATATTTATACTACYAAAAGTTCAAAGGGAATATCAACGCACATATCCAAGCAGAAGGGATCCAAGAAGACGAACATTTTCTACAGTACACAAGAACTTAACGAAGACAGCATCTTTTAAAAACTGCGTGGTCAAGGAAGACCACAGACAATGCTTTAAATCATTTTAAATTCATTTCTGAGAACAGTACAGAAAGTAACTAACATACCAAAAACAATAGTAATAAAAACTTCCGATATTCATTTCATGAAAATTAACTAGTGTTCATGTGACAGCTTGGAAGAATGCTGCAAGTTCAGAAGCTTCAACCGTATCTATCAAAGAGTGCAGGATTTAAACGTTTTACTTTCAAAATTTGATACCCACAATACTGTGTACTGACGAAGCAACATCAATTTCCATAACAACCAGCAATGGTCCAATAAAACCCCCTTTTAGTAAGACGTTCAATTTTCATCGTCGGTTTTCGGTCAATACTCGGTGTGGTATTACTGGAAATTGATTAAAAGGACCAGTTGGATTACCTTAACGACTTAATGCAGACTCGAAATGTGCATTAACAGCATGACGGTGCTCCAGTACATTTTGGGAGAAGTGTAAGAAGTTCTTAAACATACATTGCCCAGGCTAGATAGGGAGGGTTGGAACTATATGTTACCCACCTCGTTCACCTGACCTAAGCCCATTAGATTACTATCTGTGGGGGCACGTAAGCTATAGTGTTCATTGTACTGAAGTAGATACTCACGAGGAACTACTACAGTGGTGAATTTGATAAGAAGAAATTCAAATGAAATTAATAGAGCTACACAAAAAAAGAGCTTGAATATGTGAGATGATGTAGATAAAATCTCCTACTACTATTCTTATTGTTAGGTGTACATGTTATTATTTGAGGTCCTAATAATAATCGAGGGTGTAGCAGCGGCGTATTTCTGCTCAGACTGACAAATGGGATGGAAAAACCTTCCTTGTGGGGTTGGTAAACAAAATCGGTTCGGTGGACGCCCATCCAAATAAATCTGGCAACGGCATCTATTACAGTGAAAGATGTCAGTAATTCCAGTTCAACTAGGCTATTTTTAGGCAAGTCTCTGTCGGGGTCCGCTCCTGAAAATAAACTAAAAGTCCATCCGCTGTCATCGTTGCACAAGTCATCAAAAAATGAGCTGATATTAAAGTTAGGCGAGGCTTGTAACGATGGATATATGGTGCAGACAGTTCGAGTTTGAAAAAATAAGATTTTCTGTTAGACGGGGTCCTGAAAGTAACAGTTTTGAAGATATGGGAGATTCTTTTTATGTTAAGACTATTTCACACTCTTTTTTTAATCTTTAAACCCTATCGCCATCAGTACATAACGTGTGAATTTTCTATTTGTCCCTTAAAGTCTATTTAATCAGAACTGTGCGAACATGAATGCGAAATTACGCAAGCACCCGCCTTGATAGTGTGCCACATGAGAGTGCAAACATTATGTAAACCTATGGAAAGTGTGAGCATAATGATTTTCGTTTAGCAACGACGGGGCGCCAAAAACTGTTAACAGGTGCTAGATGTATTAATAGAAAAATAAACGCTTTGTACGCAACATTGCTAAGAAAAAAGGTTTACCTTCGCTTCATGTTTAAACACTCTGTTATCACACTTCCTAAAAAGGAAATCCCAAATCTGGGTCAGTGTAGTAACATATCGTTGTTGTTTTTTTTCTGTTTGACAACGAATTTTCGTCGCCTTGAATAAAAACAAAGTACTGTGTTGAACATATCAAATCGTTTCGTTTATCTGTTTTCAGTCAGGATTAATTCAATGGTACATTCATATTTAAAAATGATAAGGAAGGCAGTAAGGTTGACGACCTCATTTTAATTGCTGATAGCGTTGATTCCTTTGGCGTTAGCTGTTATTTGATTTTGTGGGAGTGCTTTTGGGTTACGTATGATTTCCTAATTCGATACCTGAGTCACTTGTTTGAAAGCAATCGTACATTTCAACTGACCTGAAATAATAAATTTAAAAGATTCTCTAAAATGTACAACCCTCTATATTCAGTAAGCTTATGAGATATGTCAGATACTTATTATGTAAGAAATAGTTTTACTAAATGATTTCTTATTGAAGACTTTTTCGACAACTTTTGCAGAATTTAAATTCATTAGGTTTATAGATCAACTGTCAAACTATTTCTAAAGAGATCACGATATCAAGTTTGTAAAATGGCAGCTATGTATTTCATTTATCTATGCTCTAATCTTTTTTCTCTTCAGAGTCTTTTACTCCCTGGTGCAACACTTCAAACAGCTTTCCTTTGGATATTTTTATCTACTTTGCAATTTATCACCAAAGAATTCATACTCGGATCTAACTATATTCTACGAATTTTTCTAGAGACGATTTTGTTCTTCTAGTTGCTTGTTTGATAACTGGCGGTCTCTATAAGGCCTTTCATTACTTGTTTGCATTCTTTTTTTTTGCATTTGGGACTGGTGTTAGTTGGTATCTAGCTGCAACGGTTCGTCTGAAAAGTGGCCTACAGTATAAGGGTCCATTTGCGAAAAATTAATTTCTGGACGTCCTAGCTCATTTCTGACTGCATTTTTGGAATCTGGAGCTCAAAATACATCACTGTGCCGATTTTGAGCGAAAAATAATTTCCACAGAAAACTGAAAAAGAGCAAAGGCTGTTGTTTTTTCACCTTGAAACTCGATGGTTTCCGATTACGCTAATTTTATGTTCATTTACTAATGTGGACCTGCTGCATTTGGGACCGGTGTYAGTTGGTMTCTAGCTGCAACGGTTCGTCTGAAAAGTGGCCTAGAGTATAAGGGTCCATTTGCGAAAAATTAATTTCTGGACGTCCTAGCTCATTTCTGACTGCATTTTTGGAATCTGGAGCTCAAAACGCATCGCTGTGCCGAAGCATTGTCATATTTTCCTTCTTGATACACTAGCTATATCCATAAATGCTAGGAAACCTGTTTTAAAAATATAGCAATGTGGCCACATTAGGATTTTGTTAGTTCAACTTCTTCCAATTTTTTTTTAAGTTTGTTACTGTGTTCAATAGCGCTGTACCTTTACAATTTGTTATAGTTCTTAGCATCTCCTTTTTTAATAGAAGAAGTATTAAGCAATCCTTGCAAAATGCAGGAATAATAAACTTTTTTGGTTTGCTATCGTTTTGTTTCGTTCACTATCCTGTTCTGTGTCTTGATCACTGATTATTTGGTGTTCAAGTCGTTCAGATTATGATTTTTGATCGCTGTGGAGTGAAGACTGAAGTACTTCTTCCAAAGATCCATCATGTCTTGTTCGTTTCTCAGTACCTATCTCTTCTGGTTTGTTTTTGGTTGTTAGTGTCTCTGCTATCATCTTGCTTCGGAAAGGCTTCCGTATTTTGTAGAATAGTACCTTTTTGGCCATCCATTCTCATGTCTTCCTTTCATGTTACTTTTTAACAGAACACAACAAGTGCTCTTTAAATGAATGGTTCTGCATTGTTTACATTTTAATGGCTGATCATTTTATGCCCCCCATAAAGAATGTCGCATTTTTCAAAATGAGAGAACCTTCACATTTCATATAATCGCATGACTGCACCAAACGGTCATTTAGGTCCTTATCGATGCACTTGATCCTAACGACCCTTCCATCTATGACATAAACAACAAAGCCTCCTCTGTGGCCGCTTGCAAGTCGCTCCTGCATCTTTTAAAAGGTATCAACTGTTAAAGCTCGTCTGGAGTCGTAAAACTGGAACAGTACAAGAGAGTTACTTCTCGCTATAGTGCATATCCGGCCTTTATCGCAGGCTGTATTTTCTGTGTGGTCCTCCTGCATTAGGGGTTTTAAAATACACCAGACGTTCCACCCCGTTGGGGCAATTTACCGTTCAGTTACACCCTAAGTTGGACGTATCGGTTTTGGGCACGTGGACGAAATCAGCTGTTAAGCGGAAACATTATTTCGGTTGGGTGGCATGGATTCATTAGTTGCATGGGCTTGGCGATCAAATAGCTTCTCATTAGAGTGTAAATTATTTCTATATGATGATTTTTTATCTTTCTGTTCATTTCGAAACGATTCTAGAGAATTGTCAACTACCAGGCATGTCAACATTGTCTCTTTCATTTACATTTTCCTACAGTGACTGTATGAGGGCAATGGCGACAATAAGTGTCCCATTTTTTTATTGTTTTAGTGTCCAATTGTCAAGTTTGACATTGTTTAAATTGAGTATGTTGCAGATTTTGGTCGTGGTTGAGTGTATTTAAACGTAATTTTGAGTTTTGAGTATAATAATAAACATAATGAAGTACTAAATAAGTTACAATTATTTTTTTTTTAAATAGGAAGTAAATTGCAGTTACCTATATGGTATTTTGCTTATTATTGGAAGGTTTAGGCAGAAATAAGTAGATATTAGATCCTTTTTAACTCAAGAAATATGCAATTTGTTTGCTATCACTTAAATGTAGGTATGTTTTTTTATTATCAGCATAGTAGTAATGAATCAACTTCGGAATTGGTACATAGATTGTATTCACTTGTGATTTGACACGAAACATAATGAAGTAATAAATAAAATTCATATGGTCGCCACTGTTCTTATAAAATTACTGTACTACTAGTAACCCACCTACTTTGAAATGGATGTAGTTACAACTATTACCGACGAAAAGGTTTATTTTTAACTCTAAGGATCTGATCACCCAACCATATTAATGTCATGTACCTCAAGTAAATGTATTTCAGCACCTAAATGCTCAAAAAAAGTATGTTTTAAGATGCACAGCACTACCAGTACTACCATTTGTAGAAGGGTAAAGAGGTGCAGAAGTAATGTACAAAATATTTTTCAATAGTAATAGTACAGTCGGTTTTTTCTCTTCGAAAGAGTCCAGAAAATTGAAATGTATACGAATCATCTGGATCCTTTCACAAAATAAGAGTGTTACTTTCCCGTACAGCAACGTTGTCTGGTTCACCATGGTTAACGTAATTAATAACATATCCCATCCATCATTTAGCATGCGTTCATTAACGAAGTTTTCATTTTATCCAGATATCTTCAAAGATGAGTTCGATAAACTGTCTGTCCAAGCATTATGTTAGGACTATGTTGAAATGTTTAATGAAAATTGCTAGGTATAGCATGCCTTCCTTTTCTACAAAGATAGATGAATAAATTTTTACACACTGAAGTGCTTCTTTGTTAATCACAAAATAATTTTTCGATATCAGCCATCAGCAAACTCTCTTTATAGTGCTGGCATCACAAAATAATTTATTGGTAATTCAGCTAGGTTTAAAACATTTAATTGTTTTGCCTCTGCAAAAGCCTTTTCCAACTCCTCTGATCAATCTAAAAGTTCAAAAAGGGGATCTAATAAACTAGATCAATTGTGTCAAAACCTCCCATTAAAATGTATCATTCCAATAAAAAATTCGTACCTGCAAAACATTGGAATTCTTCTTCATCATTTATTCTTGTAATAACATTATCCATGAAGTTTACACCTTCCATACCTTGCAAACTTTTTCTACCTGTGGAGACCGACCGTCGCTGATGTGTAATATTATTATCGGGATTCTTTGTTAGTGAAATCCTTGTTACGTATTATAAAACAATACATGATACAATGAATAATGCTGTTAAAATAGTTGCGTTAGTTACGAATCYATCACCGCCCAGTGCGGACGTGTAAAGTGGGAAAATATATTTTGAGTGAAACAAGTGACTCCTTATTTGGACCCTAGGTCACCACACTACCATACTCTTTGCAAATTTGAGTACGTTGATTTAGTTCCAAATGGTAATCTGTTAATTAATACATCGCTTGGCGAGTACTTTTTTAGAAAACAAGAAATACTACTTGAATCTTGAACCTTCCTCAAGAAGAATGCCAATTATACCCAATTGTAGTGATTGCAAGGTGATTATTATGGGCAAAATGGAAGTTTCGGTGTGAATTAACGTACTTCTTTTTAAGCCCTTCAGTTACAACTGTTTCGTTTTGAATCAGAGTATTTCCCAGTGGTGTGCCTCTCCCTTGAAGTACCGGGTAGCGTTGCACCGTATCTCTTCTATCTATAAAAGCTACTTAGGTAACACCACAGCTGCATGACTAAGCGTAGACCCCGGTTACGTGACGTCCGATCAATACCACTTAGATTAACGATACCCCTAGAATAATGTTGCTACCTAGCGGCTTCGTTCGGTCACGAACCCGTTTAAGCAGATTATTACATTAACAATGAAGTTATTTGTTGGTTAACGTAATGGAGGACGTTTATGAAGCCGTCCAGGTGATTGGAAATCAATTCTGGGACTGTGAATGGGTAAATGGGACGTTGCGACAGATTATTGGACTTTGTCCACAATTGTTTTTCACATCTGTTTACTTATTCTTTCCATCCAGGCTGCACTGCTGCTTTTTTGCCATCTTCTTGCTGGTCTTCCCCTCTTTTTCCTGGTAAAGTTGCAACAACTCTTTATTCGCATTATGCTTCCAAGCACTTCTTTCTTTTCACCAAATATCTTCATCTTCATATGCTATCAACTCTCTATCTTTCATTTTAGTTAATGTTCACTCACTCCCACTATTTCTGTTTATGTATCTGTCTTAATCCCATCTACCCCTGGGCTCGATTATTTTTTAATTCTCGTGTTATAGACGTAGTAAAAGACCTATGAAAGAGGCTTATGCAGAAATTTGTTGGTATATTCTTGACTGCTATTAAATCTTCGGTAAATATAATCATGATTTCGGGATTTCCTAAAAACCCAATTCTAGCATTTATTTATTGTACATTTCATTATCAGGTTTTCTTGGCCAAGTTTAATTTAATGCATGGTTCATAATTATAAAGCCACCAACTGCGCCCTAGTTTATATTTGAGCCATCATGGGCATTTTCTTTGGACAAATTTGGTCGTTTCACTTTCTGTCCTTTATCTTGTGCCCTCTTCAACAACCTTTGATGCACAGCTATTTTTATCCAACCATAAACGGTATGGCTCCTGCAAGTCACGTTAAGTATTATTCAGCCTGATAGCGTTTTGCATAACAATCCACGGTAGGCATTAGTTCTATGGGCTCAAACACGTGTAACTCAATGTATTATACACCTTGCTAATAATTATCTGAGCATAAAATATGCGGTGGTATGCAGTGTCGCCTGATAAATAAAAGGAAAACGATATAGTCCGAGAAGTGCATGTGAAAATGTAAATATGTCAGTGTGAACTAGCATTTTTTCTGTGTCTAACAAGAACAAACATTGGATTAACTTTCTTTTGGCCTTGAGGTAAAAGGGAAATGTTATTGCATTATTATCTTTCTAAAGGCGTTTATAAAAACTCTATAATAATTTTAATTCCATACATTTTTAACCGGCATAACCGTTTCCATGTAAATAGTACCAGTTTTAAATACTTCCTGTTTAGTCTGTTATTTATTAAGTAACTACTAACAAATTGTTCGAATAATTATGAGGTACAACCTTGCATTTTAGGAGGTCACATATCACGTCATTCCACACAAGTCGAGGTTAAATATACACATATAATGTGGAAGGTACCTGCAAAAATTGATCCTTGAAAATCGTTCCCAAAGTTCGCCTATTTACGTTGGTAACTAGAACAGTCAATTCTCGAATTTTGGTGGTCTCTCCAACAAATCAAGCATGAAACTAACGAGCAACACCCGATCAGATACCACAAAAATTCTCGGAACGACCTGAACGAGTAATTTCTGTCACCAAGTCATAAACTAACGTACCCCCCGGTGCCTTTGAAGGTCTGTCTGCTATACCGCGAAACAGGTTCGGATTTGACATAAAATGTTTTTTAACCACGATTTTTTAATTTTCTTTTATTGTGTTAGAAAATAATAATGCACATTCATCTTGTCAAGTTCAAGTGTATCCAAGCAAACTATATTCAATATAATTATATATATTGTGCAATCACCGAAATACCCAGATGCGATTTTATGCTATTTTTTTATTTACTAAATCATAGCCACATATTGTTATGTCTTAAATTGGTTATTCCGGAAAAATTTCTAACATACTTATATTTTGGTAATCGGAAAGAAATGATTTATCGATTTTAGCATGAAAAATATATACGTTCCATTTAAAATACATAAGTTAGTGTCATGTCTCTATCTTTACCATAATTAATGACTGGGCATTCAGTGGCGACGGCCCTGCTTCGACATATAATTTAACGTGGTTTAATAACCTTGGTCTCTTTGTTCTAAAACAGAGAATCGCTCTCTGGAAATGTGTGTATAAAACTGTAACACAGACGCACCGTGCAATTTGCATTTCCTGCTGCTATTTATCATTTGGGATGATGGTTTGATGTCAACGTGGGCTTGGCCAGTAATTATTCAATTTGCGAACGATGCCATAGAAACACCTACCTGAACACATCGGACAACGAAGTTACCATCTCCAAGAACCTTGATTTCTGGCTTTTACTCTAATTTATTGTCTTGCAAAGGTTAACGGTGCTGTAAATTACTTTCAGGGTATTATTTTAATCCCTCTTCCTGCGTCATGCAGTGACGTAGATTCGTGGATGAAGGGTAACTTCAAAAAATGTGCAAGGACGTCGATAAAATAATGAAAAGAACAGTTAAATTTTATCAAGGACTAATAAATTGTGTTGTACATTTACCTTAGAGCCTAGAGAACATACCAAAGTTATAATTACTATGATTATTATTATGGATTGACAGCTACCAACGTAGAACTACTGGTTCCATTAGCATTAAGTACTCTAAGGTGAAGCAAAATGGAACCAACCCTGTTATTAGGTAGACGCGAAATAAATTAACTAGGAAATACTTGTGATTTATAAATCACGTACAATATCCAACAATTATCAAGGTTTCCGATTCTTTCAAACATTGCTCCTTCGGAGATTTGCAGACAGTTTGCTACATAAAAAAGCTTGGCAAAAATGTCAATCAGAACACGTAATATTTCATTTAAGGACACTTGCTAATATTGACATGTCGCCCATCTTCTAAATTGTCCACCAACCTGTAAAACGTCTTCTGGACAATTTCCACTTGAAGGGAGAAGTGTCTTCATTGATCCGTCTGCATTCGAACAAAACGGAAACGGTAAACGCCGATGGGGTTGACGCACCGCACTCAACAAGTATATTAACCTAAACCGTAAATACAATTACGGGGTTGTTCACCCTCCCGAGGTAGTAATGCGAGAAATTCCCTCTTCGGAATGAAGAGGACTCACCCCCATTGATGATATTCATATAATTTGGGAATAACACGGAATGCACGACTGGTGGTGCCATTAGGGCGAATTAAACAACGGATGGGTGGGGTATAATGTAAATTTTCGAGTCTAGTTTAATGTTGGCGGTTGTCAATAAACGAATTGGGTTCTTGCTCTTCTCATTTAATATTTTACGGAAACACTGCGAAACAGATCATCCCTCTTTTAGTATTTACTCTCGTATATGGAGCGCACACACAGGCCTCTCATAATTGCCAACAACTGCCTCAATTAACCATAAACGTTATGATGACTTCTGTATGGTGGGTTATCGAAACAATGATCTTTCCAGATATAGTTTGTTTTTTCTCTATTAAAGTTCATTGCCACAGAACGGCAGTTATTTTGATGGATGCATATTTATCTCATATATGCAGCGGCTGTATGCGTTTAATATCACATTCTGGGGAAATTTAGAGCCAGTTTAGATAAGACAAAGCGTGTAAATATGTCGTAAACGTCTAGTAAAGAGTTGTGAGATATGATTATGCACAGAGGGATGCACAGCTGTTTAAAGTAATTAATTATTTGTACTTATTGAGCGCATCTTGAACCATAATATTTACTTCTATAAAAGTTTTCTATTAGACTACTGACCCCTTCAGTAGAAGTCTATTGAATGGCATGGTATACTGTAAAAACAAAAAAAATCTTACAAAATCTCCAGCTTCCTAATAAAAATATTCTTATAGCACTTACTTATTATAAAAATGTGGGCAGCGTCTATACTAAGAACATTTTGTACTGCTCGTTATACCTTTTGTTTCACGGCAATTATTATTAATTAATGTCATTGCTGCTGTTCACATTGTAACTGGCAACCGGGCTTTGTTTACGATATGGGAACTACTATCATTTAGCGCAAACTAATTTATACGCTGCATTATCGGCTTAATAAATTTAATGCAATGCATGCAATACTTAACATGCATTGAACCCTTGTTAGACAAACAATGCCAGATCTGGAATCGAAATCAATTTATTACACTCAAGGCCTAATGAGCAAGTAGACGGTCGACGATACCATTTTTTTTTAATTGCCGCAACAATTTATTGTTACAGAACAACAGCAGATCGCTCATTGCAATTGCTAATTTCTGCAGTATTGTACCGGTCTGATTTGCATACGCAGAACATGATGTAGGAACGTAGTGAATGTGAGAGGAGAATAGAGACCTAAACGAGTATGATTTAAATGGAGTATCTTTAATATTATTAAGGTGTATAGTACGTGTTTACTTCAATACATTGACATTTTAACGTCTTCATATATTTTTTTAATGCTACAAGTATAAATTAAAAGTACTACTGTCCAACTGATTTTGCTCTTTTTGAATATGCTTGTAACTACTGTCATTTTAATATATTTTTCTTTTTCCTCTTCCTACATAAGCTGCACGTGCAATTGTAGTGGTTTCCCTATATCTATATCATTACATAAAAGATATCTAAATTCTGTAAAACAATATTTGGATTGTTTCACTTTTCTCCCATAGTACTCTCGAGATTTCTTTTTTGATTGCATTCATTACCCATATACTTCTCTTGGTGGGTCTAACACCACTTCTTCAGTTCTTTCAGGTGTCTTCTAAGGTCATATTATTGACCTTTTTTGAATGAATGAATGGACACTGGATAGGAATGAATAAAGCACAATAGTGCTTCTAAATTCTCCTGGTCCAGCAGTGCCATTTCGTCCTGTTTACAAAAACCTGACGGAAGCAGTGGCAATAATAATCATATTCCGATTATTTGCATGTCAAAAGGCAACCCAACTCACAAGTTTTCCCTGTGTTATTTTGATCAAAAGCAAACAAACTGGATACCCGGATATCTATGAACTCAGCCCGATGTGAATCGAAATGATGCACTGTGGAGTTACTTTTTTACGCTCATGGAAGGTAGGTCATCTAAAAATACATGCCCGTCGGTCGGTATCACACATCGTTCTATAGTTAGGACAACGGCCCGGCCCATTCTTGAACCCCATAAATATTTAAATGTGGTAGTCGAGTTCGGTCGATCCAAACAGCGATCGAAGTTGAGGCAACAATGATGTTTAAATTGACGGGCCATTGTCGGTCCCGGATGCATCTCATGCAACCGCACAATGAGGAGAAGCTGCAATGGGAGTGACGTGGATGCCGCCCACCAATTGAGGATGCGCTTGTACGATTTAATGGAAGTTGACAGAAAATGGAAATAGCGATACCATGAAAACGAGGCTTGATTTCTGTAACTCTGGATGCATCCAACTATTGATTGTTTGTCAATTTTGAGCGCACTAGCGAATTATTTACTATTCTTGGCGTTCGATATCCTGTGCCTCCACAAAATCTATAAATCGTGTCACTTGAATAGTGATGGCTTCGTTTTGTATAGTGCCCTGTTTGTGGGCATACTCTCCATTGAAAAATAGCAATCATTTGTGTTTAGAAAACGTACTTTATGCCATCAGCTTTAACCATTTCTCACTAGCCCTGTTTTAAGATGATATACCTCTTTTTGTAAAGAACTTTCGTCTGAGATTTTTTTTCTCCAAACCTTGTATCCTAACTGCCCAGTGTTTGCTCTGTAAATTTGGATATCCAAGAAAAGTAAACTACCATTACTTTTCTACTTCTATAGTAAACTTTATGTCAGGATCTTTACTATACAAATGATTTGGAAAGCTACCTAAATCTTCTACACCCTGGGGTCAAATAACAAAAGTATCGTCTACATACTTACACCAACATTTTGGCTTAAGTTGAAACCTATTGATATCTACCCCTTCAAGAAAGCAAGAAAGTCGTTTTTTCTGGATTTGGATGGCTAAAACACAGTTTACTAACTACACTACACTAGCGCTTTTACGATTTAGACATAGTGGAGTACTAAATCGTTCAACACACGCAAAAATCCAGCATTCAACATTCTTTCTAATCACTTTCGTTCATTCGATTAAAATTTTCGTTAAGAGCACCGAATTCGCGTGTCGTCTTCGTAGATTCGGCAGTTAAGCGTGTAAACTGCCCAATTACATGTTGATTGACAAAAAACCAGCGTCATCATCCAGCTTGTGATGCGAGTTTAATTTTAATCAAGACAGCGCCTTCTCCAGCGGCTGTACTTATCCGCTAATAGCTTAATAACCCGCAGGGAATTTGGCGAGCCGGTGGACATAATATAACCAAGGATATACGACAGACGACGACACAGGATATTTCGTTGATAAGTGCAGGAATTGACGATTGCATGGCAACTTTATAAATTCAAGTCTAATTGCACTTTATTGATAAACAACGTTTATAAGGAAACGTGGAATACAGAACTAATGTCTATTATATACTTACTATATATATTTACAAACAATTAAAGGTGGTTGAAGCTTTAAAAAATTCCTAAAGATACTGGATTGTCACGATTAAAAACCAAACCATCAGTCAAACTAAGTATCGCCCTCACGTATCGTTGCGTTACGTCGATGATGTTTTTGCCATCTTTGACATACATTAATCTTGAATATTTATTCGAAGATGATAAATGCAATACATCTACATCTAGTAGTATAGTTAGCCTAAATTCCTTTTTCCTTAATTTCTAAGTAAGTGGCTACCTCAGTACTTGAAACGAGAACTATGAATTTTGTAAGTGACAACTTTTTGTGTTAAGAATTTTCATGTATCACAGGCTTTGAAGTTCTTTATTCTAATATTCTCTTGTGTCTTTTGATTAAACGTGTAATCTTGGTCAAAAGAATCTACCCATTAGACACAAATGAAAAAAACTAATAGTATTGTCCCTCAAACATCATCTGCTTGATTTCTGTTGTGTCAAATCAATCAGGTCTTTACGTCTATTTTCCTTTGGATTTGAAATACTATTGTTATACTGCCTGAGAGCATCCATGGTCATAAAACAACTGCTTATCTTCCTTTATTGTGCCAGTTTCACCATAATGTGGATATGCTAATCACAAGCCGCAGCCTTAGGGACCCAGACGCTATTGTTTATTTACATTAAAAACTAACAGCTGCAGACACTTTGTCACTGAGTGTTGGAAGTCATTAACCGGGATTAAACAAAAAAAATTCGCCACAGAATTCTGTTCTTCATTTAGTACTAACTACAAAGACTTAAAAAAATGTTGAATAAAAAAATCCCATTGTTTTGTCTTACCACAGGCAGTTTCAATTTGTTTAAAGCCACTATGCAACGCAGCACTAAATACTTATACAAATACGCTGCTTATTATCAGGGTCTAACCCAATTTGCGCTTATCTCTTATGCATTCGGCGATCTGTAACAAATTTAGAACCAGCCGGCTATAAATACTTTATTGCAGGGTCTCCGTGTTAAAATTTTATGACATTTTTCGCAAGAACATACCAGATAATGTTATAAAGTGGGTTTACAGATTTTTTATGTCGTGTGCGACATTCAAATTTACAAACATCGTCTCATTCAATCAACAGGTAGCTGTTAAGTAGATTTAAATCAGGATGATATAATCGAGTTCTGATGACTTTTTCAAGTACACGTCCGTATATTTCAGCTGTATTTTTAAGACAGTGTTGGACTCTGGTATATTTTAGCAGCCAAAACGAATGCCAATAATAACATTCTTAGGCTGAGTACTGTTAGGCAACACTACCGTTTTTACATGTTAAAATTACTACGAATGCATTCTGCTATATTTACTGCGCCACAGGAATCATTCAGATATAAATATTCGTTATTTTTTTTAACAATAGAGTACTGCCAGCTTCTTTTTATTAATTTAATTACTCTTTCAGAATCTTTCAAGGAATTTTCACAAGGTGTTAACATAATCTGGTGGTGTAACAGCGAATCCCTAAAAAACTCCACGCTTACTGATGAATCAGAATAGTAATTATTTAAATGAAAGGAGCGCCCGCTAATAAAACCGCACGGTTAACGGATGCTACCCATCATTTCTGCGAATTCCGAAAATTAAAGCAGTAATTACTTCATATCCAGCGGTTTCCTTTCTGAACATTGCAGCATATAGTGTTCGTCTATCTCCAGTTCAAGGCAAAACGCACTGATATAGATGCATCTTAATGTATACATCGCATTTATTTTGATTTGCATCTAACTTGATTAAACAGTACGATGAAAGTAAAACTATCATCTCCTTTGTCTTTTAGTATCTTTTAAATCAGACATACAACGCCTGCAATTTATTATTTTTCTTACCAACAATCTTCTGTTTTTAATGTGATCGAAAACACACGTTTAATTTAAGAAAATGAATTTGCAATCAGTATTACTTTACGAGAAGGTTACAAACCTAATGAAAATTTAGCATTTCGTTGAAATCTGACTGGTTGTATTTGCAGTAAGTTACAAGGTAGCAGTCAACTTGAACCTTCACCATGAATCATTGTCTTATGGAGAAAACTATCAACAGGACAATGACCCATCTAATAATCTTATTACATATGTAACTGGGAATAAAGCTTCTTGTGATAGGTAGATCATTAATTTACTGGCTCGCCTCTTTCTTTTGCAATTTTTCAGTATATTTGCGTGTCATGTACATATATTTAGCATTTCCATTAACATATGATGGGTTGCTGTATTTTTATCATCATTAGTTAAGACTTTTTTGTTGGTACGGTGTTTCTAACAAGTTATGTATTTATACTGGCTGTATCACATTACGTATTCTTGGCCACGTGATTTTAATCAGCTAAATCATTTTCCCGATCTTTTCTATTTAGTTTTTGAACTAGCACTGTCTTAGTATAGCGTTGTCTGATCATCAGATTATGTTATGTTTCATATCTCAGATTAAGCCACTGTCTAGGAGCACTCACCTATTTATAAAATACATCCGGTGTAGTCTGCAGTTGCTCAATGAATACAAATTCGCATGGGACCCCACACTTTGATATTTATAGGTTGCCACCACGATTACCGTTAGGTTGACAAAAAGTTGTAACCGGTAATGCAGACAAAAAATATGTGTAGGTAGATGATTTTCATATAACAGAAACATGAGTACTTTACAAAGGAAGCAATTTTAGTAAAGAATAACAGAGGATTATTAATGTAAACAGCGTTAGCCTGTTATTTCAGAGTTGTTAGACTATCACTGAAAATCATTTCTTCTACGTACTCAAAAAAATCTATAGGATTTGGGTCCACAAATTTTACATACAGATATGTGTGCTTCATCAATACTCTACAAATCATTGGTTTGACCGTGTTTCTTGATCTTCAGTCTAAGTACATCATGCGTTCTTATCCGGAGTCGTAGAGGAAGCAAAAAACGATGTGAAAAACGAGAATTGATAAGGGGCCACACAAACAAGTGTTGCCTGGTGCTAAAGACATAGGTTGTAGAGGCAGGAGACTATCACAACGTTGTTTATATTCACTGTATAGGTTGTCCTTCCTGTTTAGATTTTTTCAATCGTTAGACAGCTTTATTTTTGGCTCGGCAGTCTGATTTGTTTCGCACGTGTTTTCTGCTTCCAACGTTAACAGTGTGTAAAAATTGCCAGCGATAAAAGCAAGGAACGTTTGAATGAAAAGGCTGATGGGATGTAATATGAGCGCAAGGCACTGGCTGGCATAATTTGTGACCCAGTTCCCTTCCCCAGTGTAATATTTGCCAACCTTGGCTTTTCTTGGAAAACAAGCAAATATATTTGCTCTACATGATGGCATCTTACAGATTTGTAGCATATAGCAAAAAATTACCAATAGTGCTATATTATTGCTCATTTAAAGAACCTCATCGTAAAGATACTTGGTGCAATTCCTTAACATAAAACGATGCCATGAAGAAGTCACTAATAGATCGACATTAGCCTACTAAAGATAGAAAGAAACAAAACTGTAGATCAAAAGAAAATCCCAAAAACTAGAAAGAAATAGAGCTACAAAAATCATTGCTTCTGTATAATTAGTAATATCCCCTTTCTGTCAATTTTAATTTTAAATCTTGTTACGCACGCCCTCCCCGAGGGCTGATTTAATCTTGTTAGACAGCCGGACGAAGATACCTCTTGTTAATCCTTCCTTTCAGTAGCCCATGTCATTTTCCTCCCGTTGACCGTTGCATTGTCATGCACAAGCGGTTTACATCCATCTTCCATCCGGTTTGACGCGGCTGCTTCCTGTGGTTTTTATTAACGTCACTTCTAGCCTTGGTAGCAGATTGGAATCATCGCCACTCATTCCCATTAGGGGGGGAAATCCTTTTCAGTGTCGTAACTGACCACTGTTGTGACGTGGTCGTTCCTGGATTGAGTAATATAAAGAATGAATCGTAGCGGCGATCCTTTATGGCTGACCTGTACCAATTTTGCATTATTTAGTTCTTCCTCGGTCTGTTTTGGGAGATGGTGCGTCAATGAAAGAACAATTAACTTACAATGAGTCCCACAGATGAATATATACACCAGTTCAAGATGTTAAAGCCATTATTCGTATGTTTACACATTAAAATTATTTCTGAAACATATGATTTCACTGGCACTTATGTTAGTTTTTTCATATTTTGGCTTGTCGTATTTGCCAAAGACATGCTGGGTACATTTTGTGTGTTTTGCTCCCTTTTATTCCTTTGTTTGGGCTGCATTTTCTCCTTTTATGCTATTATAATATTAAATGTGTTCTTTGCTTCAATTTCTTTATCTCTTTTCTTTTATCCAATCCAGTTAGCTTCAAAGCTCTGTCTGTTATAGAAGACACAACATTTAATTTTATACTGTGGCTGTTTCTTGTTGGTACCACCAGTTGTTAGGTTCTCCTCATTTATTCTTTTTATAATCAGTTCTCTTTAGTACCGGATGATATTCATTGAAAATATTTAGTGATCTTCTGACAGGGCTATGATAATGTTACCCATAAATCTTTTTATGATAAATGGTGAAATCTTCGTCTTAGCTGTACATTTCTCCATAAAATCTTCTATCACCAAAAATTAGCTAGACTTACTGATACTGGGTTGCCCATTGATACCAATCCTTTTGTTCACAGACTTATTTTTGTATCTAAAACATGTACTACTAAAATCATTTGAGTTGCAGTATCACAGCTGTTTACTATTGGTCTTAGTGGTCTTCCTTACACACGGATATTTTTGGTGATCTTTCAACCTGATGAGATGCTTAAAGACATATGTAGACTTATTTAAAGACTAGTAATGACATGTTCTTTATAGTGTTTAAAATAGAACTTTCAATGGAACGATCTAAACTGTTTTGGCAACGACCTCTCGTGAAACGTTCAGATTGAAGCATCTCGAACAACAAATTTTAGATGTTCCAAAACAAATCACTAACAAAGAGTCGAATAATAATGACGCAACTGCCTTCAGTATCACCGCCAAAATCCACATTTCAAGATCGAACATGACATGAAGAAACGGCTATTTCGGTAGATGAAGTGAACCCCTTGTTATACCTACTTAACGATGACCTTCCCAAAGCAAAATGGACAAAGTACCAACGAGGAAACGTCCAATTTAACCAGAAATAGCAAACAAAGATTTGCCCAATGTGCTGAATCAGAGGCGGGCGTTGTTCCAAATTGCGCCCTGGGAATGCGCTTTCGAAATTTCCAAACGAGAAAGAAAAAGCGCCACTGATAACACGCAATGTCCGCATTCGTTATCTATGTGTGTACGCAGTGGCGTACGGAGGTCATTACACGCCTAGCGCAAATAAATGACGTGCAAGGCCACTGGTGTATTTATAACCCAAATACAAAGAGGTGGAGGTGCATAAAATTTATTTGGACAAAAAGTTAGGCGAGCCGTGCTGCGCTGGTGGCACTAATTGTGGGTGCTCTCGATGAGAAGCGAAACATTGGATGTTGAGATGCGTTTGGCATTAAGCATTCTCCTCGTACAGAGGCCATAGTCATTCAACAAGCCTCTGAAGAACTTCGCATCGGAAGGGGATGGGTTATTGAAAAGGTCTTTTAATTCTGCAACGACAATTTCGTAATTTTTGGTTAGCCTAGTAGATTCAAGTCATATATTGATCATATCTTACTGTATCTTCCTCCACCTCGTTCAGACGTCCAGAAATTAATTAATCAGTAGCTTTTTATGGACCAAATGGGGTCTTCGTTCAACCAGTAAACACCGGAAACAAACTGGATATTCTTTTACTGTACTGAATCGCACTTTTGCCATCTGTAGATAACTTTTTAGTACGAACAAAACATTTAGTTTCTGAAGACATATATCCATCTGATCTTTTTTTGTATCATCAACTGTTTTATCTGATGATAAGCTTAGCAAGTCGTATGCAATACTAAAGTAAAAGACCTAAGATATTTCCTTAAGGCCTTATCGTAGTCTAGAAAAGTAGCTATCATTGGCCTGCTCTTATCCAAACTTTCATATATAATTTTTGTCACATACTCCAAAATCTATACTCTCATTTGTTTTTAATAACCCCGAACGGTCTATCTGATTACAAAATCTTTAAATTTTTACATTTGATCTGCTTACTGCCCTGTTATTCGTAGTGTAATGAGCATCACTACTTGCAAAAAAGTAGGAACTACTTCCTCCATTTTTAGTGTTTTAAGCCAGACTACTTGTTCAAAATACGCGTTTCTTTACAAAGGTAGCACTACTAAATATTTAATTATCCTAACATTAATTTGATCAACTGCTTATACTTTATTGGCTCTAAATAAATTTAGTCCAATATTAGAGGACATAATGGAATCAAGAGCAATTTGGTTCCCTTGTGATTCACTTCCTTCTTATGTAATAGTTTGTCATTATATACTCGTATGTATTCTAATGGTTTTCCAATTGTAAAATAAATTTTCTTTTTCAGGTAAGCCACTAATTCTAATACTAATATTTCTCTGGA
The DNA here is from genome assembly GCA_025024175.1 of Rhyzopertha dominica. NCBI lineage: Eukaryota > Metazoa > Arthropoda > Insecta > Coleoptera > Bostrichidae > Rhyzopertha > Rhyzopertha dominica. Next base: position 345,246 of record QCXZ01000053.1, on the reverse strand, counting down.
GGGTGGTGAGTACCCAAACCTTAAGAATTTTACTCAGTTTAGTGTGTTATTAAAAAATTCTCTACTATATTTGTTTTACCACAATCAGAAAAAGCACCTCCGCGGATGAAGCTGTTTACTTTCAAAGTAGCAGATGCGACAAGTTTGTCATCGCTTGTTCAATCCTTGCTTAATAGATTTCCTCACTAAATATTGATGTTTTTTTATTAATTAGTTAGTCAGTTTCCATAAAAGTACTAAGAAACATCAACAGATCTAGTGAGTAAAAATGCAGCACATTGCATTCTTGGTGCAACAAACCCCAGTCTGTTTATTTTTCATTATCGCCCACATGTTCACTGCAAAATATAACAGTAAATTAAACAAAATCACGCTGCACCAGTAAATAACAGTCATTAACAGAACCACCTGTTGTTCACGGACCATTTAGTGGTCAATAAATTTGTTTCCATTGTGTTTCGAATATTTCTTGCGTTGGCGGCAGTTAACCAGTCGGCAACGAAAAAAGGAGGCTTGTAAACATTTAAACGAAGCAATAAAAATTTGCTTGATGACTTTGCTAATGACCGGGAAGATTGCATTGTGTAAAATTTGACTTCGAGTGACAAATTTTGCGGTTGTTGGCAGATGTAGCATCGTCTGCTGTTTCTTAATGGTCGCGAATATTTGGAAATCCACAGCTCATGAGCGCTGTTTTGTTCTTTGCGTTACGAAACTCGAATAATTTGTGTAATCATCTCATTAAAAATTAATGCCACTTTTATTATACAATTTTGCATTGAACTATGGATTCGATAGTAAAACTTTTGTGGTTTAGAATATTTATATCAGAAGAATAAAGTAAGACAGTTGTTAATATTAATACATAAAAACCTTCACTTGAACGTATTTTATACAGTTCACCCATAAAGGCTGATTGATGACAGTAGAACAGAGATTTTGGCTCTTATTGTTTTTTGTTACGCCAATCTTTTGTCAATACTTCGTAGATAAAGCCTAAATGAGTCCAAAGTGTCTTTTTGTAATATAATTTGTACTAAATAATAAGCCAACTGTAAGAGTAACTGTAACTAGCATTCTTTTGATATAATTAACCAATGCTAATTCCCACTTCAACGGTAGTTATGTTTCGTTGCTTTACTTGCATCACCTCCATTGCGTGGTCAGTGCAGCAAAACAAACTGTGACTTGCCGAAATGCGCTGCACGAAAACAGCCTTTTAATCATGTAAATTTCTGTAATCGGCCACTTCATCGGCCTAACCGCCCACTGATGATCGGAATGCCCCCATGCTGGCTTTCTTTATTTGTAAACAAAGGTAGACGGTAATGACAGTGACGTAGTTAGGGAATCAAGTACATAACTCTTCTAATTGCTTTCTTTACCCACAAATGTGACTTGTCTGTAAGTGTAATGATATTTATGTTGCAATATCAATTTTATACTCACAATGACTACTGTCTGTCTTTACTAAGTAATATACCAAGTATATGTTCATATAAATATACAGGTAAATAACAGTATTTGAGTCTTCTGCTACAAGAAAAAATATATTTAGGAAGTTGTGGATTGATCATTGGAAGAAGCTACGCCACTGGACAACAGCCTACTCAATGCGTCCATCCAGATACCTCCTCACCTGCTTAGCGTTTATGTCTTCTTATTCTGCTAAATATTCATAAGACCTTGTTTTAATCGACACCCACATGACTGTATCGGTACAGGCAAATAATACCCACTGGGTACTAAGCGTTGTTGCCTTTTTATTATAATTTATATTAGATATTTTTGTGGTTGTGTTCATTTTTCAGATTTTCGATATACCTTTTTTTATTTGACTTGATAAAGCTCTACTTCCTGTTTTGGTTGTGTAAACTCAATATCTAGATGGACTGGTAGGTTCTCTTAATATAATGCCGCATTTTGCAACGCTTTTTTCCTCGATCTTTCTGGAATAGCATGGAAAGTTCTGCCAGGCTGAATAGTTGTCGTCTTCTTCGTAACAATATGACGAGTGCTAAATTTCTAAAGCTTCCCCGTACTTCAACGAGAAATAAAATGAGTAGCATCAAGGAAAACCTGATAGGTAAATTGCGATTATGGCCACCATCAGGTCAAATTACTAGCGGATCATTAATAACGGGCACCGACTAATTTGGAATGCCCCACCGAGTACGGAGAATATGCGTCAACCGTGGCTGTAATTCGATGATTTATTTGCCGCCGCTGTTTTAGGTAGCGCGAAAATTCGAAGGTGCCACGTTCATTAATTAAAATACGTACGCTAGAATTCTTGCGTGTGTGAGCGGGATGTGATCTCGAACAATGGGCGTCTGAGAGCGTGTTTTTTAATTATGCTAGTCGTTTGATTAATTGGGGGGACTAACTCGTTTAATTTTCGAACGACATACGAGATTAGTTGAGTAACAAATCTTCACTATGCCCGCTGTTTATTAGGGGCTAAACGTCACTATTCTGACAATCACTTTGTTTGTCAAAGGGTTTTCCTTTTAACAGTAATACTAAAATGAGTTATCCAACCAAAAAAGTCACAATTTTTTAGCCCAAGTGCTTTAAAAGTTACTAGTAAGGCAATAAATAAAATCAATAAAAAAGAACCGAAAAGTATAGTTGATTCCTTCAACGACAATGAAATTAAGGAAATCAAATCTATTATTTATGGTACCTAAATCGTATAGAAAGCAATGATAGTTTACCTTTCTTGGATATCCAAATTTACAGGGTAAACACTGGACAGTAAGGACACAAGGTTTACAGAAAACCTATACACAGACAGATATTTACGTTCTAACGATGAATTACTTGAGCATTTGGTGCACAAATCCACCTCATTAGTGGCAGGCTTTTGCAGTATCGATCCCATAGTTGCTTGAACCCAGTGCCACAAACTCGACGCAAGAGATCCGGCATGGTGTACGTCAAAACAAATATGAAAAATGTCTAGTTTATTTTATCTAGGTCGTCAACAGTCCCTCCGTTTATGTACACAGTCACCACGTACACCATAACAACGTCAACTTTCTTGAGATGCGCATAAGACTTATCTTTCTTACTGTCCTCTTTATACCTGCTCTTATCTTGATCCGTATCGACCAAAGCCGCTAGTGGTCTTTAATAAAGATAAATGAACATCGTTTGGTGCTATTGAAAAGGGTGTTTGGTGTAGATTGTGTGACTAAACGATAGTACACATTCTTGAATCAACAAATGTGATACAAGGTTTAAACAGCATGTTGGATGTGACTTCAACGTATACAAAATGAGTGAATTTTATGCTTTACATTTAAGTGATAATTGTCGTATTGTATATGATTCATCATAAAACATAATTCTTCTACTCTTGTAACTATAAACTACAGAGCACTTAAATACACGACTCAGAAAAAATCGAATATAATGAATAATAACATATGCATAATAGATACATCATAAAAATACAAAATACATTTATTGACCAAAATTTTAGGGCCATTAAAGCAGAGAAGTCAACAATGCTTAGCAACAAAACCATAACTAAAGACAGATGCTACATGGGACGCTATAATTTCAAGATTATTCAAGAGGCAGTTTGCAAAAAGCGTATAGTTTGAGGAGGGGGCGATGACACTCTTAAATGAACAAGATTTATTATTATTAATTCATAGGAAGCTGAAGAGATTGATTCATTTTACCAAACACCGTGTCAAATTCTTTAAACTTGATCAAAAGACAGCAACGGGGCTTGAATATCTCAAGTCTTCACTGATTCACTAACATTTGCAGGATCCCGCTAACTACAAGATTATTATTAGCCACAGCTTCGCAGCGTGGTCAACAAATGTCGGTAAAATTTCATTAAGAAACCTGGGGAGTATTGAGTTACCGTCAACAACGAATTTCGCATGCAGATTGGTCAGTTGGCGGAGACAGTCTCACAGGAAACGCCTGGCTGTCTGGGCGCCACTTGTGTTTATTGTATCTTCGTTTATATTTCCGCCGAGCTTGGCCTACAGCCTACGCTTACAGCCCCTTCGTGAAAACGATTTCGAAACCAGAGTGATATTCGGGTTGACTCGAATATATGAATCTTTGATTGGCGATTAGCATGACAAGAAGAATCAAAATCTGCATTGAAAGAAGTCATTGTTTATTAAAAGTGGAGGAGAAAACGATCCATGCTTCTTTAGTTGATATTGAAGTTTGGGCACCTTTTTTCATGAATCGCCAAGTATAGTTCTCTCGGTTTTCTAAGGTTATATTGCCACAAATAAATTTAACTCCAATAATCAGTGATTAATTAATAAAATTATAAATTATATATAAATTATAATAACGTTAATTGGTTGCTAGTTAGTCTAATGTAATTAAGGGCTTATATATTATCAGCTCAATTGTATTTTAAATTGCTCTAATTGAATGTATTCATTTTATAATCCATTATTTCTTCGCTTAACAATCAACCATCATCATTGTTCTCCAAACTCAAAGTTTTATTAATCCCAGCTAATTTGATCGGAACATATAAGTAACACACACATTTCCGAGAGTTGCAGTCAATCCATTTTCTTTGAAACAGGGTGAAGTACATACACGTCCGTGATGAAACTGTTTACCATCGTAATTTTTGTCGCCCTCATGTTCGTGGTTGTTAGTGCTCAGTATGGAAAAGTTCATCGAACCACTGATGATGGTGACGACGACGACGACGACTACGACGATGATGATGATGATGGCGAAGATATATAGATATATAGATATAAAACCACGACAAAGAAAACAGTGCATTGAAAGTGTTAAACATGCAGTGGTTATATAAATTTATTCTAAAAATAAAATAATACATTAAACGCAACATTTCTATTAATCTATTAAAGGACTCCTTTTACTCGATCTGCTTTTTTATAATCGTGTCTTATTAGTTTTAAAATGTAGCTAATATTCTAGTAAAAAGCACGGCTAAAACAATGGACGAAAAATACTCGAAACGTTTATTCATAGAGTAAACATTATTTAAACCCCTTCCATAATGTGTATGTACTGTAATCATACTTGGTAAGTAGAACTATATTTATACTGAGAAATGATAGGTACCTTATACATTTAAAAAATATTTTTGAACCTCAGTTTGTATTAAATGTGGAGACCTATGTTCTGTGAACAGAGTGAAAACGGTGAAAATGTGGAAGTGGGAGAAAACGAAAATGTAGTAAGTTTCAACAAAAAGAAATGTCGCTTTTATCTGCCGGGGAAAACAAATTATTCTCTATGTATATAACACTCTTAAAAAAGATAAAATTATAGCACATGAAGAATTGATTAAAGAGACAGCGAGGCTGACAAAAGATATCACACGCATCAGTGTGGAGAATAATTAACTGTGGAATATTGGAAAGAAAACATTTACGTAATGTACTTTATAGATTTTAGTACACTTTCTTGAATACTCAAATTTACGAGAAATATTATGACACAAATTTTGTAGGAGACCAATATCTACAAACATATTTAACATTTCAAAAAATTTTTGTAGTAATACAAATATTTCATCAGTCTATCCAAACCAAGAAGTCACAATAAGCAGGTACAATTTCCAAAATTCTTTTTCAAAAATCAAAACATGCTTCAGGAATTATTTGCATCACATTTTCCTCGGTGCCTAATTTATACTCAACAAGCATTAAAAACAGATGGTAGGGTGGTGGAGTGGTTTTACACTTGCCATGAACAAATAAATTTCCTTCGCTGGTATTAATGAAAAGTGACTTGTACACGATTGATTCATATATAAACACTCCAAACTTTTGACAAAATAAGTACCTAATGTCCACGACAATTATAAAAATCTGTGTCCCCTTCTTCCCATCATAGGAAGGTTTTGCACGTCACGCAGCATTGACATCACCGAGAAATGTACACCAACATTTGTCGGGCAAATACCAAAACACATCGGTCCACATAACAGTCCAGATTGAGTTTCTGCTTGCAACGAGCACTTGCAATTCTAAAAGCGACATCAAAGCAGCAGCAGCATCAAACAGGTTCACGGCGCTTTCCTTTCTGGTTGATGGCAGGTTCAGTGGTAAACCTGATATCCATTCTCGAGATGTAACATCCTACGTGCTGCTGCGTCTGTTTCATCTCTAAGGCACTGCATCCTGTATATAGGCAGGGAGGTGCCTTATATTTAATGGATTGTGTTTGGATTGGGAAAAAGAGCAATAATAACCTCTAGCCTTTTTTACATATTTTGTTTTCGTTTCAAATTTCTCGTTTACTTTAATCGAACAGAAAACGATTGGAAAATGCATCTGCAGTAATTTGCAACAAGGTTTATTGAACCTGATTTTTCCATCATTCAATCAATTAGCTACAATTACAAACAGATACGCTATCTGGTAATAAATAACATCCTCGTTTGCTTATTAAATTACTGTTCCATACGCGGACAAGTAGCGGCGGGCATTTGTATAAACAATACATAAATAAATCCGCAAACCCAATGCGGAATATTAATATTTGTGTTGGTTAATTGGTTAAACATAGGAATTAAAACATGGCAACCCCCATTTACGTATCATTGTTATTGTATGTCTAGAATTAATACAACTGGTTGGGATAAAATACAACAAGCGATGCAAACTTATTCCTTCAATTACATATAATCACCAGAATCAAATGTACACATCCAATAACGCTACTGATGGCTAGATCCTTAATTGGTTAAGATGGAACACAGTCCATATGGTACGGATGACGCAGACCGACAAAAAATCTCGTTAACAGATCTCATATGAATCAGTTTTGGTCGTTATGTAGGATAAGAACACAGAAACGATGTTTACTACGAGACATGTTCATGCATATTGCATTCATTATTGTAATGTGATGAACAGCCTCCACCAGGTCCCTGATTTGGTTAAACGGGCGCCTAGGTTTCTTGTAGGTTATCTGAATTAAACGTGGCTTGATTCTTCTTTTCTGTGCTCTTACAAGAGGTATGGAAAAATTTGAGCAGAAATTTATAAACTCACTTGAAATATTAGAAGAATTTCGTGCAACAAGTATGAATTTGTTCTACGAAATAACTGAAGAGAGATATTGCTGGCGCACTGCCAAAGTACTTTTTCCTGCATCGTTCTCAATCAAGACTTCAATCAATTTTTGATGCTTTGGTACGTAGCCTTCATTTTAAATCCTACATGCCCAATAAGACACTTATTATTATAGAATAAACAGCCATTATTGGTCTTTGAACAGGCTACCATTGTTTGCTAAACAGTATAGCGCAAAACCAACTCTGCCAAGTACTGAACAGCGTTCAAGGCCTTGGCAATAGTAGGAGAGCAATTTATAAAACGTCTCTATTGCGGGACTTTTACAAATTGAATTTTCTGGTGATTAATGACGACGTCCGACTTCCAACTAGGGTCCCGACCTACAAGCCTTTCTCAGTCGGTTAATTTTCATCGCATAAAGAGGTTTATTTTAACAACAGCTCGACAGGAAACAKGTCCGACGATGTAAATACGAAAACAGCAATGTCAGTGTCAGATTTTGTTTTGACGTTGGTAAATATGCTGGGTTTTCTAATGAGATGCCCGCTTTTCATTCACGTAAATCTGAAAAAGTTAGATCCATTGTCGTCTTTAGAAGAGCCTTGTATATTCTTAAGAACATTATTAATACATTACACAGTACTGTTACTGCATTTGCGCTTTATCCATAATAGATACATACATGTATGTATTTATTCTGGATAGACTATTGAAGAAAACCGCAGAAAACTCCAATCACATCTCTATTGTCTTAAGCCAGTCTTTAACACCTTCATCAACACGATGGATAGACGCAAAACCACCAGGCCATGCTGTACGGAGGCATCTGTTAACCATATGTCCAATTGTTTGGAAGGGATCTCCACATTCACAAGAAGGGTTGATAGATGAATCCCATTTATTAAGAAAAAAACTTGCATTTCCCATGACCAGTGCGAAGGCGATTCAGAGTGACCCAAGACCTTCTTGGGAGGTCAGTTCCTGCTACCTCTTCCGTAGGATAGTCTATAAGTTGTTATATATATCATGTTTCTTAAGTTGCCAAACATAACACCATCCATCTTCAATGGTATAAGGAGCACGCAGGAAATCTTCTGTCCACAGAGGTTTTCTAGAAGTTAGCCGAGTTGTAGGTAGCTCTTGCAGATCTCGGGAAATCAGAAACTCATTAGGAGCTGATTGATATTTTTGCGAAGCTTTATATGTAGCAAACTGTCTGCGAATCTCCGGAGGAGCAATGTTTGAAAAAATGAGAAGCCAAGGTAATGGAGTTGACTTAATTGTTCCAGTGATTAGTCGCATTGCAGTATTTAACTGTGTCGATTTTTCTTGTGTGATGACTGTTTTTCCAAACAGGACAGCAGTACTCAGCAGTGCTATAAAGCAAGGCAGTTGCAGAAGTACGGAGTACATTTGCATTTGCACCCCAACTTGTACCAGCAAGCTTATGCAGAATGTTATTTCTAGTCGGTAATTCTTTACTGACGTTTCCTAGATATTTCTTGTACGTTAGAGACGTATCTAGGGTCACTCCAAGGTATTTTGGCGAGAAGTTATGTTTAAGAATTATGTTATTTGACATAATTTGAAGCTGTTTCCTCTTTTGGTGATTCTTTTTAAAATAGCAATTCATAATCTCGATGTCTCTTGAAAGGTTTTGTTCAAGTACAGAAAAGTCTTTACTTTGCAAAGCCAATGGCATGTCGTCTGCATACCCAAATTTTCTCGATTGAGTTACTGGAAGATCACTTATGTAAAGGTTGAAAAGAATGGGCGACAGAACCGATCCTTGTGGAAGACCATTATTCAAAATCAAAATTTGCTACTTTTCTCTCCCAAACACTCTGAATTGACGTTGGGATAGCATTCGTTCGATAAGCTTCACAGTCTTTCCACATTTCAGAGTATTAAATAGTTTGAGGATCAATCCATCTTTAGCATATGTTGTTAGAGCCAAGTCTTGGTCGCAGCAACTTCTGTTCTTCCTAAAACCTGCTTGTTCCTTCGGGAATGAGTCTTCAATAAATGTGCATTACAACAATGCAATAAACGAAATTTCCTCGAAATATAACCACAATTTCATTGATTTTATTCGTTCGTTGTAAACTTATCCCTTAACTGACCCTAGGCAACGTGCACCCCCATAGTCTACGCTCAAAAAACCCCTGCAGAATACACCTGCCCCTCTATAACTCGTGATAAGCATCGCACAGACCCCTCTTTGCTGCAAGCCAGAACAGAGGTTTTTTTTCTACATACGTCTAAGGGTGTGCAGACCTAAAGTGGTTCGATTCGAGGGCACGTGTGTGTTGGCGCGTGTTTGAGTATCTAGTTCTACCCCTGGTGTTGGAGTGTTCGGTCCTTGGGGCTATTATTGCCCAAGAGACAGCGGCGCCGCCAGACGGGGTATTCGGAACGGGGTGTAAAAGGAGGGGTGCGAGGTCAAGTTTCACGTACTGACTTCAACATTCCTCCACGTATTGCTTTCGGAAAAAACTGTCGTTTTTTTCAGTAATATTTCAATGGACGAAGTAGTATCGATAATAGAAGACATTATAAATTGTCTTAGTGGATAAATTGTTAGGAGTGTTAAATTGATAAACTCATATGGCTCTTCTTATAGGCATCGCTTTCAAATTTTTAATAAGGATCTCTTATAATATTATAGAATAGTCGCTACTCAAATAACAATAACAGTATGGTTCTTCTGTCTAACAGATATCATTCAGTTAAAAGACAACTAAATATGAGACAAAAGTTAAATTCCCACGAATTTGAGACTCTTTTGTTACGCCACTGTTTTGTTGTGAAATTATACAACCAATAACAGGCAACAAATGAAAAACACGGGGAAATACCAGAACTCGATTGGTTGACACACAAGAAGAAAATTATTGTTTCTAAATTCGACACAGCACAAGAAGGGATTAGAAGAGATTAAATAGCTCTCTCTCTTAATGCTCAACTTGGTATATGTGTTTAATACTAACCAAGAAAGTGGGTCATCATCTAGGTAATGTGCAATGGAATCTGCGTTATAAATTTAGAGGTTTTATAGTCGCAGTGCCTCGCAAGAACACAGTTTAACGATTTTAAGTATACCACTGGAGATGTTAAAGATATATAACCTTTCTTGTATGTTTATCAAGATAGTTATTAAACTGTACAACGCTAGTTTCTAGCTAGATATTAAAGTTGAATTTTATTTGTAAATAATACCGCAAATAAGAGTTCTGTCAAGCTCAGTATCGCTCATCAAACACCTTGCATAGTGCTTTCCTTGGTCTTATACGCTTGGCGCCACGATATCTCAATGAAATGACTATAAACCCGGTTATGTCATAGATGCATGCCTTAACTTTCAACATAATTGACCCAATAAATGTCATTTCCTGTTGTTTAATAAGCTAAGCACGTTTAAAGATTAGATTAATCATCGATCGTGTAGCCTAACGTTGTTGCCAACGTGTTCTTTCGGACAGCCCAACTAGGCCATAAAACACAAATTTTTTCAGGCTTTTTTATACATGTCTGAAGTGCTTAAAAATGTGTAACAAAAATATATATAACAACATAAAAATTAACGTCCAACAACGAAATTTTTGACAGATCGTTTACAAATTCCTCCATTAATAAAAAAAAGGAGTAAATTTGGCAGCTCGCCCCCTAAATCCCCATACTTTCTGACCGAATTGCAACGGCGCCTGTAATTTCCCCATTGTTTCCTTTGCAGCAAGGATACCTAATGAAGTTCGGCTACATGAATCGGTCGACAGATGGCGCCGGCGCCCTGAGAACGGAACAATCCGTGCGGGAAGCCATCAGGGACCTTCAGCAGTTCAGCGGCCTGCCCGTTACAGGACGCTTAGACGACGCGACGCTGAAACTCCTGCGGACGCCGAGGTGCGGCCTACCCGACGTCGTCAATCCGATCCACAGGAAGAAGAGGTTCACCATACAGGGACAGAGGTGGATTTATACGAATCTTACCTGGAGGTAAGTTTTTTTATGAAAAGCGCAACTTTTCCTTTAAATATTGCATTGCAGCTTACATTTTGGAGGCGGAAAATTATTATTAATGCGCCCTGCTAAAGATAATTATGTCTTGAAGATAGACGAGACCTTCTTCATTCCGGATTCGCCTCAATATATTATCTGTCACCCTTTGAAGGGTTGCTCAAGCATTCGTAAGACCAAAGGGCATGCCAACGAATTCGTAATCACCAAAGAAGACAATCTTTTGGGATATCGCATTTATCGCTAGCGTATTGAAGCATTCTTAATGATACAACTAAACTCATAGCGGTCGTAGAATTCATAATGCACAGACATCCTGCCAAGAAACATTACAATAAACTGAAAATCCTTCTGAATTTTTTAGCACTACGTTTCACGTGATATTCCACAGGAATTAAAGGTCTCAAAATCTCATTCAAGCCCTTATTATCGAAGGACTTCAACCATTGTATACTTTCGCAGTAAAAACAATCAAATGGGAACAAAGTGACGTTCAAAACAACTTGTTTCATCTTAGTAACTCTTCCAACCAGCATGTTTGTGACAATGTCTTTGGCACAATATTATTATTTCTTTACCTCCTGCCTTTGAGCCATATATTAGTTGTTTTTCTTCGTAATATGAAATACGAAGCACTCTTGTACAGTTTTCTTTTGTGTAGAAATATAATAGTTTCTGGCACGTAAACATCTGTTCTTGTAGGTTTTCTGTTTAATCATTAGAGTTCTTTAGAATTGATGTATCTAGGGACACGACGTTCTAAACAATTAACTTAAATATTCAACTGCTCTGTCAGCGAATTGTCGCTCTCATCCTTTATGCTTTTTACTGTATTTCTGGTGGATTTAAATTTGAGTAATATAACGACTTGAATCTTTCGTGTATCAGCTTTAGAAAACGTCTGGTTACTGCGTGCTATTTAAAAATGCTACAAGGCAGTATTGTAATAAGATAATTCAAGATCTAATTAGTTTTTCTATTTAAATTGCATAATACAGCACAAAAGTAAAAGGCTACATCCTTTCTTCGTAATTAAAACTTCAGGTAGAAGTCGTCCGGGCAATTTTATCATAAATTTCTCGCCCTAATCAAATTTGTCAGGGGACTAGACGAATCCGTGATGCAGCGGAAGAGGGATGTCCCCACATCTTAGGTGGTGGAAGCAAGTGCCTTGCGGTCTGAAGTAAAGTGCCTTCGGTAACCTCCAGTCTATAGTCACTCAATCTCGTAGACCAATAAAGAGGACAGGAAAGACGCTACAGGCTGTTGACGTCGCGGCAGTTACTCAACTGAAACTCTCCGGCAGAATTGGCTCGGAAAAATGGTTTCAGCGGAAAAATCGACTAGAGCGGAGTAAGACGCAGTTCGTGAACTGTTGGCTTTTTTAATTTGGATCCAAAGAACGTTGTAGGGGGTGTTTTGCTACACCCTTGTAAGTAATCAAATCATCTAGATGTATACGAGAGAAGCTATTTATTTTATTCAGAACAACCCCGGTTTGTATAGTTCTTAAAACTGAAAATGAGAAAACGGCTTATAAGTCAAAGATGAATAGCTGGTTGTAGAATCTCCGAAAAAAAATAATAACTATCTCGATAACCATAAAAAGCCGCGCATTGACAATGTGAGCACAAAAATCGATATTTCTTAAAAATTTCATATACGAAGGGGGTTGAAAAGTATTTTCAACATAAAATTCGTTGCACACTCGATTTATCTGTGCCAAAATTGGCTTCCAATTACATTAAAGCGTTTTTAATACTTTAAGTACATCAATTACTAACCCCAACAAGTTGCTGTTGCGTAATGCAAGTCGTTGTTTCTAAACAGTCATCTCAATTGATACTGCAGACGCCACCCCGCTAAGTGCGCCCCATTTTCGCCCCGGCGTCTTAATAATTCCATTTGGCCGTCGAATTAACAGCTCTTTCCGTTAATCAATCTCTCTCATCCGCCAAATAGAGGGCAATAATTTAAAAAGCGTTCGATTCCGATTGAACTTTTACTGTCGCCGTAAAGCGGCCCCAACAGACGGGAAAATAAAGGCGATATAGAGGCATAACCTTATAGCAGTAATTGACATTTGAGAAGTATCGACCACAATGGAGCTAAAGGGCGAAAAACTCCCCAGGGCGGTCGGAAGGCAAACATGATATCAAATCAAAAATTTTATTCTTGCGCTATGATTGCAGACCGGTAAATAAAATTTAGAGGCCGAAGTTTACGACGTTTCGCACATTCGTATATTTCTGTGTGGATTTCCGACACGTCGGTTCTACTGGACCAAAAGCCGACATCGAGTAGGGTCGTAAATATACAATAATAGTTTCGACAATGTATGTGATATGACATTACGGGGGATTCGCGAAGGGTTGCAAATATCAATGTGTCAAAGGTACACGCCTGTCGTACATTTAGAATATTCCCACTTGATGGAAATCTTTACTATAGTTGTTTTGAATTGAAGTAATTCAACAGAAAAAAATAATCGATCCATCTTCATGGGTTTTATTAGAAAGTTACTTCCATCGTATTGAACCTGCCTACTTGAACTACTTCTAGTTCTTAAATGAAATTACTGAATCTTGCAAACAAAACTACGAAACCTGAAACTTATTAGATAAATTATAACTTTTGCTTATATGGGTCAAATACAGGATGTTTCACGAATGATAATGACCCTGACGAAATTAAAAATGCAATCCAAAATACATTTGCAGAGGTAACATTGATAATTGTTCATCGTCTTAAAAAATATAAAACTTAGAGGGCTGTATAAATTCGTAAATTTTGACATAAACTTCACTCATTTGCTTGAAGTAAATTCGGTATTGTAAAATAAATTTTATTTTTGAAAAATGCTTATTCAATAACATTAATGTAATAAATGTTCAAAATGTAACCCTCCGCTGTTTTCAGAAGCTTGAATTCGTGCCCAAAACGATCTTTGAACATGCATTAACATTTCTGGAGCGATGGATGTACATGCATCACGTATTTTATTTTCTAAATGTTCTACACTTTCAATTGGTGTTCGGTATACTTGCTCTTTTACCATTCCCTACAGAAAAAATCTAAAGGAGTAAGGTCCGGGCTTCTCGGTGGCCAAGGATTAATTGAACCTCTTCCTATCCATCGGTTAGGCAAAACCAAATCAAGATGATTTATTACTATTCTATGATAATGCGCAGGTGCCCCATCTTGTTGGAACCATAGATCTTGTCTTACTTGTAAATTTACATTTTGGAGAAGTACCGGCAATATGTTTCTTAAAAAATTTAGATAAGTATTGCCGTTTAAACTATCGCGAAAAAAATAAGGCCCAACAATTTGATTCCCCAATATTCCGCACCAGACATTCGTCGAGTAGATAGTTTAAAAATGTCCTTCTCAAATCTAACTCCACCATTATTAGAAAACCTTGCTCCATCTGATAAGCAAATGTGGTAATAAAATCTCACATTCAAATTTTGGTGTTCCCGAAAAAAGTTACAAAAAGCCAGTCTTTTAGGATAATCTGTCTCCTTTAAGGCCTGAACCAATTGCAAGTGATACGGATGATATTGAAGATAGACTAATACCGGTTGTTCTTGAGACTACCCTTTGACTTGAAAATTGTATCGGCAGGAGCTCTTCTATTTGGAAAACGTTGTCTGTATAAACGGGCAGCAGCGAAAGCATTTTTTTTCATTCACCATAAATCAAAATCATATCTGTTTTTTKTTCATCATTTGAATACATTTTGATGCAGTGACAGGAACCATAGCGCACAACCGTCATGGATTCCCAATTTATTTTTAAAATAATACCGTTATATAAAATAACCACATTGGCTATGAGAATGTATTTTGGGAGTGCATTTTTAATTTCTTCAGGGTCATTATCATTCGTGAAATATCCTGTATAGACTGAAATATAATGAATTTCGTTATTGTTAATTAACTTCCAAACTAGATTTCAAGCTTTTTATGAGGAAATAATCAACTGAAACCGGAGTTTTAAGTTCTGCAGGTAAATTTGGAACTCGTAAAAATACAATGCCATTAATCATTGTTTATTCATCTGTTCCTATAAACATCTCGATCAATAGTACGTCAGTTAGGTTGTTTGAACAAGTTCCATGTATTGCAGAAGTTCTCGCTAGGGATGTCACGTTATATTGAACTTAGACATCTTCAACAGAACTTAAGCTAAAAAATTAACCCCATTCGCGAAACTTTCATTTTTCCCAACACAAAGAAACACATCTCCCCTCCAAGTCCTCAGCCACCCCCATGATTTCATTTGCAAAAACAAAGAGTGTGCCTTATAGATGGCTCAGCGTAGGCAATAACCCTGACAATGCTATAGCTGACGAGAGCTGTACTCATGTTATCTGGAGGGACACGAGATTAGAGGACCTCTCATGCCATAAGGGCCATCATGCAACCCTCTGACGCGGTGACGTCACCAACACGTTGAGTAAAAATTCACGAAGAAGGTGAACGACCAACAGTCAGGTCTTTTCTGGACCTGTACTTCGCTTTACTTGCAAACTTTTTTTATTCTTCAAAATGACGTTAACAGTCCCTATTTTATTTTAAATTATTATTCGACAAAAAATACAGTCGCTTACATTTGAAGCTGTCCGTCTCTTCTAATGGAAGTAATTAGCATTTTGCTTTGATTAGTTGAAAGATTGGAAGTCCCGGCGATGAAGTCGGTATTAATCAAAAGGAGTAAAATCAATTACAGATAGCATAATTGAGTGATTGGATTATGCCTGAAGTCGCATTGTCACTTATCTCCTAATCAGCAACTTCCTCGAAGGATAATTCAGGGCGTCAGTCTTCAAAAAGAAAACGACAACCGCCCAACTTTTTGTTCAGATCTGTTTATTAAATTGACTTTGTCTCTTGCAGAGCTGCGTTTAAATAGATGGTAGGATTTAAATGTTACGAATTAAGACAAAACGAATTACATGATGAATTATCTATGTTATCTATATCTATAAATTAGTTGCTATTAATCCTCAAGATAGTTTTTTTTCCAAATCTGAATCATCTTGTTTACCGGCATAGAAAGAATCCATACCGGCTGTTCTAAAGAAAATTCCTTTGGGTCGTTTTCACACAGATTTCGACATGACGCGTTCAGCTTTTTATCTGAATAGCATTGTGCACGACATACGACTAACAGAAAAATTTGCACGTGTTCAAATGTTCACTGCATCGGCATTCGAACTGTACGTGTGCCGATTTTCCGATCACGTTTGCGTATACAAAGCTCCTTTGTTCAGAAACATAATCGAAAGCGATTGTTTTTAAGTAAAATTGGGTCTGGCCCAGTGCTTGTTGGGACAAACAGTATTTTTTCAATGGGATTATGATGCAGACACAAGAGATTCTCGGAAAATCGGTGACTTTTTTTTATTGTCTCTGAAAAAAGAACACATCATATTCTCGTTCTTGAACAAAAATGAAGAACCTTCATTCTATGAGCATTCTAACGTTGAATGATGGGATATGCTTAAAATAATACATGACATTTTGCCAGCAGCTGATAATAAATGCCTTTGAGATCAAAAATTCCATTTCAATATTGTCTTATTATAAAGGCGTGTCTCAAAGAATAATGTTGGGATCTTTTCTATATCTATATCTATCCATCTGGCGTCTGCAGTTTCTTCAATGATAAAGTCTTTAGTAATCTTTGGTCAAGTTTTTTTTCAGAACGAAAAATAAGCTCCTGTTGTTAGTAAATCCATAAAGAAATTTATTAGATCATATCCTGTTTATCAAAAAAAAAAACTCAAAAATTTTAAATCAATTAATCTTTATTATCTTGGCTTACAGCGACAACAAATTTCATGGAGTATAGGCCATTTAAAAATTATCCAGCAAATAATACTGAAACATGGATACAGTCAAATGCATTTTTAATATAATATAACAGTTACTCAATTTTCTCTCATCTAAATCTCTAACTTATCGCTACATTCTACGAGGAAAATGGATCAAATTCTTTGTAAAAAAGCTAGATATGTTTAATGAATCAAAAAATTATACTCCAGATAGAACTACTTCTGTTTTCTAAACGAATGTGACATACCATAGAAACGTTATGAGATGACCTGTCGACCGAAATCGTGACATGTTCCCCAACAATCCCAAATTCCCGACTGACACCATCGACAACACTTCACCCGCTCTCGGATGGAGCCACTCGTGTCGACAAATTTCACAGGACAATTAAATTTAATTATGAAACCAATTCATTTAGCGAATCGCTGCAAACCTTGTCAAATGCAGGTGCTACGCGAGAAAAATTGTGTAACCGGTACGTACAGAAATGAAATCGGATTAACAGAACACAATTATGCTTGGAGAATGAATAATAATTTAATTAGGCATGGATCTGGCCAGTCTTCCTGTCTAATTAGGCGTGTAAGTAAAAATTGTGCTTTTATTTTGGTGATAATCTAAGTGGTGATGACAACCACCAGGAAAATGTGATAGCGATACCCTTTACCAGTATTTAATAATAAGATCATCGTTCATGGTATCGGTCATATTGTCTACATCATTGTCTAATATATGTATATACCAAGATATCGTAGCTAAACATAGATACTTTGTTATACTTAACTAAATCATTGATATACAATACAAGAGACAGCGTTTTGAAGCTGTAACTGCAACATTCTTGTTGTTACGAATTGTTGTCTTAGGGCTGATATAGCTTTAAAGGACTATCTTGATAAGGATGAATCATAACACGATTTCTGCTTAGTTCAGCTCTTCTACCTTTTTAAAGATTGTTCAACTAACTACTGTTATATGGAATCACATCAGAATCTGCCATATATTCGGTGATAACTAACTTTTGTACAAATTTTAACAATTGATACAAAAAAAACAAACGAAAAACTCACGTTTATTTAATATAAGTTTTAGGAATCCACCAAAAGCATTATCAGTACGAATTAAAACCCGGTGTGTTGTTAAAAATGCAATTAAATATATTCTAGTTTATTTAAATGAAGCTTAATTTGGTTAAAATATTAAGTAGTCGGTTAATTTTTGAGAGCAATGCATTGGCGATCTAAGAAGGTTGGCTTGACGCATAATGCTGAGGCATTGGTCATTCTGAGTTTTAATAATGTTAGTTATCCATCGAGTCTCGTTCACTGGGGATTAAAAATTACTACAATCGTATCTTTAGCACCTATACATATGAACTCCCAGATTAAATTGCTAAAGCTTCTGGTGAGAGAAGTTGAAACTGTACTAAAAGCGCATCTTGATATGTGTTAATTCTGAATCAGAAATTGTGGTCCTATTAGTAGAACTTCTAAGGTGAAATTTATGTTCCTTTGGTACTTCGTATGATATCATTACATTACATTACAACTCATTTTTCTAAAACGTGAGAGCGATGCAACTGAATGCCCTCACCTAACTGAGTTCATCAATAACGGAATTAGTAATAAAGGGGCTTTGTATGATCAGTGTACATAGAAAACATAAACAATTTAGGTCTTTATTTCACAGAAGATATTTGAAGTCGCCTTGCAGAAAATCCACGAAGATAATTCATGGAATAAATACTTCATTAATTACTTAAGTACCTATATCTTATAAACATTTATTAATTCTTCAAAAGAAAATATTCTTAATGTGAACATCCACTTTATTTTTAAATTGTAAAGCGCTTTCGGCTACATGCTAGCCATCGTCAGTACAAACGTTAAAATGAAACTAACAGTTTGACAAAGTCAAAAATTAGAAACAAGCAAACTTGACTACAAACTGAAATGCAACCCACATGCCAATAACTCAAACGAAACATTAATTTAGATCAAACAAAGAATTTAGAATAGGACAATTGAAATTACAAAAATCATTTAGAATAGTAAAATTTTGTTCGTTAATAATTTTATAAATCTCTAAAATTTCCAAATAATTTAATTTAGATGATTTAGTACACAAATGTAATGAATTTAGATTGTCTAGCGTGGCAGTGTGTTTATTTACTAATAAATGGTTAGCTAACGAAGAATTTGTTTGATCTAAATTAATGTTTCGTTTGAGTTATTGGCATGTGGGTTGCATTTCAGTTTGTAGTCAAGTTTGCTTGTTTCTAATTTTTGACTTTGTCAAACTGTTAGTTTCATTTTAACGTTTGTACTGACGATGGCTAGCATGTAGCCGAAAGCGCTTTACAATTTAAAAATAAAGTGGATGTTCACATTAAGAATATTTTCTTTTGAAGAATTAATTAATAACACCACTTAGAGAATATGGATCAGTTTTCAATTTTTAATGAAACATTTATTATTTCTATTTATGTTGAGTTATACTCTACAGGACGTTCCTGCTTTGCCCCCCCCACAGCATCAAAAGCATCCTTCAGGATTGTTGTACTTATACCATGTGGTTATAAATGTAATACTATTGTTATTTAATCTAGCTATCTGCTCAATTGTATCGGTAAAAATTCATTGAATGTTCGACTATTTTTTATATTTTTTTCTGTTTACTCCAAATTTCATTGCTCATTTTCTGGACACTCCCTTTAGTGTTAAGGGTGTTGTAAATGTTCGTGTTCAGAAAGACACCTTGTATAATGTTCGTGTCGAGAAAAACACAAACGAAATATTCTCTTGGGAAGGGGCGTATAGCAGGCGTCAAACTAGCATGTTTTATCGTAATCTCAACAAAGGTATTATTTTACAAGTGACGTTTCGAGTGGTGGTCTGGCACCCATTGCAAAAAATCAACAAATCAAACTAACATAACTCCTCTTATTTCACTACAGAAAGTGAGTACGTAATAACCTTCCAGACTTCAATCGATAATACTGGAACATTGAAATAATTGATGCCATACTTTTTCTAATCTATCTTTCGACCATTAACCGAAAGTGAAGAGCTGAATTATGGATTCGTTTTGCCCACGATAGCGTGCTGGTATTTACTGAAACGTATGACTATATAGGAATGTTCAGAAATAATGTATGTACGAAAGATAAGTAATCGGTACACCTGCGGGCAATCTAACCCCTGCACTGGTTTATTTTTAAACAAAAAATGATGTCGATAATTATTAGGTCACGAAATTCAGTAAATACTCCTTTAGCAATGTGCTATATGAAAGATTCCAGTCGTACTTGATGGGTAGCACAAAGAATGCAGGGTGAACTATTTCCTTCTAACTATAATGGGCACATCTGTATGTCGCTGAAAGCATTTTGTATGATTTCATCCAGCAGCATCAATGGAGGGTGATCCAATTGTGGCATCTCCCAAAATACTAAAAACTGGTATTGCGTGTCTCTACGACTCCTCTCTTCTTTTGTTAGCTTCAAGAAGTCACTTTAACATGCACCAAAAGGGCCATCAACCACCCTAAAACCGCCCTAATCCTTCGTCGCACAGATCTGGCTTCATTTCGACAAAAAAAATTTGAGCATCTGTAATTCGAAACGCCGATAGAGGCAGCATCATTAGCCGCCACTTTGTCACTCTAATGGGTGCGCACGCATGGGGTTTTCTTCGTCCCGTATATAAAACAAAATTCCCTTATGTGGAGCCGCCAGTTGTGCAGTTTCTCCGAAGGGGAACACGTCGTCAGATGGAACGAGTGTCGCCGCGAATGGATAAATGTAAGTCCTTTATTGTAGTTGGTTTATTGATGTCGTCCGAAGTTCAAAGTCGACAGCCTTAGAGTGTTTGTGCGGGAATTTTTATTCCCCGTTCGGATGGTTTCTGGCCCTCATCTTCATCAAGATGATGTGCCGGCTGTGGTCGTTTAATCATTGTGGAGGATTGCTCTTCTGTGGCAAACATGTGTTTCGTTTTTGTTCTGTAGTCGAACGCGTTTGATATAGGCTGGGGCACTCAAGTCTAGACGCTAATAATAACAGTTTCATTAGTTTGCAGATAAAATTCCATCGTTAATAAAGCAGGCATTGTTTACATTTATAGCTGTGAACAGATAGAACAGACATCTTCCTTGTATCGAGTTAAATTTACACTTTTTAAACTGGACAATTTTTTTTTCACTTTAACATTCTAAAATATAAAATGTATTTGTAAAAAGGGGAGATTATATATTATAATTATTGTAAATACTTTGATTTTTGCAATTGTATTCCATACTTATTATACTCTTGTGTCTTAGAAATGCTGGTTTTGCCCACTTAAATGCAGGTAAAAGTAGATCAACTGTCCATTGTTATGATACTTTGCCAGTACCAAACACTCTAATAAATGTTCTGTCATTAAATCTAATCTCCAAAAATTAAGCTTAAGATTTTCGCCAGCCATTAAATAATAGCATTTCAAACTAGTCCTAAATATTACCTCTAATCCAACAACTTGATGTGCCCATTTTAAACTACAATAATTCAAGAAGAAATCGGGGGATTTCACGTCAATAAGAGGAAGTTTTAAATGAAATTTGAGATGATGTAAAAGGATTTAGCGCACCCTATTTTTAGCAGTATAAGTAATGGTAGCAAACAGGTGTCAACTCCACATATTAAATTTAACATTTTGAAAATCAATTGAAATCATGTTCCAGGTCCATTAACAACATGTGTAGTTTAAAAAAATACTAACCCACAAGCACCAATATTATATGCCCTCCCAAAACTACATAGCAGGTTTTATTTGGAAGGAAACCAGAATGTTCCAAGCTGCGAAGACAGCGTTGAACAGTTAAAAAAAAAGTACTGACACTTGTTTTCAGTCAATAAAATCTCGAAAGCACTTCAGCACCAGTAAAATGTGTTAGTACAACATAAATGGTTCCTCATTAGGTGTAGTTCCTTCAAAAACAGAACTTTCTGTATAGACAAAAATGCACATGAGCGTTGTCTTTGAGTTACCCAAAAGTGTGGCACGTAGAGTGATACAACCCTCCCCTGTGTCTCATTGTACGATCGATTGGTTCACGTGAAGTAAAACCTGCATAACGACATCTTCAAGTGACGGCAGCTATCATGTTTTAATATCGCAAATGCCTGGGTGGTTGGGTATATCAGATGTATAAGTAAACAAAATCGAAGACTTGTAGGAAATTTAGAAGTCTGATAACCTTCGATGTTTATAAGGATATAGGGTGTTGGTTGTTCAGTCTTGTACATTATGAATTTACATTTTTTTTCTCGCAAATTGACTTTGTCTCTGTTCTTTATATTTTGTATATAGTTAGAACTTCTGTTGTGATACCACAGAAAAGTAATAACAATGACATATAGGAAAATGCACTTGTACACAACTGCAATTATATTATAATATTCATGTGAACCTACCTAACGTTCTTTTCTCGTTCCCATTAGTATACGACCAAGATACCAGAAACATTCGAACGATAAAACGCTTGTGTACAGTAACGTACTGTATCCGGTGTACAGCGATAAAACGTCAATGGCGCATTGAGTTCTCAATTTACTTATAGAAGGAACAAATAACCAACTTTTCATCGCATGTAGTTTCATAGCCATATACCGCGAATATACCGTCTCATTACTCATGAATGTACGGCTTGTCACAATTAATAACATCATGCGAATTGGATGCAATACCAATTTTGTTGCGAAAGAAATTCAATTCAATTCTAAATAGCTTAACAAAGTCCCTGGTTATCGAGAAAATACGCCAGCTTGAGAACATTAAAAGTCGAGATTTTTTAAGGAAAAATTCATTACGTTGAAGGACGTTTTCCAGATTGCTTCGCTGTAGTAAGCCTGAGCTGACTTCTGGGTGAACTCTACATTGTTTTATGGGGTTTGAGCCCGGATAACTGACAGCCTAGGTCAGGATCTTTAATAATTGGGAAAGGTCGAGCTCGTAACATTTACCAACAATTGGACGTTAGTGGACCACGAACCCTTTTCACATTGAATCATGGCTGCTTCCTCTTGCTCAATTTATAATTTATTTCGAACAAGAAAACTTCCAGATTGTAGCTACTATCTTTATCTCTCGATCTTCTATTATCACATGATGCACACAGTTAGATCAACTGTTGTATGGTGCAGTATTTTACCTCCTTAAAGTTCGCGTCAAATCAGATCGATTGGATTAATATACAGTGTGTCCATGCTCTTTGGCCAAACTGTCAATTCTGAAAGTATTATCAAAACATTTTGTCTTCAAAGCCTCCAGGAGCTGTTTCTTTGTATAGGGCACTACAAAATCTCACTTTTTCGAAACATCATGAAATATTTTAAACCTGCTGGAAACCAGCATGCTATTATCTTAGACAATCGCGATGCATGCTCACCTCATCCTCCATTTCTCTCCTTGCGCATTTTCTAAAAGGCTTTTTCAGGCTAATGGTCGTGGCGCTTATTGAATAAAACGCCTTTTTGCACGTAGATACACAACCGCCGGTGGTGGCGGGTTGGTTTTCAGAAGCCCCACGACTGAAAAAAAGTTTCGTATTTCTTAGATGATCGATCGTTTTTCAGCTCGCGTTCCACCTTTCAGACGCTGGTGTTTATATGGAAGGGAGTTTTAATTACAGGGCACGGGGACTTTTTTTGAGGGGGTGCATGTACGGTTTCTTGTTTGAAAGTAGATAAGTTGTTGTTGCGGAAGTATTTTAAGGATCAAGCGTATAGGATTTCGGAGATTGTTTATAACGTGCGTTCCAACCGAAGGTTCATATGGAAAGGGGGGTCTAGGGACCCCTCATTGAGAAGGTTTTTCAATTATCTATTCAACCATATCGAAGTATTTGACATTCATTCAAATTATTCACGAAAAAAGCAAACATAAATTACCTAAACAGACGATAAGTTTTTACGACGTCCAAAACATGGACAAAATAAAGAATCCATATCACTACATAATAAAGTTAATAGTGGTATCAAATTGTATTGTAAGGTACTCCAGAAGTTAATGTTATTACTACAGACAACACATTCTGACTGAGATTGCATTGCAAAAACACTTCATTTAAATCGTAGTTCCCACAGCAGCCATCAGTTTCAGTTCTACAAACTTGTGGGTGTGTAGAGAGCAAAATTGAGTTCGTGCTGAATTAATTCTGTCGAAATGCATAAATGCATAAAGATCGACACAGCGGTAAATCGTACGAATATGCAGTTTGCGCACTGGAATAATTGTTTCCAAATTATTCTTGTTACTAAACACGAGTTCGTCTGTGGGAGAATTAAGAACGAACGATTTTCAGGGAGCTAGAGATGAAAAACAGTTTGCTCCACCTAACGACGTATCTTAACAAGCATTGAAGGAATTGTATTCACCATGGATTAAATAAACGTTTTTTAATCAGTATGGTCATACTCTAGTAAGCAAAAAAGACTAATTGTAGCTGTGGTTGGATTATGGAACATATCTATATGCAATGACCTTTTGGAACTGGTGCACAGGTCATTAAAAATCTCTGAAAGATAAACAGTCAACGTTGTCTGAAATTATTAATCAATCTATTATGTTCCTCAAGAAATTTTTGCTCTGGTATTTCATGCAGTATGATACAAATTTGCTATGTATAAAGTTTGATTTGGTACCTACTCGAAAACTGAACAACCTGCAGAAATACTCCATAAAATGATAGTAATTTTAGCACATTATCCCTTTTATTTGAATCGAAATATTTTTTTCTGAGATTTGAAACAAAACCATTATGCAGCACCACCAGCATATTTGTTACGAGTCTACAATAGCTTATTTTTTAATCTGTTGAGTTGTTTCAACTAACACATATTAACTTGTTTGTTATTTTCAATTGAACGACCAAATTATGAATTCGATCGTCCACACATCAAATTAAGCAAAAAAATACTCAGGTACCACTACCCTATAGTCATTTGTTTTTGAGATGTTTTATGAAATGTAATTAGAAAAATACCCTCATGCGGAGCATAGAAAATTCCCAAATACCATGCACGACATAGACATAGCTTTCGACTTTTTGGGGTACAATTCCCTCACAAAAAAAGCGCTTTTATTTACGCGCTGGACGGATCTAACTCCTCTACCTTCAATCTTAGATCTGGAGTCTTCCAGAGCTCTATCGTGGGGCATTTAGTCTTTATTAAATATGTTAACATGTTGTGATTATTTAATGTATGTAGATGACTTAAAGCTTGCTTGCCTCCATCGACACTCTTGAAGACGCAAGTATACTTCAGGACGATCTGAAAATCTAACTGAAAATTGATGCTTTATGAATAAAATCTCAATAAACATAGGAAAGCGTTTGCTCACCCCGCGTTGCATCAGTATCCGCCGGCATCTCCAATACACACGAACGAATAAAGAAAAAACTGCGCACCGTCTGGTCCCGTAACGAATTTAAGTCATCGTCGCGACGCCAATCTGGGGGGATCGTCTTGCGGTTTTTTGAGGACGCTAAAGGGCGGCAAATTAAATTTTCTGTGTAATTTCCCCACGCCTGCCAACGCAATTTTGCGCTTCCTCATTTTTACGCGCTCCACCTCCCCCCAGATGCGATTGGGACGATTTGGAGACAACCTGCAAATATTTTTTTGATGACAGGTTCTGCGAAAATTCACCAGGAACCCCCGGACCCAGGAGCCATCTATTCGGTGACTCACTCAACCTGGGTGTGATGTGAACTTTGTGTCGTCACAACCTCCTTGAGTGAGCGACCGGGTGGGTAACTGCAGCGACTACCATTTTCACCTGGTGAGATGGAGAGGACCGAAATGGGATGGTATATAGCCTTAAGTAGTTGTTGAGCATATTTTTTAACGAATTCTGATGTTATTATGGAGATTTAGTACACAAATCTTCTGATAATTTCATCAAAATATTATTTGCAGAACAATTTAGAATTAGAATTATTATAATGTAGAAGCAAAAGGGGTATGGTCAGGTAACTCAACGCTATAGATGAGCATCTGATCTTCCACACAAGCTGCCTATACTAAGAAAGAAAACAGCATAAGAGGAAGGAAAGAGAAGAAGTAGTTAAAGGGAGAAGGAGTCTAGAAACAAGAAAAGTGTGTAAACAGTAATGTTATACAGCATATCCCACAAGATCTGGATAAAACCTATGATGCAGTAGACAAGAAGATTTTTTTAACAATCTATAAATGAGACGCAACACACTAAGAACATATAGGTAACTACAGGAACACACATTTTAATTATACATACATACATTTTTCATATCGCTACCAAATGATCCAGACTGAATATTTCTAATATGATTGAAAACGGTTATTTCATCCACAAAATCAAACTTTCTCTCACATTACTAGAATAAAATTGCGTTAAATCCCTATCCCGCAATGTTTTATTCTAACTATATCTTAGAAAATAGTTATTAAGTTCTTCAACATCACACAAGTTGGCTGGCAATGCAAAACCATCAACTTTATTTATGCCCAATCTTTCAATTCCATTCAGCGTTCCTCAGTTGTGCAATTTTATAGTTTAAAATTTAAGCAAGCCCCTTTTTTAGCTTTAACTGCCGAAGAAGTGAAAAAATTTATCCGTTGCATTTTCATCTAAAAAATTTCTACATAAGAACTTGTAGGCATTTATTTCAACCGATTTACTCGTAGTTTGCGCTTTATACTGCAGCTAGCGTATATAGCGGTATTAAATCTAGCAAAAGCCTTTCCTCTGTGCTCTATAAATTAGCATCGCAAGCCTAATCCCCTTCGTTTGTGAGCCATTTATCTCCAGTCTCGTCTATTGAGACACTAAAGTGCCAATCTAGAGTTACGTTTGAGTCTTCCCGTAGTAATTTGCTTGGTGAAGAGACGAAAACTCGTCTATCAGTATGACAATATACAAGGTGTTCATGATTCTGAAAATAGTATAAATACAGCGACTAACTTTCCCACCTGAGATAGTATTTATCTTATCGTTTTTTTTGAGTCAATACATAGTGAAACGATGGATACTCTAAGAACGTCAATAATCGATTTGCATATCCTTGAATTCATGATTTGTAACACATCACAGGAAAAGTGTAATACTTCTGCGATACTTGGATCTCTGTTTACAAGATGACCCATTGATTCATCTAGAGTCGAGATTTAGTTCATTGGAGTATACTTCTTCCAAAATCAAATCGTTCTGCCCATTATCTCCAATAGAGAAATCTATAGGGTCATGCCAGTATTTATTAACCACGGTACGTAACAGTTAGCAATCATGTACATGGCATTAGACAAAGTTTAAGTAGAAAAGTTGGAATACTAAAAGAGGAGAATACTCAAGTACTCATTTACGAATACAGTCGATAGGTATTGATTTATTTCCTGCTTGTCAACGACAGAATGTCGTGCTAGTTTATTGGGTCAGTTTTATTTTCACACAAAAAAATAGTTCAATAATTCATGGGTTTTACATAACATGCAGGGTGTCCTTATTATTAATCTTATTATATATTATAATACAGTCTTCTGGCTGTTAAGTACCATAGTATGTAATGCTATAAAATATTAAAACTCACAGAATTTTAGCAGCATTCCAAGACACTGCCATGAAATTCTTTATCCACAGTATACAAGCATGAATCTGTTTATACAAACAAGGAAAACAGATAAGAACCAATCCGGCGGAAAATAAACTGATTCCTCCCCTTTCATCGGAGTTCAAATTCAACACTCCCTCACAATATCCGTAATTTCTGTACCTAACGAAGTTATCTAGAATTGGAGTAGATATTCAAACCACTGGCGTCGAGTAGTCTTTATTAGGCGCACTTAAGAGTGGTTTCTGTTAACAGTCGCCCAATTACCTCGTATAGGGGTAGTGAATTGAATAATGTATCGGTTATAAACGAACTTAAACGCTAATAAGTGTCGGTGTTGCCTTGTACAAGGCTTGATAGTTTCTTCGGAAGATATCGATGCTTGTTCGTTTTAATCCAGAACTAGCGATGTAAATTCTACTCCACTCCACACAGATTTTTACCAGATACTTACCCATCGTTCTGTTCCAGCTTGAGGAGCAAGAACCTGAGGAATCTCAACGCAGACGAGGTTCGGTACGTCATCGCCAAAGCCTGGGAAGTGTGGTCGAAGCATTCCAGGCTGACGTTCACCGAAGTTGACAGCGACAGGGCGGATATATTGGTCTACTTCCACAGGTTAGTCATAGTAATTCACTTCCAGACATGACACTTTGTAAGTTTCCGTCTGGTCCAATTTTATTCAGCCCCTTTGTAACTCGATAAGCGCGGAACCATGCCCCTGTCGAATGGGAAAGTTGGGCTTCGGGATTATCAACTTTTAATGCTCTTTGTTTAAAACGCTTCATAAGCGGACGTGTTCAATTCTTGTCAAGCTGCGCTTGCCTAAACTTTAATTGATAGTGTAGCAATAAAATGGTGACCTTCTTTTTCTTCTTGCTAATGTAAATTATTTTTTAAGCATCCTCAATAAATTACCAATATGTTTGAAGCCTTTTTTAAAGCACCTCCAGCGACGATGAACTTTCTAATTTTTCATTCTGGTGGTCGTAATTTCGCCAAAGTTTCAGAGTCCATTATCTACAAGCGCATTTTTAATAATGCCATATGATCAACCTGGGTTTTTGACCAAAAGTAAAACTGTAACAACTTGGCAATTTTACCCAGATTACTGCTGATTGAATAATTCCTTCGACATTTACCCCAGCATCAAGAGCTCCACAAGCTTTTAACTTAGAACATATATTATGTTTTAGTGGAGAGAAAGCACACTAAGTGTAAGGATGATATTGCCCTTTTACATAACATCTTATGCTAAGATTGTATGATTTTAAAGTCTTACACAACTAATTTATTTCATTTTTGACTTAAGCGGGATTGGGCTGTATTAGTTCGAGAATTTTTTAGTTTTATGGGTTACACGAGTATGGACGTGGCAGTAAAATCTGCTTGACCTCCGCCTGGCTGCCATGCTTTTCCGCATTTTAATAGACCAATAAAAACCCACTTTGCAAGAGAGTTCTTTATTCGTCGATAATATACAATCAAATGCTGATGTCGTGTATCAACGTCCAGGCCAGGCAAACATTTAGCTTCACACCTAAGTGTGACTGGCTATACGGTTACTTTTCTGTTGTTTTGATACGTGCTTTTGTTTCGTTCTTGGCATTCGAGCACGAAAAATACTAGTACTATATTAAATGTGGTTTGTGATAAGGGGTCTGACTAAGGCCTTTGATCACTAGGAAAGGTGCTGAAGTACAGTCATTAATTTTAACTCTACTAAGTGAATTATTCATCATCTTCACCAGATTTGTTTGGTGTGTCAATTTCTCTCATAGTCTTCTTATGGAATCATAAGCTCGTTCAAAGTTATAAGGGGTAATAAATGTTCGTTGATTAATAAATAATTAACTGCTGTTAATAAAACAAAACATGGGACGTATTTGCATAAGAATACCAGTAAATAACATACCAAAACAAAGAAATCCAATACACTCCCTCCACCTCGTTCTTGACATCCAGAAATTAATCAATCAGTGGCTCTTTATGGACTAATGGACTAAATGGAGTATTCGTTCACTCAGTAAACACCGGAAACAAACAGAACATTCTTTTACTGTACTGAATTGCACAACCAAATTTAGATAACCCACCGGGGGGCAACGATGCCCCCAGTCTAGTCACTAAGTGTCTTCTCGCCTGGGCCCCCCTCTTCTTATTTCCACCTTTGGCCTAATTTCCTAGGTTATTAAACAAAAACAATAGTTTTCTAACTAACTATTCTACCAAGCAGCCGCATCGGCAAGCGATAGCGCATGCATGTGAGTTTCTGACCATCACAAGGTCTCCTCAGAAGTGCCCGTTCTGAGATCAACATCGAGGGTCATACACTGCGATGCGTCAAGGGGTTATCCTTAACCCCAGGCACGCCAGTTGTCGATTTGAGTATCGGACATTAACTGGACCGACGGTATACCAAATACCATCGGTTCCCCCGTTGCTGGCAGGGCACCCAGATACCGGAATCATACAACAATCTCAAAAACTGTCCCAGTTTGGTAGCAACATAAAAACCTGACGTCAGGACTTTCAACAACAAAAATGCTACACTTTGAATCTCTCAAAGAGACAACAATCAAAATACATTTCAGTACTCACTACTTTAGTACTTTTAATCCGGTAATACTCCAATTGTCCATCAACTCTGGTCCAGCCACAAAACAAAGGAAACAATCATCTCTAAGAATTAACCAACTAACACATTCCAGCACTCCACTCATACTAATGTCGCGCTGCTCCGAAAAGGGTCTCGCCCAGAGGTTTCTTTCTTGTAAACAAAACATAACTCATCTGAACTGTCGGTTCATTCTCGACTTAATAAACATATAGTCAAAATAATCTTATAATCGAACTTTAAGTCAATATGGGTATAAATCAATAACGAAAATAAAATAAAATGGATATTAATAAAAGTAAATCTACTTATTAGAATAGAATTAAACAAGGGAAAAAATGTCGCCTTACAAAGTCAATTAAAGCAACGTGTAGTCTTATGTTATATTCGTAACATATCGTTTGTATTTCCTAACATAAGTATTTATATTCTTTGTTTTAAAATCACAGATAAAAAGTAGTAGTTCTCTGTTATATCCAATAACCGAAACGAGCAATCTGACAAGCCATCCCTCCCGATAAAAACAAAAAGACAGACAGACGTACAGGTACAAAATTTCCGATAGACGTGCAAGTTAGAGCGGGTTATCCTCAGGCGTATTGCGAAGAGCGAAAAGCAGAAGTAAGCAATTTAGAAGGGGTGTCAAATTGTCGAACCCACATCGGCAAATCTTGTCCCTCGCACGCATAAAACATTGAAATTCGTCGATCCACTCTGCGAGGGTTGTCATTCTCCCAACGGTTCAACGGCGTAAGAGCGAGCCTTGCGGATTGAGAAAAAAAATCATAAAGCTGTGGAAATTAGATTTGAGGCGTTCATTTGAAAGTTAAAAATGAGCGTTATGAGTCTACAAGGGGGGTTAAAATATTCTGGGCTTTTGTGACGATCTAATAGAAAGGACCGTTCCAAAATGTTATGCTAGTTAAGCCTGTTTTGCAGTTCTGGGACATGTATGTATATAATATTCTTGAATTTTGTTTTTATCATGTCGGTAATCACTAGATCCTCAAGGTATTTCAGCACTACATCTATAGGTACACTAAGGAATAGCGATGAGACCCTCCTCAAGTTTAATGTTCTCGATTTTGTTATAAACTCTATGGAATTCTTGAACCGAAAATATCTAGGGGGTATTTCTTTTTTCACTTGTAACTGTATTATTTTAACTGTTTCAGTCGTTGGTATTTTGTCACTCCTGTTTTGAAATTTAGGGGCAATATCTCAGGTAGCCCTGTATCACTTTAATTCAAAATATTTTGAAACTGACCCGAGACGAATTATTTTCTTCTTTTAATTTAGACAACTTCTCTATATCGATGTCCTCTATTTGATTAAGTTAGCTTATACAGGATGATTTTTTGAAAACTTCACACCTTAAATAACTTTAAATAGAGGAAAAATTTAATATTTTGCAAAAACAGGTAAACTTTTGTTTGCAGGGGGACAACTTTTGAGATAAGTTTTTAATGGATAGCGCTTACTCTCTTAGCGGGGTAGATACCCCTTCAAAAATTTTAAATGAAACTACCCATCTTACGATACATCATTTAAAAGCTTACTACACAAGGAGTCTTGCCATGTAATTAGTTTTACTATTTTTTACCCATTGACGGGGTAGTGGGTCAAAAAGTGCATTGTAGCAAGTGGCTTATAAGATGGAATATTTTGGACTTTTTTTAACAAAATTTATTGTCTTGCAGTTACAATAAAAATTGTCCTTACTTAAGCCTAAAAAAACTTGTTAAAAAATAATTGTTACACCTAAGCAAAATGCCAAAAATACTTAAAATTTTCTTTCGACATTACTTGATATTGCAACTCGACAGTTTATACTGAATTGGCTAAATAATTATCTACTTTGTGTTTCCAATTTTTTGTTTCAACTGTTTGGCTACTTCTTTGGCACGACCATCTTTTTGTTCACATTCCTTTTTATAAATCGCGTGAAATTTTAAAGTGAGAGTCCAAGTGATAATGGTTTATTCAACTGCCGAAAGGGTAGAAATAATTTTTATTTACGGTGCTGAGCATAGCTGTGCTCGTGCGTCAGCAAGGGTGTTTAACGAACGGCACCCCGATAAAAATGTTGACGCTAGGTACATTCTCGATCTCGTGCAGAAATTTCAAGACACTGGATCTGTAGTAAACAAAAAAAGGGCAGGGAATAGAGTCGTTGATGAAATGGCCCAAGTTGAAGTACTTGGTCATTTTGCAATGGATCCAACTAGCTCTTTGCGTAACATTTCTACAGCCACTGGACTTTCTTATTCATCTGTAGTTTTCAAAAAATCACCCTGTATATCTTCTAGCAGCAAGCTTTTTGCAAAATTGGTGTTGTATGGCTGATATAGTAGGAACATACGTGGCAGTCATCTCAAGGCTCACATAGTGGATCACAATAATAAAAAAAAAACACAGAAAAACAATAACAAAAAGACGAAATTGAAGCGAACTGCATTAAAATAGCAGATTTGTGCTAAGGCGGGGTGTTTTTTTCCAGGGGTGACCACGGAGACAATTTTCCTTTCGACGGGAAAGGTCAAGTGTTGGCTCATGCGTTTTTTCCCGGACCAGCAAGGGGAGGCGACGCCCACTTTGATGAAGACGAAACGTGGCTTACGAGAGAAGATGACACCAGAGACGAAGGTAGGTCTTAACTTAACTTTGATACCTTTGCTCATTGAAATTTTAATTTGGACGCCGTATCGATTCAACGAAAGTTTTAATGGCGCGTTAATCATGTCCTAAAGTTGAAACAAACTAAGTTAACGTTGTGAATGTGCTTGAAGTGGGTTAAACAATTGTAATATTTACATAAGTTGTTAGGTCTTTAAATTATATCTATTTTACTTATGATGCCAATGTCTGTTGCTACTTTTGATGCTTTTTCAAAATTTAAACTCATGCCTTGAGGTTGAATAAGGAGATAAAGTTTGCAGGTCTAAAAGTTCAAATTTGATTAGAGAGTAAACCCACAGTGAACTGAAAATTTGGTATGTTTTGGTATGCTACGAAACAGAATATATCTTAGATTTTGTTTAACTGCACGATCAATAGTATCAAGGGATAATTAAACGATAATTTTACAGTTAGATAGATCTTTGGCGTTCTTTAATTTGATGCTGCAAGTCTTTCGTCTGTTATTTATTTCACAAATGCACTGTTTCTATCGTGTAGCATAAAACTAAAACCACACTACATGGGAAAGTAAGACGATAACCTAGACTCTGTAGCTATTGATACTCCTGCTGCAGAAGAAGAAATCATTTTTGGTGAGTGCAACATTTATCGTTCATCGACAAAAATTTGTCTGTTTATACATAAACCAAAATAGGGTTTTTCAGACATGCAAGCATTATTTTTATTAGGTCTCGCTGCCCACATCATCGCAATTTTATACTGACTCAGTTTGGCCGTGCAGATATAAATACAGACGGAAAGAAAACAGCACTAATTGCTCGTGTTTATATATTCCAAGGGTTAAGTGGCATGACCTTTCTCAGTGTGTACATTCATTTTTAAGACGGCTCATTTGTCAACAGAACCGCGCTATTGGCCGCTTCATAATTCACAGGCCTTTACTGTTAGCAACGCTATTTTTGCAGATCTGTTTTCAAATGGACTACGAAAGAAACGATGAGATTTATCGAATTCCTGACGTACGTTGTATTAAACTTGACCTGTTATTAGCTTTTTCCACTAGAAAGCGAGTGAAATCTTTCATGTTTTCAGACAACTCTTTTCTAGAAGCCTCGTACTCGCTTTTTTTATCTGACACCTAGATAACCAACTTCCTTCCTACATGTGCAATCGAACACAGATTCCGTTGTATACTTTTCCGACTCGTATATTCGCAAGTAAAGGTAATGAACTGATCAGCTTTTTGCCAATATTTACACACATACATGGAAATGCCTGTTTCACAGCAGCGAACAAAAAGAGAAATATGCTAGAGAGCAAACATCAGATAGCGACCAATTTGATACTGGCGAATTAGCCGATGTTTTTTCAAGCGATTTGGAGCACGCTTGCTATATGGAAATGGCTGATGCAAAAAGCATATATACAAGGTACGAATGCGCAAAAATATTCGAGTATTTAGTTTTAACATGAATACAAATTATCTATTTGAACACGGTGACATAAAGTTAAGATTAAGGATTAAGGATTAAGGATGAAGATGATATAGCTTCAATTGAACGAGACTAGGCGGCATCTTTTGTTATTCTATTTCTAATGAATGAATTGCAGAAGGCAAAGAAAATTTAATAGGCTTCAAGCACCACGAAACTGTATAAACACTTATTAATGAAATATTCAAAATGTACATTAAAATATTCACGCAATTTATTTTATTCCCAAGTTGTTGAACCCTACCCTATCTCGCCTTATCTCTATTTTCCCTTTGCAAAACAAACATTTACCGAATGAATAAAGCTACTGGTCCATGCTCGATTAAAAGCTTTTCACCAGAGCAAATCGTTCTAATTTTCCGACCGTTGCGACCTTCACGAAAATAGAACCGACAGTTTAAATTCGACATATGACCACACTTACACTTGGCAATAGAATCCTTTCTAGTGTTAAAACTAGTTCATCTCACCTGCTAGTGCAAACAAGTAAATATTGGAGATAAGCAGCACAAAACCGAGATACTGCGATCAGTTTAGTCTTACGGTTGGTGGCTTAATTATGATACGGGCTTTTCCATTAGGAATCTGTGTTAAATTGGGCTGATTGAACGATTAAATTGGTTGAAGGATGGTGTTAAGGCTTCAGATTGGAACAATGCATGTTTTGTTGTTCAGTGAGTATGAGATTTTAAATTCGTTTCCTTAAATCTAGTAAAGAATTAGATTGTTGCAATATAACTTGACAGGTATATCGTTATCATATCACCAACCAGAATAGATAGCTTTTTAACAAAGTTTGGGGAAGTATTGTACTTTTGTAAGCAGTTTAAAACTCGATATTCTCATAAATAATAGAATACCTAGTTGCGACAGAACCTTGTACTTAACCGCCTACCATCAAATGATTTCTTGAACGTTTATGCTACCATTTTTATCATTTTTCGTGTTTAATCGTAACGGGTCTTMGGTAAGTAGTCAAATATTTTATTAACGTAACGCTGGTGGAAGATAACTGTTTCTCTAATAAGTATAACGATCTGTTTTAATAATTCATTACAACAGACTATAACTGAACTTAACGACGAGTTATCGCTTTCATCCAATGTATTATAACGAGCGTTTGCTTAAATGTGGTGCGGTCGGGTCCTATAAATACTTTTTTTTTATTCGTTGCTCATCTAAATAACACATGTTGGACATGTGCGTGCTGCTACCCCTATCATTACATTTCGGCCTAACTTTTTAATGTTCTTCCAATTGAATTATGGTCACGAACATATAATACAATCGTTCTTTTCTGTTACATACAGACAGGCTTTTTGTCTTTGCTATCAAATTTCATAAATCTGCAACAAATCAAATACAATCAATGTAGTTGCTCAGTCTCAATTTTGTTAAAATATACGATTGTATCTGCATTTGTAGTGTCACTTCTTTAATACTCTGAAATAAACAGTTTTATGATGAAATTGTGAAATATAGAACTCCATGTAAAGGTACCTCTGCTTTTCCAGCAACAAGTCTGTTTCACGTGGCCGCCCATGAGTTTGGACACTCCTTGGGACTGTCTCATTCCTCCGTGGAGGGTTCCTTGATGTACCCCTGGTATCAGGGCATGCAAAATGGATTTGACTATGAATTGCCAGAAGACGACCGTCTGGGCATCCAAGCTTTGTATGGTAAGTACACAAATTGTATTTTTGTACATTAATTTGTGGCCCCTTCGTAGAAATTCCCATCACTTCAGTAAATATGGCAGGACTCGAGCGTGAATTATTTAGGCAGATCGAAATCGTTAATGGCATCGAAATAATGTCGAGCTTTCGTGACGCAGTTTGTAATTAGGTTTCTATCTGTACTGGATTTGTTGTATTTACATTCATTTCAAGCTGGGTACGTCGTGTTTTATTATTTATATTACTGGGAAGTTGTATCCCAAAATGTTGGCCCCTTGCCATACGATGTGCTGTTCGAATACTCCGCTGTTATACCTATAAGTTCATCGGACCGATCTGTCACTGTCTCTTCCAAATGCCTCAACACATTAGTTGTTTGGGAACTTAAACAACCAACGTCCATTCAGAAAGAAAAACTTTCAACTCTCCCGTATACTACTGTGTGTTGAAAAAAACAGTTCATTATTTGTCGTTATAGTTATTCAATATTGTTTTGTAATACTCATTCTTTTCGAGATAATATTCTTATAACAGCAGATTTCGACCCCATATTTATGTCCATGACAATACCTATGGCATCTATATGCAATTTACCTTTAAACTATAACTAAATTTATGTTTTAATGCTTTGATGACCACTTCCTCGTGAGCTTAGACCTCGGGATCGTTCTCTTTCAATAAACTTAATTCTGATGATAGGTAAGACTCTTTTTTTTCATTTTTTGCCATAATGGCCTACACATCAAAAGAAATAAAAGTTTGAAGAACGAAAAAAGTGTCATACCTACTTTAGGAGTTACTGGGCTGTACTTAAGACTTTGACTTTGGCCTTTCATTTATCATTCATGGTATTTTCTCTTCAGGTGCTAACCAGAGGCGTCTCTGGGACCCCATCCGGCCGCACAACCCCTACCACCCCCCACCTACAACCACCACCACTACCACCACCACGACAACCACCACTACCACCCCAAGACCGCGACCCAAACACCACCACACTTACATTCCACGTCACCCGAACAGGAAACACCAAGAACAACCCAGAAATCGTCCCTACAACCCCGACAAACCCTACTACCCCATGAAACCGATGCATCCGGACAGCAAACCTAACTATCCAAAGTTCCCGCCGAAGCCTAACTTTCCCGAGAGGAAGTATCCCCCGAAAAGATATCCAGAGAGGACGCCGGAGAGGAGGTACACGGAGGCACCGTACTACCCGAAGGAGGGTACTACCAAGAAGCCACCACCAGACACGTGTGACACGAGTTACGACGCGGTGGCTGTCATCAGGAGGGAGGTGTTCATATTCAAGGATGCGGTATGTATACTCTTATTGAAAACTGTTTGTTTGCCTCTTGTTCCTAATAAAAATATGCCCTATACAATATACATTATTTATTTTCTACTTAAACCACGTATTGCAGTATTTCTGGCGCATATCAGACAGTGGCCTCCAACCAGGGTATCCAGCCGCGATAAACAGGCTCTGGAAAGATCTGCCTCCCGATTTCGACCATGTGGATTCAGTATATGAAAGACCAGACGGGAAAATCGTCTTCTTCGTCGGGAAAAAGTACTACGTCTACAGGGGAGACAGCCTGGAGCATGGGTATCCCAAATCACTCAGTGATCTCGGTCTACCTCCATCCTTGGAAAAGATAGACGGGGCAATGGTGTGGGGACACAATGGAAAGACGTATTTCTACAGTGGGAGCATGTACTGGAGGTTGGTCTAATTAATTGTGTTCTAAAAACTAGTGTCTGATCAATAGTTGCAAAATTTCAATAGTGGAAAGCTAGAGGACGATTTAATCAGCTGTTTTTACCTCACAGGTTTGATGAAGACCTTCAGAAAGTTGAGCTGGATTATCCAAGAGATATGTCTATGTGGAGAGGTGTTGGTACAGATATTGATGCAGTCTTCCAATGGAAAGATGGTAAGTTTCCACATTCTTAACAATGCCAAAAAGTAATTACACAATTTATAGCTCTGTCTGTATTTGCAAACCGATTTTGGATACCTCTACTGGTTTTCTAAATGCCAATTAAATCGGAAAAACGAAACCATTCATTCTCAATTATTTTGCTCACAGTTTTCAAATTAAGCTAGAAAAAGCTATTCTTTAGCACCCAAACGTACAGTAACTGCTGAAATAATTCTTTATTTGCAACCTTAAACCTACAACCTTACAATTTGATAAATAAATCATAACAAACTGTTCAAAATCCGCAAAAATCCCCGAAATTCGAATTTTAAAGGTACTTCCCCCGCCATCTATCGTCAAACCTATTAACTTTCTAGGGATCCATGACAGCTAGTAAACAATAACCTCACTTTTTGGTTGCTGTTAATCTGCATGGATTTACTGTGTTTTCATAGTTTAAATGTTATATCGTGATGAAAAAACACTCTACTTGGTGTTTACACAAACAGGGTGAAGTTTCACGAAACCAGTTCAAGTTTTCCAAGTGTAATGTCTGCTTTAAAAAGTGTAAATCGGCAACAAATTGACGTTCTCGCTCTGTTTTAGGAAAAACCTACTTCTTCAAGGGCAAGGGCTTCTGGAAGTTCAATGACTTACGCATGAGGGTTGAGCACGAAGACAAGATGCTCTCCGCACCGTTCTGGATGGGCTGCACACGCAACATGTTGGGAAGCGTCAACAAAGAAACCTACAAACTGGCTTCTCGTTCCCCTGCGTTAGCAAAAATATCGACGCTACTGATAGGTTTGACGCTAGTACTACAGACATTTATCGTAATTACCTAATTACTTAGCAGAATATCGAAGGAGTGAGAAAGGTGCGTTTAAATTAATTTATTTGTTGATTTTATTATTATAAATTGTTGTATAAGTGTCGAGAAAGCCGAGCGCCCTTTTGTACGAGAAAATTAAACGTGGATCGACCAAATCTATTTAAGACTGACGAAAATCGCTTTCTCTCGTGTCACTTCACGCACTGCCTTAACTATACGACGTTCATTTGTGATTGGTAGGGGTAAGAGTGGGATTTATCGAATGTGAAAAAGAAGCTTAATAGACAGAGTGTTACAAGACATGTTCAATGTGCAATAAAGCTCCAAAGGGGACTACTAGATTGATGGCGTTATTAACCAGTTATTATTAT
Organism: Rhyzopertha dominica; assembly: GCA_025024175.1. Classification (NCBI taxonomy): domain Eukaryota; kingdom Metazoa; phylum Arthropoda; class Insecta; order Coleoptera; family Bostrichidae; genus Rhyzopertha; species Rhyzopertha dominica. Next base: position 306,145 of record QCXZ01000053.1, on the reverse strand, counting down.
TCAATGTGGCAAATTAAAATTGTAGTGACTGGTTGTAAGTTAAAAAAAAAGTAACGTTGCTTGACTGAATTTACAGAATTGTGGTCTGAGCTATTGACAATACCATAAGTGTGCAAGTTTTTAAAAAAGTCTCAAAAAAACAGTAATAATAATAATTGGTTAATACTGAAACATTTAAACAATTGGTTGTATTTGTTTGGAACACTCTGTAGATATGATTGTGATAGCAGTTTTTCTAGCATAATTCTTAGCGTTAAGTACTTTTATACTTTCAGCTTTTGTAAATTTGCTTTAAACTGTGATATTATGTTTTTCCTTTTTTTGAAAATAAAGCGGTGTAAGTTGTATTTACACCTATATATGTGTCGTACATTTTGTAAATGGGACATTATTATTACCACAATTTTCTTCTCTCTTGTAACGATTATTCTAAACAATCATGTGACTTATATTAAGAAATCTGAGCTTGAACTTTGTAATAAGAAAGACGTATATCGATAAATATCTGACCAGCAGTCTGTACTGTACATACAAATTTTAACACAGAACATGATATTTATTATGTATTTTACCTATTTATATACAAGGATAACATCAATAAATAAAAGCAATGCCTTTTCAACCTGTATTTTATTTACTCCTTTTACCTAATCTTGAATGGAGCCACGATAATAAAAAAAAAGTTTGAGTTCTTTTCATATTTAAAACCTATTACTTACCTATAAAACCATAACTTCGCAAGCTGAAATCAAAATCATACCATAACAAAAGGCAAATCAGTTCATTTTATAAAATATATTAATTAAATCAATTTAAAGCATATCACAAACATTCACAGGTATGATAATATTCATTAAGAAGGGCCTATAGTTTATTTTCATATAAACTCCAACCCTTCGTATTTCAAATCTGCTACTAGAGTGTCTTCCAATAGTATTTTGCCTTCAACAGTAAAAGCAGTAATGTAGGTGGCAGTTTTTCCATTGACTTCTTCAGTTCTTAAAGCAACTATAATGGAATCTTCTGTCGTTGGCAGAAACTTGAATGAAGAAAACCCTCTCGTTTTTGAAGTATTTGGAACCTACGAGCATCAAAAAAAATTGCCTATAAATGAATTATCTGATTGATAAGATGGGTAACTCACTTCAACCACTTTCACATCGTAGACATCCTCATCAGCAGATATAATTACTGAGCAGCCTCTCTTTTCGTCCGCTACTTCGTTGTATGGTTCTGAGCTGCAGCGTCGAGGCAGAAAAAACCATTTTTTGTGCACGTCCGACCACACACCACTTTCGTGTATCATGTAACCTGGCCACTGTATGCCTAATACGCCTCTAATTCTTTTATACTGGTCCTGCCAGTCGATGTGGTGTACCTAGAAAGACCTGAAGTGATTTTTTTTATATAAAAAGAGGTACAATTTCATTTGATCTACTTTATTTGGTTGTGTGATTGTGAGCGAACATACTGATAACTTTCTTACACATTTTTGGCCATTAAAGCATGTTCTTGATGTTGTTTATGTTCCAAAGCAATTATTGTACCAAACTCAATACAAATATGTTTGTTTTTGAAGGATTTGTCTAGAAATTGAGTAAATATACTATTTAGTTTTGTGTACTAATATCTAACTACTATTTTTAAAAACAAACTTATTATTGTTAAGGATGTGGACAAAGGTCAAAATTACCTTGTAAAAAATACAGTTTTTCCTTAATTACTAACAATATATAGCTGGATTGATACAGATTACTTTATCTTTAAAGCAAATCAAAACAATTCCTGTTACTTACTTCACCACCAGGTGTCACAGCCTTAATAAACATGGGATCGTTGTTTTCGAAAACCCCATCGGCAGTCGTCCACTCCTTACCCATGGAGCCGACGTACAAAACCTCGTTCTTAACCGTCGCCCACTCAGATTTAAATCCCTTCGTGTTCTTCCCGTTCCCGTGCATCAGCAAAACCCATGGCACCGCCTTGTCACCCATGATTTCATAAATAAATCCCGTCCTGTCGTCGAAACTTAAAAGACGGCCGTCAAACACCACCAACTCGGACAGTTCCATTCCGCGACCCTTCAAAGCGTAACTAGAAGTCAACCTAATGGGTTCTTTCTCATCCCAGCTCACTACTATTTTGTGGTTCTTGGGGCTGTAGCTTAGATAACCTTTTTTTAAGTATGCAAACCATACGTCCTTTTCGGTATCACTTTTTGAGTTCGTATCCAAGTCGCTTATGGCACCGATCCTGAAAGTGTACATGTCGTTGGTCCGCAATGGTGACGACAACGGGTAAGTGTTGTTGTAGAACGTCCTGTGCACCACGACATACTGGTTGCGCTTCGGCCATAGATAAAACACGATTAGCAACACGACCGATGCCAAAACTGTCATCGAGATGAAGTATGTTTGGTTCCGCAGGGTCCTGTTGATTATCCTGTAATTCGGTGAGGCCCTGAGGGCCTTGCGCCACTCTTTCTCGCTGCCCATGTCTTCAGTTTCTTCTTCTGTAGAGGACTTCCTCATTGCTGACATCAAAACTGCTAACGTCTCCGTAACACGTGTACATCTTACAGGTATTTTTCATTTCGATACGGCGTTATCTAATCAATTTTATACTCGTTTCAGTGATAAGCATGCTGCTATTGTTTGAGAACGTTTGCCTTTGCGATAGCAGATAATCAAATTCGATTTGTAGGTTATGTATCTGTCACTATCAAGTCTACGTGTTATAACGATTGCAATCTGTTTTACCGACCTAAATACGATAGATTTCTCGGTACTGCCAACATTTAAACGAGATGTAAATTATGGCGCCTTTATTATAAAGTTTAATCTTGTTTTTAATTAAATGTAAACTGTACATTCTGTACCTAAAGATTTATTATTTTAAATCTGTAATGTCGTAAAGGTAAGATTTAAAATATAAAGTTCCTTTTTTTCGATTTAGTGGTAATTGGCTATCCTGGTATTCACGTTTTGTGAAGCACCCAATTTAAAAGAATCAATACTTGTTATTTAAATTGTTATTATATAAGCAATTTTGCAGGTATTTCTAACTAAACTATGAAAAATACAGCTCAATCTTTGCAGACTTAGGTTTCAATGAAACTGAAGAAATAAAACTCAATAATCATGTAAGTTCAATAAATATTAATGATTAACATTATAAATAAAGTACATCGAATATAAATATGCAAAAAATGTTTTAAACTACGTTCTTTGGTAAACAAATGCTCGTTAGTCTTTTGATCTATACATCTATAATACTGTCATGTTTCTTGCCATCTTGAGCAGTAACTTTTAGCTTCTCTTGCATCTGCGTGAGCATCTCTTGCATCCGTCGAATCTAAATAAGAACATTTTAATTTGATAATGTAATTTTCAGGTTTTTCCCATACCTCTTCGTCCTTCTGGAGTAATAATCGATCAGTATCCGATATATCCGATTCATATGGGGCAGAATCCCTTTTAAGCTTCCTGAAAGAGAGACTAAGACTCTAGTTTATTTTTGTTTAAACACCCCCGACAAAAACCTACCCTCTTTCCCTAAAAGCGTGCTGTGAAATCTGAGAAATGCACTGTGCCCTAAAATTTTCATAATGAACGTCCTCGGTGACGTCTTTCAGGTCTTGCATGTGGGTGGATATTAAAAAAGTGCGTAGCTTTATAAAGTCGCTATGTTTGGGGTTTTCAACTACAAAACAAAACGAAATAGATTTGAATTGAGATTGGAGTTTGATTTTGCTATGCCGTCTACCACCCCCCAAGGATATTGTCGTCCCCGAACTTTACGACCCGACACTTCTAATGTAGTGTTGCTGCCCACAATGGCAAAAGGTATACTGGCTTTCATTTCTCTGTCTTGTTCTTTGAATTCCTCGTCTTCGTCGCTACCGCACTCGGGAAATTCGTACATCTGAAAGTGATTTGTACAACTTCCAATTTTTAAGTTTAAGGACTACAACTACTGGCAAGATTTGAGCAGAAAAATCCTCCCTATTTTCCATACAAACACCGAACATTTTGCCATCACGAATATCTGATATCATTTTTCTACATCAACAATGATTAAGATTGTTGAATCAAGCTCCAGCTGTCTGTTGTTTACGTAATGATTCATTTTAATAGTTTTCATGTAAATGCTGACAGCGTCAATTCAATCCATATATTTTCTTTTAGAGCCAACAATACACTCACCTGAATATCGTTGTCTCTTATGTCGTTTAAAATATTCTGCTTGAGTTTGGCAACCTCTTCTGCAGTCAAGGAATCAGCTTTGGCAATGACAACGACAATATTAACTTTCCTGTGCAGTCTTTTCATCAGTTCTAGGTCCATCTGTCTGAGACTGTGACCCCACGGTGGCACAAAGTACAAACAACAGTGCACCCTATTGTCCTGTATGTTTCTGCGGTTCAAACCACTCTCATCTGTGAAGTACTGCCGAAATTGTTCGTCTATGTAATTGATACAGACCTTCCAACTGTCCTCACAGTTGACAGCATCCCCAAAGCCTGGAGTATCTATGATTGTTAATCTGAATCAAATAGAAAATGTGCCAACAATTTGAAAGCAACGGGAGGGTATTATTTGATCATATTAAGAAAAACCTGTACAGGTTCTTTGTCTTAGTGAACATAAAACGATGATAAAGAGAACTGCAGTTTTAATTACGTTACCAACGAACAATTTCAATAATCCTACCTCAGTTTAACACCTCTCTCTTCAATCTCCATCGTCTTCTTCTCGATGGTCGTCGTTTTCTCCAGCCTCTCGCTAACGTCCGGTATCCTGCGGTTCTTGTAGAGATCCTCCAGGAACAAACTGTTGATCAGGGTGGATTTGCCCAGTCCGGATTCACCCACGACCATTAGGGTGAAATCGAAGCCCCGTTTGACCGACTTTCGATGTACCTGGTCAGGTAGGGTTGCAAATCCTATGTAATCCCTGTCCCCCTTGTCTGAAATGAAAGTGCCTGATCTGGCATTATACACGTAAATCACGGGGGAAACGTAATAGCACTGAAGGTGTTAGATTTTGTAAGGAAAATTCGTTTCTTATTAAATCATTCAATACTTTCAACTCATGGAATCTCGATTCTCGAATGATTGGAAGATAGGAAGGCGCTATAATGGCAGAAAATATTTCTACAATCTAATGCAATTGGAAGTAGGAAACTCCACAAAGAATTGATGACAGATAAACAATCATTACCCTACCAGGTGTGTTGGTAAACTGTACTGTGTGGTTTACAAAAAAATCGGACGTGATTACTTCAACTCTTCCCATTTTTTGTCAAATGGCAGGCTTAAAATACCATAAATATAATTAAACAGAACATTGATCTAATAGCAAGAGTTCGTCCTAATTTTCTGTTCTGGTTAGACTAAAGATCTCCAGCTTCAGCAAATTAATAGATTATCATAGTTACTGGTCTGTCTTACTCAACTTTAACATAAATCATATCAAAAGGCAAATATTTGTTACTGTTATTTACAGAGAGCGGATTCAGTGTAAGTAAATATGGGTTGAAATGTTAAAAATTCGCTCCAGAAATCGATGTACCTATTACTACGATCAAGTCTACGCACACGTGCGTTCTTTATACATGTCACGTTCATAAATAAAAGATAAGGTAAAAATAACACAATTAAGTTGAAAAGTACCGGCAATTGCATAAACAAAATTGGCCTTGATATAAAACATAACGTCAAAGGCTGTAAATCGTGTCGCAAAAGCAGTGGCGATCYCCGATTTTATCATGGGGGGCTCGATAAGAAATGAATGGGATTGAGACGGCAGAAAAATGAGTGATGACGATCTCGATGTATTATTTGTCTTTAAAAAGGATTTCCAGTTTTCGTCGCTGATTCCTCAAATGAATTTAAATAAATCGAGTTTCACTTAACATTTTCTCATTGAACTGTCACTGCATAGTAGGAATGCCGTAGATAATATAACGATAATACGATAAGTGGTATCCTTATAGCGAAAAAATATATGAAATGATTACAAATAAGCTGAAATTCGATTCATGGCACAAAATGTACTTCCAGGAACTTTATGAATACTAAGAGCGATTATCAACGTACTTTCCACTTCGACTTTGTTTACTTTAGAGCGTAAATATAAGTAACTTTCAAGTAACCGACTTAAAATAAACAGCTTTCGACGAGTACATAGCGTTTTAGAGCCAACCTTGGCTGAGGTATTTATAATAACCAAATACACAGCGGAAGTGCATTAGTATTCTCTCATGGTATTATGAACAAATAGTTTTTCGTTCGCTTGTAGTAGATTTCCATAAACCGGACAATTTGGAGTGTTCTATAGATGATAACTGCATTGTGGAACTAACGACAGTCAAAATTGTTTTCGTTGTAGAAAGTCCACATACTTCAAAACAGATTATTAGGCAAATTAGATGAATTAGTGTGTCAAATGTTAGTATTAGGGGACCGACAAAATATCACAGCATTTTTTCCAAGGAAATCATAACACTTCCACTGTTCTCCTTTAAACACTCTTTTGTCCACTCAAGCTGGGAAGATTTACATAAAGAAAAACTCACCAGACATTTTTTATCCCGACACCTCCCAAAAAAACACTACCCACACCCGGCTATTCGTGTTTGAACATTATATTCCAAGTAACGTCTTCACTGATAAGATTACACGTTAACACGGTTCTGATGCCCCTAGTCGAGTGTTGTTCTCATGGGTTTCCATCGGTGGGTGTAGCCTAGAGCGCTATTGTGTGAAATGACGATCAATAGTACTACGCCGGTTTCGCCCTTTTGAAAATTGCGCACCCCCCGTGATTGACGCGGAGGGGGAAAGCGCCCGTGCCCAGAAGTTGTTTTCAAAAAAATTTAAAATACTTTTAGAACAGATACTGAGCCACTGAACCAAAGAATACAGTCACTGAACGTGGTCAGAGCGGAAACGAATGCGGTAATTAAATTTATGAAGAATTTAGCATTTTACCACGGTACCAGGCCTCTGTAAATGAATGTTGCCAACTAGGCGAATTAGTCAGTGAAAGAGGAACTTTTGTGTTAGGACTGGGAACTAATAACACCTGAATTCATCAATAATATCTTCTTCAGGCTTTTTCTCAGAAACATTTCACAAACTGATCTAAATGTCAACACTACAAATCCTGTCCTTTGTATACAAATCAACAAAAGGTATTCTAGCACACAGACATATTAAAAAAACTTAATAAGGTTTTCCAAAATCTTTCGAAATGGTTCACAAATAATTGTATACGGACGAGATATGAAAACAAAGGATAAAGTAAAACAAGAACACTATTTAAAAAAAGAACTGCTTTCTGAAACAAGACTCTATCGTATAAATATTGATGATATCTCGAAGGTATAATAATACAACAATTATAGCGTAAGATCATGATTAATTGTATCAAAATATGGTCTTTTTTCACGCTGGATTACTGCGTTAGTATAATTTCCAAAACTTTTGTAGTAATTCCAAGTTCCAGCCTTCTTATTCCTTTTAAACCAATCCTCGTTCACCAGATTTAACAAAATATGAAATATGATTATGAAAAATGGAATTAGGGAAGTTTTCTGGTATAATATAACATTTTTTGGGATATGGATAGTTAAATGATACGTAAAAGAACCCAATTTTGGGCTTATAATTAAGAAAAATGATGAAAAACTTAAAAAACTCTATATGTTGTTGATGATAGCAACTTTTTTGACCTGACAATTGAAATACTATCTGCCTAAACATAATTTTGCAGCAAGAAGCTCTGACAACGCCGCTGTAAAACGAGAATGGATACCAAGAACAACGAGAGAGAAAATCTCTTGTTCCCATTCCGGTTTGTTTATGCTGTTTGAACATTGAAATTGACGGTAATTTGAAGCCTCGCCACAATAAACCCTCTGTTTTTTCACACTTCCAAACGTCATAACCCACTTATCGAATGACATTCACTTTTTTGTTCGAATTCAAGCGCGATTTTATTTCCCTCGTCAGCCACAGTAATCGGACATTAATAATTCAAAAACGTACCTAAATCATATAGCGATACTGTACATATCCAACCGATGACGTATTATAGCAGGTGTTCAAAACTGTATATCATAATAAATGGTTATTTATTGTTTGGAGTAAATTGAACTAAATATTCGAGTATGGTAGAGTGAGTCTGATCTTTTGCAGTGACCCTATAGAAGCAGCTACTTAGAAGATTCTATATTTCGCCGTTCGCAATTAAAAACAAGAGTTAAGCCATAATTCAAGGCAGCCCGCAATCATACTTGAAATATGACATCATTCGAAAAGAAATATTTACCACTGACTGCGTAAGCAATTTGCACATTATTTCTCTGCAATTCTGGGTCTCTATTATGCAAAATAACAATTCAAAGAGTAAGAGGAAGTACACTTATTCTGGGAAACTGAAGAAGCTTTTATGTAGCCTTGAATTGTTTTAATCTTACAGGAAGTCATGGCTAGATACAGTCGATTAACTTCTATTTCTAATGTAAACCGCACAAGTATTTTAACAAAGTTACTCATCCAAAAATTAAACCTAACGACGATGTTTTCGAAATGGTGGCGCTTTCTGTCGTAAATGAAGAAACCACGTCAAAACTAACTAAAGCATCGTCTTCTGAAATACTTAAACCTTTTATAACGTTAATAAAGTCTGCAGAATTCTCGATAAAACTACTACATAAGGTTTTAAATAGTTAGCACAACATTTTGCCAATCTGCAACAAGGACTTAGTTTTATGGATTTTGGACAATTATGATTACTGTGTAGATATTTAATAAATTACAAAGATACTGATCAATTATAAATAGCTTTTTCTGAAAACCAAACATATATCTGGGACAGTTAATATTAGATATAGATGACCTTAAACAAACTCATCCTTAATTTAAACGTAGAACAAAAATACAAAACATACAGAGTGTTCCGTTTAAAATAAGGAAGTTCCCCGTTACTTTCGGTATAAATAAAAGTCGTGGAGGTTTGAGAGTATGTTAGCTTAGTTTTTGTTGGACATCCAGTACTAGGAGACAATTTACACTTCCTCAAGTGATCCATTAAATCTGGACGTTGCCCTGAACACTGCAGAGACCAAAAATTATCGCGTGTCAGCGAAATTTTTGCATCTGAACGACTTTTTTGTTCGATGGGTCCACAACAGCGCGGGGAATCCCCCGCCTTTGGGTTTTTGAAAAGGGGGCATTGACAGCGGCACCGCCCCCGTGTTGCCTAGCAATCTCGTCGGTTGCCAGTAGAAGAACCACCGCGAAGCTGGTTGGTTCGATAGCTACCTAAATCGCGACAAATGAATACGAACACAGTGCATCCACCGGTATATTGATTTATTTAAGCGGCTTCGAACACCAGGAAGTGCAGGTTTCCCATAAAAAGAGAACAGTGAGTATCAATCTTCTTGTTGTTACTGATTATTTAAATTGAAGCAATTCGGAATAACCCAGAACGTCACGTTTGTGTCAACAACGAACCTACTTTGGTTCTTTTGTTCCTATAGCTACAACGCGGAAAAATCGGGTCACCTTTTGTTAAATCCTAGTTTTCACTCGTCCAATTAGGCTAATTGCGAAGAAACAAAGCGTTTGTCGCGCTTTCATCGCCCCATCATCGGTGTTAGCGTGTCGGATTTGCGGATATCACTTTTCTGTTGGATTTTCGTGTAAAAAATTTACAAAGTCAGCTGTTGTTCGGCAACCTTGACCCAGCGTGGGCCTATGGAGGTCAATAAGGCGTTAAACCGATATCCCACTTATGATTTCGAGTTTACCGTTACCTGAACGGTACCTGGGCGGGTGCGTTGGCGCCTTCTTATAAACTCTTCGGTTCGCCCCGAAGGAATTCGAAAAGGTAAATAAGGTGTCTGGCCTTCTGGGTGTTAATCGGTTTGTCAAGGTCGGGAGATGTAAATCGATGCCTTGGGCTACTGGGTCTTAGGAAAAATAGATCGTTAGTTTGCAAATCTTGCTTACAAATCTGTTCTTTTATTGGTGGTTTTCGTCTAGGAACATCAAAAGTGCAAATGATATTTTTAGTCTGGGCTAATGTGTATTTAATGTGTTTGGATTATTCTAGCTCCGTCACTATTTGCAAATCGTAAAGCATCGTTACTTCAAGAAGAAACCACAAAGCACTTCTACAAATTGCTTAAAACAAATATTGCTCCAAGAGTATTATTGTTGAAAATAATTATTTTGGCTTTAATTAGGTAATAAGTAATTCAGTTGCAGTATCATTTACTGTTCCTATCACCCTCTAGTCTTTTCTTACTGGAATAGCATTATTTATGATCATAATCTTCGTCTTCGCCAGTATATAGCAACTAAGAATTTACAGCACGAGCAATCAGAGTAAAAATTGTTCTATTAACGAATGTTGTCAGATTGAGAAACTGTCCACAAAATCCAAAGATTGTACACTTCAAATATGAAACTAATTCTTCACTTTAAACCAGCTTCCTAAAAAAGAACCTATTCTACAAGCTGCTGTGATAATATTTGATTATAGCGGACATAGTATGTTAGACTGTAAACACTTCGTGTGAGGCTGAATGTAAAAATTGCTGTTTTCATCGTATCAGTACTAATCTCTAGAATCTGTGCATCACAGAAATTTTGGTCGACTTGGCAGCACTGCTCGTATAGAAAAATGCAAAGGGGAATCCCATAGATAACGAGAGCAAGRGGTTGCCAAATTGCTCGATAAAAGCATTAATACAGTACAAAAATACTAGTACGTGTTATAAATATCACAAAAATGAAACTTACTAAGATTTTAACACTTATCTCACGTTTTCAATATAAAAATACAACTAAACTTAGTATTACTTTATTAATTTAATGGTAACGATTACTACTTTAATAAAACAAACCAGAGTAATTCTGTATAAATACAGTAAATTGGGTAGAGATGTTTCCCACAAGAAATGACAATAAGTACAGTCATTTGTCAATAAAATTTGAAAATTACATTCTAAAACTAAATGGCACCACTTTATTTGTTTCATCTGCATTCAAGAGCTGGTAATTGTTTGGTAATATTATATCCTTTCTTTTAGCTTCACCTACACAACAATGAAAACAACAGTTCTCACTTTAGCAGTGTGTTTTCTATCGACGTGCACTTCACAAGTTGCAACAAAAATCGAAAACGCCGACAAAACAGCATCAGCAAGAGTCAGTGTGGGCACCGACATAAGCTATGAACCCAGCAGTCAAGATTTAACGGCGACATATTTTGCTGCACCTGATTCGGAGCAAAGAAATTACCAGACGGGGTTTTCTCTGAACAGCAATAACTATAATGCAGAAACGGGTGAGCCAAACCGTTAGTTTTAATTTCTGTATTCAATCTTAGTTACTTGCTGTTTTTCCATGTACTGTTTACATTCTGGTGGGTAAAAACACTCACAAACTTTTGTAATCTGCAGGTGATCCTTATTACATGGATTTTAATTACCACAACTACGAAAAAATGACGAAATTCCTGAGGGCCACAAGCGCAGAATACCCATCTCTAACAGCATTGTATTCCATCGGAAAATCTGTACAAGGAAGAGATTTGTGGGTAATGGTGGTGTCTGCATCCCCCTATGAACACATGCTGGGTAAACCTGACGTAAAATATGTAGCCAACATGCACGGTAACGAGGCTGTAAGCAGGGAATTGTTGCTTCATCTGATCCACGTAAGTTTGAATTGCGCTAATTTGAATGTCAAAATCTACTTAATTAATTAATTTTAGCACCTCGTAACGAACTACAACACAGACCCCTACATTCGTTGGTTGCTGGACAACACCAGAATTCACATAATGCCTTCGATGAATCCAGACGGATTTGAAGTGTCTAAAGAAGGAGCATGTGAAGGAGGCCAGGGAAGGTAAAACAGTGCTCTTCAGTGATATAGGGCATCTCTCGATCGCTTACATTTTAGATATAATGCCAGAGGATTCGATCTGAATAGAAATTTCCCAGATTACTTCAAACAAAACAATAAGAGGACTCAGCCGGAGACTGAAGCTGTCAAAGAGTGGATCTCAAAAATACAGTTCGTGCTATCCGGTAGTCTTCACGGGGGCGCTTTGGTTGCCAGTTACCCTTTTGATAATACACCCAACTCACGTGAGTATTGCATTTAATCAGTAATTTTTAAGTGAGATTTGGAGAAGTCTTGTTATAAAAATAAATATGTTCTTGTGCTGCAAGGATTATGTAGATCATCTGTTTTGTGTTCATGTAAGGATATAATGACAAAAAGCACACTAAATTCTCGTTTTACTAATCTGTAATGAAGTGTTTCAGAGTTATGCCTCTGCTCCATCTCTGACACCTGATGATGATGTTTTTAAACATCTCGCCTTAACTTACTCTACAAACCATGCAAAAATGAGCAAAGGAGTGGCCTGTAAATCTTCTACTCCAGGATTTTCCAGAGTAAGATAAAACCACTCCAAATTTCACTCCCCTTCAATATTTTTCCCCTCTAGGGAATTACCAACGGAGCCGAATGGTATCCCTTAACAGGTGGCATGCAAGACTATAATTATGTGTGGTTTGGCTGTATGGAAGTTACTTTAGAGATATCTTGTTGCAAATACCCACCAGCGGCAGAGTTACCGAAATACTGGGAAGACAACAAAGTTGTAAGTCCAACAACATCGATTAATCTTGAAACTGTCGAATAAAGCAAGTTTTTCCACTCAAGTCTCTGATAAAATTCTTGGCCGAGGCCCACAGGGGAGTCCACGGTTTCGTTATGGATGAAAACGGTAATCCAATAGAGAAGGCTTCCATCAAAGTCAAATCTAGGGATGTGGGCTTCCAAACCACGAAATACGGTGAATTCTGGAGGATCTTACTCCCAGGAGTATATAAGTTAGAAGTAAGATCATTTGGGGTTTTTTTTTATCACAGTTCTAATGGCATCACTTCAGGTTTACGCCGATGGATATATCCCTCAAGAGATTGAGTTCATGGTGGTTGATCAACATCCGACTTTGCAGAATGTGACATTACATGCAGCAAAGGTAAGGGATAATACAATCTCACTTTTTTACTAATCCTGATTGAGAATGAATAAAGTCTGGTTGAGGTAAGAATAACAATGTAATTAAATCCTTTATTTTACTTACAAGAATATGAGTTAAAAGGTTTTGATAGCAATGATTATAAATAACCATGATGACTAACATTACCCTAACAGTATCAACAAAAAATTATTTGGTTGGTACAAATAAAACTTCCTACTTTTCACGTTAGAGGTGGGGGTATGTATGTTGTAAATTTTGCAGCCTGGTGAGACTTTCAAAAAACCAGTAGTGGTACCACCGCTAACACCAGTAGGGCACGTGGTTATTCCTGAATCTGTCCTTCCATTTGGGGAGATAACCTTCCCTAAAGACTAATAACACTGTACATATGCACGGGGTACTAAGATTTAGCTAGTCGTAAGTATACTTATTATTTTAATTTCCTTCAATTAAAAAAGAGGTAGCTGTAGCAATTTTTTAATTATTTGAGAAATATTATTGGTCCTTGAATAAAACACTTTTTTTGTAGAGAAAGAACGGACATTATTACAGACCACAGCAAGGGCCAATCTACCACAGGCCGCAAATACAGCCCCCACAACAGCCTGGGATTCTCTCTTCGATATCGAATGGCTTCAGCAGTTTCATGACTAACATTTTTGGATAGGCGTTATCCAGAGGAATAAGTGCAAAAATAATTTATTTACATTACCAACAGTTATTTATTTCCAATTAAATTTTTTACAATAGATATGTTTACATTATTTTCCTCTAAAATGGAGAACTATGAATCTGCAAATTTTTTACAAAACATTGTTTACATTATTTTACCCGTAAAATTAAGAATTATGAATCTGCAGCTGGTTCCAGGTCTTTCACGTACTGAAATGCAGAAATCAACCCTGTCAGTAGGATGTTTTCGCTTATACCAATCGAGAGGTAAGATTCTATATTGGACATTTTATCCAAAAGTGAGCACAGGACCTCATAAGGGAACTCAACTGCAAACAGAAACCTTCTAATGCATCAAAAAAAAAATAATGGAGTCAACTTACTCCTGAGAACATATTTATGGACCTCCGTTAATATGTCACCCAAAGCCAGACCTTTAGCAGTTTTCAGTTCTTTAATATCTGGTGCAGGAGTCAAGAAATCTAAGCATTACAAAAACACAGAGTTATTAAAAGGATACTCTCGTAGGTGACTTCAAAATCATCATTCAACAACCACTTGACGATATTTTCTATGTCAATTTTAAGTGGATGTCCAACACAAGKATAAACCGTATCTTCCGTGACTTCTCCATAAGCCAGCCAAGTACTCTGCAGAACATTTAAAACTTTCCTCATATCTCCGCCGGCCAAAGTCAGAAGAGCCTTCTTCCCATCTTCTGTAACCTTCAAACTACAAAAAAAAAACACCTAGCGAGCGTCAGAAACAGCTCTCTCACCTACTGTTCCTCATCGATGACATAATTCAACCTGGGCATTATTTGCTCTTGAGTTAAAGGCCCAAACCTAAATCTCGTACATCTAGACTGCAATGCCGCTATGATTTTGTTCAAGTAGTTGGTAATAATGCAGAAGCGGACGTTGTCAGTGTATTTTTCAATGACTGTAAAAAAAACACCAAATAGAATTAATTCAAATGAGAGGCAGTGTTTTCTAAAAGAGGTGAAAAAGCCTTTATTGAAACGATTGTCCACAGTGTAGAACTTATTGTATAAAACAAACAGCCGAGTTATTTTGTCCTGAGTTTGATGGTCTTGCAGTTTCGGCCACTGGTGGTACCAATTCCGGTTTTATAACTGCCTGCTGTTGTTCCCTCTGTATTTTGGTTAGGGGAATCCCTAAATGTCTAGCTACGAGATCTAGCATTGAAGAACTGACCTTCAGAGAAAAACTAAAGATAAATAAATAAAGTGATAGTTTTTTAATAGCTTACAGCTTCTCCAGTCTTAGCAGACATCAAATAAGCAGTTATGTTATAGTCCTGAACAAACTGCCTCGTTCTGTCTAACCTAACAGCCCTTTGGTGTTCTAAATCGCATTTGTTCCCAAAAATAGCCAATATAGGAGCCTTTTCATCAATCCTCTTAATAGTGTTAATCCAATTTACCATCAAGTCAAAACTGGCAGAATTTGTTATGTCATAGACTACAATTATGATCTGAAAGCATCGGCGAAAGTTTTGAATGTGGTGTGAGATGAAAAAAAAAAGTTTCGTACATCGCTTTTAAACAAATACTTGTCTAGCATCGATCCTCGTAATTCTAAGCCACCTATGTCGGTGATTCGTAGTGTGATCTCTTGTTTTTTGGGTAGGGCGATCCGTTTGATGTAAAAATCGGCACCCACAGTCTGTGAGTACAGCCGTGTAAATTCATCATAGCAAAAACGTCTTATTATGTTAGTCTAGAAACAGTACAAGACAGTGAAGGTGACTTTTTGTAATTGGTGATGAACATTTCAGCTTGATATTGACATCACTTTCCAAATGTTGCAGTATGACAGAAAATACAGAATTCATACCTATAACTTTAAAAATTGTACTTTTTTAAACTGCAACAAAGAGACTAAAGAAAAAAGCCTCCAATTTTTATATAAAGCTAGACAAATAAAGAGAGGATTTTTTTGGGATGGAGGAAAGATTTTATAAGCAACTAGTATAAAATTGTCAGATGTTTTAAATGTACAGGGTATAATCACTTTGCAAATGAATGTAAAAGTGAAACAACCTGTTTTAAGTGTGCTGAAAAACTTAGTTCTGAAGAACGTAAGGCACAAACTTTTAAATCTGTTAACTGTGTAAATAAAATAGAGAAATTTAAAATAAAACTAGATACAAATCATGTCATGTTACCAAAGGATATTGCAGAGTGTAGTATAGAAAACCCGGAGTTTTACAAAAATAGCAAACATAGAGAGGGAAACTTTTATATCATATCGTGATTTTGATTCAAGGTACATAACAATGTCATAGATGTCCAAAAAAAGCTAATTTTATGCATAGAATAAGAAACAAAATTGACTTTAGAGCTAGTATATTATGATATAAGACTGTGTGATGCCTCAGATTGATTATTATAGTACTATTCTGTTTAGTTTTAATTGCTTTTAAAATGGCACTTGATTTGAATTTATATAAATGTTCCTATAAGCTTGTGCAAAATAAATGGTAATATTATTAGTACTACAAGTGACTTTGATTTTTAGGAACTTAATTTGTTGAAAATGTTCACCACTAAACCTTGTTAATACCTTGCCAGCACTGGATTCACCCACGAAAACAACCTTCAGCTGTTTTTCAACCACCTCCTCGTCTGAATCAGACATTCCATCTGCGATTCACACCCTAGCAATACTGGAAAATGCATGATTAACATGACAATGGCAGATTTCCTTAAGTGCTCTTACATATTCTGTGAGTGTAACGGATCATGCAGATGCGTAGAGGAAATTTATATATAAAAGCGTGCAGGCAAAGCGGCAAGCAACAGTTTCCAGCCAGCCATGTCCAGATACATTTTGTTTTTACTGGTTTTGCTCATCGCGGCGGAATACCTGGCGTCCTGCTGCCTGATAACCAACTGTCCACGAGGAGGCAAAAGAAATGGCAAACTCGGAGTCGGAGAGAACAACATAAAATCGGTAAGAAACTTAAAAAATTTATCGTACAAGCAAGCAACGGATTGTTTCTAGTGCATTTCTTGTGGTCCCGGCAAAACGGGGCAATGCTTTGGACCCAATATTTGCTGTGGACCGTTCGGCTGTCACATGGGAACACAGGAGACACTAAAATGCCAGCGGGAGGGCATGTTTCATGAAAGGGAGCCCTGCATTGCCGGCACGGGTTTCTGCCGCAGAAATACTGGTCGATGTGCAGCTGAGGGCTTGTGTTGCACCCAAGGTTTGTTTTTTTTGCACTTTTTGTCTGTCAAACCTGACATTATTTCATAAAAAAAGCTTTGGTGATGATCAAAAGGCATAATATGTACAATAATTCTACTTAACAGTGCGCTTATTGCTACAAACCAGTAAAAAACAGTATCTTTGTGACCTAAATCAGCCATGCAACTCTCTCTTTTGCAGAATCATGCTTCACAGACAGATCATGCAGCTCAGAAGACAAAGCAAGGTTATCAATTGCGGATCTGGTACCTTTGGACTTATACAACGTCATGGCTTACCAGACCGAATATTCCGGCGAAAAATAAATATTCCCACTGATGATTTGCATGAATAAACTACTTAAACGTTCCTGCATCATGTATTATTCAGCAAAACACCACCCCTTTGTTCTTTTGAACTAGTTGCCGTGGATACTGACCAACACAAACATCAACTTGTCACTCACCTCTACGTAGTGCATTCTGGGCATCCACAGTCATCTCATCGGCTTCGTCCAGTATGATTAGTTTGAAACCGGACCTGAATATCGTTCTCGTGCTAGCAAACGTCAAAATTTCGCCCCTCACTATACCGATCCCTCTCTCATCGGACGCGTTCAATTCTAGAACCTGTAAAACCATTAATGCTAAAAATATCGAGTTTATACACGTTTACCATTGAAGAGAACTGCGCTGGAGTATACAGCTGTCTGGCACAAGCCAGTATAGTGCTGGTTTTACCAGTACCGGGTGGTCCGTAAAATAACAAGTGCGGAACGTTGTCTTCACGAATGAATTTACTTACTAAAAGTTGTTGGTATGTTAATTTCACTCAGTGCATGCACTAACAATCTAGACTCACTCGTTTTTATGATGTCTTCGTGAGAGACCAAGTCATCAAGAGTATTAGGACGATATTTCTCAACCCTAAAAACATACTTGTCTCAAGACTGCACGATAATGATTAAAAACATACCAAGGTAGATTCGTTTTCGTCATTTTTGTATCAAAAATGCAGGCAAAAATATAAGGTGCTTCGACCTCCTTTTGAGGTTAGGTATTCGGTCAAATTTTAGCGGGTTTTCAATCTCTGGAGGGAGAAAAGGCGACGTTGCCGACGTTAACGCTTTCTCTACAAACTGTATAACTTGTAAAAGAAAAGCATATTTTGTAAAAAATTAACTAAAACATTTGAAATGTTTGTATATCTGAAAGATTAAGAACTAGAACTAGTACATTAATATAAAAATAGGATCAGCAAACTACTAGTTACACTACAAAGTTATGGTATAAGAGGGATTCCCCTGAAATTGTAAATTATTTAACAGACCGTACACAGCATATAAAAATAGGAAATTGTTAGCAAAAGTGTGAAAATAGAGTATGGTTTTCCACAGGGTACAGTATTAGGGCCAGTTCTTTTTATTATTATATATATTAATGACATCTTTTCTACACAAACAACCGGGAGTATTATTTCATATGCAGATAACGCAGTCGTGTACACATAATATATTATAAATTACTAAGAATAAATTTCGATAAATCCAAGCTTGCTACAAAGATACTCAATCAAACTATAATGCATTATCAATAAAATGTACAAACACAGAAGTATACAATCTAGAAAAAGTAGACACTATTAAATATTTGGGAATATATATTGACAAAAATTTGAAATGGGATGAAAACAGTGAAAAACTAATGAATAAATTAAGAAGTATACTATACAAATTTAAACATGTAGGTAACAGTGATATTAGATTGAGAATTATATATGTATTATGCATTAGTGCAAACACACTTACAATATGATATTCTAGAGTGAGTAGCAGAGTAACAAAAACTATAATAAAACCTATAGCAATGCTGCAAAAGAAATTCATAAAACTAATGTACAAAAAGAATATGAACATACCATAATGTTTATACAGCATCCATATAAAGCAAAGCTAGAAATAAAGAATCAGAAAACTTATTAGAACTCCACAAAATACAGAAAAAAGTTGGCCAAAGAAGCATTATCTACTTAGGGCCAAAACTATTATACCTTTTCATGATTTATTCTGAGTATTATGTACCTGAAAGTAACTACCAAAAGCTATCATATAGCCATATAGGTATAAATAGATAAGTATAATAATAATGAAGACCTATATTAGACTTTTATTGTTATATTATAAATTATTAGTATTAATATTATGATAGTCTATCAAAAGTATAGGTATGTTAAATTATAGATTTATACGAATAAGGGATATTCACATACAACTATACTACTATAGGGCAACATATTTCAAAAACACTATTTATTTATATCTTATATATACATATAGGTAGGTGTCATGACTGGATTTGCATGAATCTATAAGAATTTCGTATTAACTTGTACACTTTATATTTAAGAGATAAGAGATATAAGTAAACATTATTATTATGCAGGTAGTTGAAGTTAGATTGATATCAACTAATAAAAGCATCTATTTAACAGCAAAATCTATCTAATAATCTCAGGTATGTTTGGTATTTACTATATTTTTAACACACTCGCTCAATGCACTGTTTACTGGTTTGATTAAAAAAAGTATTTTACATATTATGGAGTACTACATCTTTACAATCCACAAACAATTTTTGTGGGGACTGGAGAGAAGAAAAAAGAATTGCCTCTTGTTTATATGATACCTACTAACTATAAAGCTTAAATTTGGGCACTTAGGTAACACCTTTCAAACATACAACTCTTCAGTATCGGTGACCAGAGGTATTGTCCTAAATTTAAGTTGTTAGCACATTTATTCTAGCATTTAGTAAAAGATGCGTTCAACTGACTGTCTTTTCTACAAATTTACAATTTATCACAATTTTTAAACTAGTTACGGATTTTTTAGTTAGAAATCTGGCAAGCCAGCAATTGAGGCCTGTTCACAACGTGTAATTCAAATTTTCAATCACGTGCCTTTGTACGTCAATGTCTGCTTTTGCGCAAATCTAATAAAACCACAAGGTTAATAAAATTGAATTATTATTTGTCATTTGTGTCAAATTCATCGTGAATCATAGTTGTTATCGTCTACAGTGTTAATTATGTGTGAACCAACCTTCCAGTCAAGAACTAAATATGGCGATACATAGATAGCAGGAAATGTCACAATTTACAATATTCCATTTCCACATCGTTTTAGAAATTTACAATTTGTAGAAAGTTCATAATTGGATGGTTTAAGATGTGGTTTAATTAAATTAGTAAAAATGGTGCTCGTGGACAAGATAAAAGAAGAATACCCTTTGCATTGGTTGGTGTGGAACAACGAATTCAAACTATTAGAACAGGAATTAGCGAAGAAAGAAGTAAGTACAGTAATGTATTGGTTCTACCGGTAGAAAACAATTCGGTCGTATCGTATTCTAATATTTGTGGTCAGCCGTGACATTCTTACCGTTAATTGTATTAAAGAAGCCTTAAAACGTTTACAGCATGACAAGGAGAAAAAGGATAATAGGGGCCGCACGCCCTTAATGTTAGCCGTCACCTTAGGATATCTAGAATCAGCACGAATATTGCTGAACTTCGACGCTAACGTTAACTGTGAAAACTCGGATGGATGGACGGGTAATTTACATTTGAATTCTTCTAGCAATCACACCTGTAACTTAATAATATTTAGTATATCTTTGATTCGTTTTTAATGACCAGAAAGCTGAATATGTAAATGAAAAAGCAGACAGAAGTTGCCGTTTACATTTTGCACTATTTCTTTACCCTCTACAGTCGTCCAAGAAGCGGTGGCAACAGGAGACCCAGAATTACTCCAGTTGGTGCTAGAGGAAAGAGATTACAAAAGGTACTGCAGTCGTATGTCGGGAATTCCGGAATTATTGCAGCGTTTAAAGCAGGCCCCGGATTTCTATGTGGAAATGAAATGGGAATTCACAAGTTGGGGTATGCACATCCATKGCCATTGAACATYTGGTTTTTTGATCTWTCGGTTTTAGTGCCGCTGGCGTCTAGAATGTGTCCCAGCGATACTTACAAGGTTTACAAGCAGGGATCGAACGTTAGGATAGACACGACGCTTCTCGGTTTCGACCATTCTAGTTGGCAGACAGGGAATCGGAGCTACGTTTTTCAGGGCCACAGTGAGTCTCTTTTTTTGTTGGTATTAAATGAAATGTATGTATTCGTAATCTCGTGGTGACTACTCAGATTTTTTTTTCTGAATTTATGGTCCAAGAGTTCTTTTAGAAACTTGCACTTTTCTGATTTTTTTTTCATGCATGCAGATATACAAGTATGTGAAGCAATTAGGGGGTACAGGAGTTATGTTTATCAGTTACAACCAAATGGTAAATTTTTGTAAAAAAAATCACCTATTTCTTCCCTGGTATTGAGCTAGAGTACTTAGCTTACCTACATATCTGTAGTTACCCCAGAGGTCGACTGTGTTGTCATATCATGCAGATTGTTCAAGAGAGCGCATAACATTATTAGAAATAATTTTGACTTGGTGTAAATGCTACAGAATACAATGGAAATAAAGTAGAATTGTTATAAATTTTGATGTATACTACTGCAATGTGATTAATGTGCAAGTTGTCTAGTAGTTTGCTAGTGCATTATGATTGAAGAACTTTCAATTAAAATTTTGCCTGCAAAGTAGAAACTTGATACCTATTTTAGCCATTATAGATTAGGTTACAGCAATGGGGTATAAGTCAACTTCTAAAACGGAATGTAGAAGATTATGTCAAGCATTTAACCATCATTCATACCAATCAAATAAAACAGAGCCAACTAAAACTGTCTTATACCCCGTTGACTCGTCGACGATAAATTCCTCAAGCCCCAGTTTTGCAGGCGACGGCGCCACAATGATGGAAATCGACCACGACCTGCGACAGGTGTTCTGCGAACAAATGAAGGTCCCGGACATGGCGTTTCCCGGCGGGGCCCTGCTACCGACGGACGAGGCCCTGTCCCAACGCCTGACGACGCCCATCGTCACGACTTACGTCGACACGGAGAAGATCAGTTTCGAGAGGAGCAAGGGGGGACTGTGGGGCTGGAGGTCGGACAAAACGGAACACGTCAACGGGTACGAGTGCAAGGTGTTCAGCGCAACGAACGTCGAACTGGTCACGAAAACTAGAACGGAACATTTGACGGAGACGGATAAGGCTCACGCGAGGAGCAGGAGCAACAAGACGCCGCTGCATAATTTTTTAGGGATAACGGAGGTCGAGGAGAATCAAGCTGCCGCACTGCCACCTAGTGTAAGTTAAAAAAAAATGTATTTTTATGTGAATTTAATTTTTTTTGACAAGCAGGATGCCCTTGCCAACACCACCAATCCATGTAACATAACCCCAGAGGAATATTTCGATGAGGAGGTAGATTTGAAGGGGAGAGACATCGGCAGGCCAAAGGAGGTCCACACGAAAGTGCAAAAGTTCAAGGCCACGCTGTGGTTGGCCGAACAATATCCTCTGTCGCTTCCCGAGCAGATACTTCCCATCGTCGATCTTATGGCTATTTCTAGTTCACATTTTGCCAAGCTGAGGGACTTCATACAGATGCAGCTGCCTTCGGGGTTCCCCGTTAAAATTGGTGAGTCATAGGCTTTCAGGATTTTTTTATTCCCTCAAAAATGGATGGACACGGTGTTCCTGTGTTTTAGAAATCCCATTGTTCCACATTCTCAACGCTCGAATTACCTTTGGCAATATTTTTGCAATGGATAGTGATGTTCCCTTTATCAGTAGGATACAGGAAGAGGATAGGATCACTTGTGTACTTGATGAAGCGATATTCCAGGTTCCTCTCGGATATAATCAGATCGGTAATAGTAATGTTATGGCAGCATTTTTTTTAATGATACTTTTTGCACTATTTTTCATTCTTTTGCCACGCTTTTGCCTTATCACATACCAATACTTTGATGAAGAAATTTGGCAAAATGTTTTATTCAGTAGGTGCAGACGTTAGAAGGCAGTACAGTTTGGAAGAAGAAGATGATCTTTTGCAGTTTGCGGTACAGCAAAGCTTGGTTGATGCTGGCACTGAAAGGGAAGAGGTATGTTCTCTCAAACCTAATTATATTCTCTGAAAAAACTACTCTCTCATCATAAGCAGTATATAAGAAGTGATAATGTACATAAAATAATTGCAAAGTACGTCTTTGTACATACATTTAGCATTATTTTAACTTGAAGAAAGGTTTTTTTTAAGTCTTTAGTCATCCATTTTATTTGTCAGATACAATGGAAATTGTACAATAAGAAAAAGACAGGGTTCTCTGAAAAAAGCCACCCAGAGATAGTATATGTGTGTGACATAACTCAGGGTCAATTCTAGGCTCACTATTATTCATTCTATTGTATGTACAAGGTAAACAAGTATTTCTTTGCTCCCAATATACACATTTAGCATAGTTTTAACTTTAGAGAAGCGTTTAAAGTCTTCTTTAACAGTCCTGATCATCCATTTTGGTTATATGTTACCCAAATTTCAAAACATTTCAACAGGTTGACCTGTGGGAGGCCCTCAAGGCCCAGAAACCATCGCGTCCTACCACTCCAAACTTCGCCAACGAGGAGGAACGTCAATTGCAAAGGTAAGAGGTCCAACATTTGAACCCTGCGGTACGCCAAAGCAGTAAATCGCTCCCCCTTGCTGATTCCGTCCGCTTTTCTAGAGCTATACAGGCTAGTCTGGCTTTGTATCAGCAAAACCTGAATTCGGGCGGGTCGGGTGCCAACAGCAGCCCCGACAGCGACGGCGAACTGACCATGGCTTTGATGTTGTCGGAACAGCAGAGGCGCGAGGACGAGGAGAACTTAATCGCCGAACAGAGGGTGCTGGAGAAGGTGTTGGAGCTGTCGTTGACCGAGAAGTAACGTCTCCTTTTCTGCCCGTCTCCGGAATTGAAGATTTTTGTATATTCAAGCGAACGAATTTCTCAGGAAAGCGTGCAGCGGCTTCAATGAAGGTGGATATTGTGGGGTCTTCGCTTTTTACGCGTCCATCCATTTGTCTCTTAAGGGAACTAGTCTCAATCGCCTTTTTTTTTTTTTTGGTATTGAAACTATCAACTTTCATTGATCGATGATGCATTTAAATAAAGAAAAATTGTGAGATGCGCATTTAGTGAACTTCAATTTTATACTATCTGGATGGTATATTGTTGTGCTAGTTGTTTAAAAGGAAAAACTCTTAGGAATAATTGTGATATTCTCCGTATTTTTCTGCTTTAACGGGTTATTTTGTTTTTTTTTTGTAGAAAAAGAGGTGGAATCTTTCAGAGTTACATGATTACGTTCATCTATTTCTTTACGTAAATTGGTTGAAATAACACTGAAATTTTTTCAAGATCAAAACTTTTTTTATTTATTTCAAAGAGTTAATCTTTCATTCCTTGTTCAACAAATGCAGACAATTTTTTTGGCCAGGGTTCTTTTGTTGATAGAATATAAAGCTACATTTTAGGATTTGCGAATTACTTGGGCTCTATAAAGGTGAATATTCTCAGCAGCCAAAATGATACAACATTTATTGCAGAAATTTTTATTTTGAATACAGCGGCATACTCAGAATGCAAGTTTGCGTTATATCTCAAAAATGTGACTCCCGAAAAAAATTCTGATTACACCACTGGATTCACAATAAAAATATCTATAAAAAATGCCTTCACAGTTTTTTTTGTATCTACATACTCAAGCGAGATATAGGTCTACCTTTCAGATTATTTTAAGAAATCTCTCTTTTTTCTCTTTCTCCAGCATCTGTCATGGGTTAAATATGTCGGACATGAATACTTGGGTTTATAGAGCTCATAATGTTGTAGCAGCAAACAAAAAGGAACACGACTATTAGTTGTGATTTATTTGTGGAACTTCAGAATTTCGACCAATTTTTGTGACGAAAATTTACTTTTGTTTTATTGCATCGTATTTTACAAAGGCAGCTAATCAATTTTTTTTTAATCATGTGGCTGTGAGAATTTCCACAGTGCCGGTGACCGTAACCCATCTATATTTCCCGTGGTTGTATTTATTCCTATATATTCACCAAATGAATTAATATATTGATTGTATTTAGTTTATTTAAATGGACATCTATTGTTATACATTATAACCATATTATTGAAAAGAATAAAAACTCTTCCACAGTAATTACTCCATGCTTTCTTGAGCCCTAAAATACAGAGATTAATATATTTTTTTAAACCTTGCATTAAATAATCAACTAACGTACTTGTTATAAATCGTTTCTAGCATCTGGATGCTTAAGTTGTACCGTTCCTCGTTCTTCTTCGCAGTGGATATCCACTTTCTCTTAATATTAACCCACCTCTGAAGGTGATTTCGAATTAGGACATCTCTCGGAACAGGAGGCTTCTCATCCTTAACAAACAACAAAAAAATTATTGTTCAGTTGAGACCTAAGCCAAACGATGAGTACACATCTATTTACTATAACTGAGAAATGAAAAAAGATATCGACCTCCGGTTTTCAAGTTTATCTTGCTTGATTAATAAGCTATAAAAACTAACCAAAAAGTCTACAGGGTTGCATTTGATTTTTTAAGATATTTGAGCAAAATCTACAATCTAGACTTTGAAGTCAAAATTCCGACGAGAACAAAACTCACATAATCCAAACTGATCGCCTCCTTATCCTGAATCATCTGTTCCGGCAACGGAGACGGGATTCTCGTCACGAAAGAGCTGCTGGGCGGTGGCAACCTGTGCACTTCCGGAATGGAGCTGCCGTTCCAAATGGGGTTCTCCTTTTCCGGCGACGACAACCTCCTCTTCACGACCCTGGCGGGGTTTCGAGGCTGGTTCGCCATCCACGCCCTACAAATCGGATAGAGCGGGGTGTCCTCCTCGAACTGGGCCAGATCCACGCTCCTGTCGAACAGTTTCATGACGTACGTGTGATGGAAGGGGGTCGGGAGGGACTCGGCCTTGCGTTTCTTGACGAAATCACTGGAAAATTCTTTCTGTTGTCAAAAATACGAATGGGGGGGGGGTTGATTACCGTCGAGAACCACGTAAAGTGTCGTCTGAAGAATCGCTTTCCGAGTCTGTGTGTTCAGTTAGCTGTCTCAAAACGCCTTTTAGGCGACCTTTTGCAACCAAATAATCGTTACCGGCCACGTTCTCTTCCTTGACTTCTACTTTGATGGGGGAGGAGGAAGACAGCTTCCGTTTCTTGTTAGTCATGGCTTTTTTTTTACAAACAGTTGGTTTTCGAAAAATTACCGACCTAAACAAACGTACGGCACTGACTTTGACAGATTGACCAACTTGGTCGATAAAGTAGAGCGCATTTGCAAGTCGGTAAATGTAGGTTATGTCATGTGTCAATTCCAACTGTCATCTTGTCAGTATTTTATTGTTTATGCAGCTTTTGTGTGTATAATTGCATTATTCCACAAATTAACACCTTCTTTTAACTAATTCCTCTCATAATGACTCTTGAAACAGTACCTAAAGACCTTAGGAATCTAAGGGCGTGCTTAGTATGCTCATTAATTAAGGTAAGCTTGATTTAATCGCTACCAGTGATTACTGCTTGACCTTTTTTTCTAACGTTTTATTTGCTGTAGACGTTCGACCAGTTTGAAGTTGAGGGTTGTGACAACTGCGATGAATTCCTACGGATGAAGAACAACAGAGACAACGTTTACGATTGCACGAGTTCCAATTTTGATGGGTAGGTTGGGTTTGTGGGTAACTAAACTGTACTAAAACGTGGGTGTTTTTAGGATGATTGCTGCCATGAGCCCTGAAGATAGTTGGGTTTGTAAATGGCAAAGAATCAGTAAGTATAGGGCTTATATTCAATGAGCTGTCACTGTAAAGAGCCTTACCACTGACATTTTGTTATAGATCGCTTTTGTAAGGGAGTTTACGCAATATCGGTGTCCGGGAGATTACCTTCTGGTATAATAAGGGAGATGAAGAGCCGGGGGATTACGTACAGACCGAGGGACACCAGCCAACGTTAGGTATAGTTTATTGTGTATTCATCGTATAATAATAAATCATTTTGTGTTAAACTCGCATTTATTTTGTACTCAAACTGCATAATAAACATCTTCTACAACAGTGAACATGTATAAAAACGTTAAGAAATAATAAATTAGTGCAAAAATGTACACAAAACACATAATATACAAGTAAAATGCACATAGAAAAATATAACTGTATCGTAAAGCTTTCTATTAACGTGGACGTTTCATAAGGCATATATATATATATAGGGCTCTTAAGCGGCACACCCATGGAATATTGACGATGACATTGCTATTCTATAGTAATTGTGTGTGTTGCATACCTGTAAGCAAACAAAAAATTGAGTGTCAATATATTTACTCTTCTAAGAATATTAACTATTAATACCCCTTAACTAGCTGTAAAAAGCGATAAAACAAAGCTAAAATGTACTTATATTAAAAGAATATGGTACTCAACTAATCACATTCTTTGTTATTTACTTCCCATGTACAAACAAAGTTAATTACCTCATTTATTTGGTGCCAACCTGTTGAATAATTCTAAATAGCTATGACATCAGTACGAATAATAACACGCTGGCACACACTACATATTTACGGTCAATATAATGATGTCTATCTTGAGTTATGCTCTCACAAAGAAAAAAGAAAACATACAAAGCCACGTGCCTGTTACAACTTTAAAAATGGATATGAAGTAATCATCTACAAATTTATAGTTACACTTTACATTAAATTGCAGCAATCTCATAGCAAAAACAATGGGATTTCTCAAAGCAATAACATAGCCCTCCAGAAATAATACTTACCATTTACTGGCGCTGGGAGATCAGAAGACCTTTGGTTTTCGCCAAAAGGGCGGCATTTACATCAGCGCCCTCGTTTATGCCTTGCTGTGTCCTCCTATTGGCTTCATCGATGCCCTGTTTTAGTTGCTCCCTTTTGCTATCCAAATACTGATTCGTCTCGTGAATTTTCTGGTCAAACGCATCGCCTGCCGATTTTAATGTGCTATCGATGTTCTTTTCAGCCTGTTCTAAGTTTCCCTGTAGTTGTTGGCGTTTGTCTGAGGCAAAACTATAGGAAAAGGTATTAAAAATCATGATAGTGCATGATTAAATCGATTTTAAATTAGTTCTGTTGTCCAGAAATAGTTCTTTTTTTATAATTAATTATTAAAGAATTGTACTTACCGATTTGCTTCATTTAATTTCTGATCTATCACATTTCCAGTCTCCTTCAGTTTATTGTCAACATTTTGTATACCTTGCTGCAATTCCTGCTTTTTGTTGTAAGCAAATTCGTTAATATTCTGCACGCCCTGCTGAACCTGTTGCTTCTTAGCTTCCGTATAATCTTGCACATTCTTCTCCACTTCCTGCTTCTTGGCTTCAACGTTCTGCTTCACATTCTGCGCTCCCTTTTCGATTTCTTGCTTTTTCTCCTCAGCGAATCTGTTGACGTTTTGCACCCCCTGCTGCAGCTGCTGTTTCTTCGATTCAGCGAAGTTTTGCACTCCGCTTTCCAGCTCTTTCTTCTTTGCTTCTGCCGCCTTCACGCCTTCCTCGATCTGACGCTTCTTCTCTTCGGCGTAGTTCTGGATTCCATGTTCCACCTCTTGTTTTTTTGTTTCTATGCCCTGTTTCACGTTTTGCACCCCCTGTTCCAGCTGCTGTCGTTTGGCCTCGGCGTACTGGTTGGTTTCTTTGATTTTCTGGTCGATAACCGCCCCTGTTTCCTTCAGTTTGTTGTCGATTGTTGCCTCTGCTTGTTTAAGAGAGTTGTCGAAGGTGTCGACTGCCGCTTTTTTAGTTTCTTCTGCTGACTTTTGCACTTCGTCAGCTGAAAAAAAGAGTTGCAATTGCATCGAGCTGAAGATATATTCAAGTTCGAGCTGAAGATATATTAAAGTTTGATCTGAATTTGCTACCTCAAATTGTTTTGCACCATACATTTTCACAATTAACATAACAATCAGTACTTTATCTTATTTATTTTAAAAGTATCGATTCGACTCTAAATCGAATCGATATTGACCAACCCTACTCTGACGTATTGCCAACGGGAACCCGCCAAAACGATTCAAATACGAATTTAAATTTACCTGTAGATTTCGCGACATTTTCCGTGTCCTTCTTAACATCCTTCAGAATTTCAGCGGTTTTCGTTAGCTGCTCCTGAATTACATCCTCCACTTGTTCCTTCTTCTCCTCTGCTACCTCCGCAACTTCTTTCTTCTTTCTTTCAAAAATGGAGGCAACGCGATTGCCGAAATTCTTAAAGGAATCTGTAAAACACATATATTAAACGGCACCTCCAAATTCAAACGACTCAATAATAACTCATGAACAGAAATAAACGTGGGTATCAGCGGCTTATTATAATAATTGCGGTCGTTGTTAATGATCTTGGCGTTCCACCGCAAAAATAGAAATTACGCAATCGCTACTGATGAGGGGCGCATCGAGCATGAAAATAGTAACGCATTTCCCTGCATAAAACCTGTCGGCCTTGGCGAAGACGATTTAATTGATATGACACAATGGTATAATTTAATGATTGCAGGGTTTAGGGGAAGGTTTGTGTTCGAATTCACTGAATAATTTATCAAACTATGTCGCGTGGCAAAAGGTGGTTGAATGTTGCGCACATACGAAAAATTCCTGTCGGTTTTAATGTTGCGAAATCAATAACAGCTAGGACATTCATATCTTTGTTTTGCAGCAATTTATGGCACGCATAAAAGCAAAACGTGATTCATACTCCAACCAAAGTCGAAAATCGCTTAATTAAAATAAATGAAAACGGTCTAAATAAAATAAGAAAACAACTAACGATTATTAACATTATTGAATACGAAAACTAATCGATAAAGCACAATTTCCAAATAAAATTCAAGCAAAAAAGCCATCTGATGTTATTACTTACTGCCTATAGCCGCAAACATCTTTTATTTTCACTCCCACGAACGTATTCACTGCTAGACTACTGAAAATTGGACTTGTTTTCTTGCGCGCTTTTTAACACTGACCCACTCACCAATAAATACGTCGTAAAAACACATTGACCAATGAGCAATCATCACTGGTTTGAGGAACAGAAAATGTTATGAAAAGGTCAACTTTAGCTCTATGAATCGTTTAAATACATTATTTATGGTTTGGATATGAACAGTTCAGTGTATCAGAATAACAAATTTACCCAATTTTTTAAATAATAATGCTAAATTTGCGTTTATTTTGGCGCCAAATAATGCAGGCTACGTTGCCAAAGTTTATGATTGATATGTGAAATTAATTCTGTTATTAACAGAATAAACGAAAACGCCCTTCAGTGGAATGTAGCCTTTGAATAACGCTACATGATTGGTGTACATTTCCAAGCCTATTTCAGTCAAAATAACAACATTGTAGTTCTGTTTGACTTGGCAACAGTGCTCAAGACGACGTCAAAATTGACAGGCATGTCGCGCATGTGCAGAACTAAACGGGTCAGCGCATTAAGGAAAAGGAAAAGTGATATTTATCCGCCATTTTGTGCAGATAACAGAAGGAAGTAAATCCTAGCGTTTAAACGTACTTTATTCTGCTTTTATGGTAATAAAAAGTTATGGAATCGAACTGTAAGGTATGTGTTTCGTGATGGTGTTTATGTTCAATGTTTCTAGTCAAAATTGGTTGTAGACATCTGCTTGCTCAGACGATGAAGAAGATTTGGAACAACTGCGATTAGCTGCCCTGCAAACGATCAAAAAACCTCCACAGGTTGTTCAGAATGTTCCGTTACCTGTCCCAAATACTTATTACAAGAAGTCCTTGCCAAAAAGGGGGAGAGGGTTTCATGGAAATCGGCCACCAAGAAATGTATGTTGTGTTTGTTCTGAAATGGGGTACAACGAATTACTTACTTACTTTTTTACAGGGTCAATTCATCAGCAAGGCGAGGATTACAAATTTAATAGCCATACCAACAATCGAAGACAATGTAACGGAAAAAACCACCCCCAAAGAGGATTTCCCCAAATTGGTACGGCCGCAGGACAGGTATTGTAACATGGACAGTGCAAAACCTGTGGATTCACCAGAATCGACAAGTAAATTCAATCGCTACGACAAATCTGATTCGGAATCTGAAAGCGAGTTGGAATCTGAACATTTGGGTTCGGAGGGGTCACCAAAAAAGCTTGAGAGGACAGATAGCTTGGAGGAACTGATGAAAGAACTGGAGAACGAAATTTGTGATGAGAAACCTAAGGAAAGTGTGAATGTGGGGAAGAAGAAGGTTAAAAAGGCGAAGAAGGACAGTCAGGAACAAAAAGAGAATGTAGAAGCAGTGGATAAGGTAAATAATGACAGTACAATGGTGGAAAGTAGTGAAAAGATTGTCGACACAAAAGTTAGTGACACTAGTGGAAGTACAGAAGATGTTAGTGTAAAAGTGCGGCCACATAAGAAACTAAACTTCTCCAAGTATAACAAAGGCAACTGGCGGCGCGACCGTAAAAGTTTCCCGCCTAAAAACGTATATTCAGGGCCACCACAGCCGTTTTTCGTACCCAATGGGACAGTAATACCACCGTTCCCTTATGCGCCACCAGTTCTACCACCAGAACCACCAATACCTTTTCCTCCAGTAAATTATGGGCGACCACCATCTCCTTTGACCATAAAGACTGATCTGAACAACGTACCCGTTGCCGCACCATTATCACCGAGGAGCATGGCTTTTGTGATGGAAAACCGCATCGCCATCGAGAGGAGAAAGCGAAGCCCGAGGAGATCCTTCTCCCGCAGTCCCTCACCCAGATTTCGAAGGTCGAGGTCACCTAGGCGTTCTTCTTTATCCCCGAACGTCAGGACGGCGCCGAAAAGGAGATCGCCGCCCGTGAACGAAAAGAAAAGCTCTGTTCGGGAGAGATTGGGCTCCAAAAAGAAAAAGAGTCGCAGCAAGAGCCCACCACAAGAAGCCGTGAAGATAGAAAGGAGCGATCCTGTTTTGGAGGCGAGGAAACGGAAGTTTGAAACAAACGAGATCAAAGTCAAGGAGGGGGTGATCAGATTGAAGCCTAAAATGGAGGAAACAAAGAAAGAAGAACCCGAGAAGGTGGATGAAGAAGAATTAGATGAGATCCTCTTGGATTCCAGCCTGGATCATCTCTTTTCCGATGAGGAAAGCGACGAGGAGAACGAAGGTCGTTTCAAAGAGAAAACTCAAGATGCGGCACGGAAAACTTCAGTTCTGCCATTTACACAGCTTCTGAAGACCGCTGCCACGCAAAAGGAAAAATCTAAATCTTCTAAAAGGCTCGATAAAAGCAAGAACGGCGGCAAAGAGTCTATCAAGAAAAGTAGAAGCCCCTTGAAGGGTGATAAACCAGTGCCCATCGGTTTACAGGAGAAGAAGATCGAAATCAAGATCAGAAATCCGAATAAATATGAAGGGAGCGATGAAAAGGAACGTAAAGAGAAGAATGTTGCTAGGAAGGTCGAAGTCGGTTCGATATTTGAGGACAGTGAGCCGGAGATTATCATCGATAATGAGGATGATGATGATAGTTTGATGACTACAAATGAAGGTAGGTACCTTTGAAGGTATTTTTTATTTTTGTTTGTTCCTAAAGCACATAAGTTAGCAAAAAAAATGCCATAATATTACATGCTTACCCTTGTGTATGTTCTTCTCAATCGTATCTCTGAACAACAAGCTTACTTTAGGCATATTTTTTTGCCATAAAATTCATATACAGCTCTTCGAATTTAGTCTTTTTGAATTGGGGAGCAATTTTCTTGAACACTCTCTCATCCAGTCGAATTTTTCTTTGTGACTGTCTAAATTGTTTCTGGAATTCCAAATAAATAGCCGTTATAATGAGTTTTATAGATCCACCTTTGACATGATTTATTTTCCAGTGTCCGAAGGAGATCTACGGGCGCAACTGAAAAGGAAACGCGCCGAAAGACAGCACAAAATTGGCCTCGTCGATGGAGTGCCCTCCCGCCTGCTGCAGAATGCCTTGGACAGTGCTGTCTTTAAAAAAGACAAGAAACGTAGCGCAGAGAGCAACAGCACAGCACTGAAAGGTAAGCAAACTCATCTCGGTCCGTCTCCATCCCTCGCTTACATTGCATGTTTCCCGTCCAGAACTAGAGGCCGTCAAACGAATAACGAACGGCATAGAACTGAAACCCTTAGTGTTGTTCAAGTCCCGCATGAGAAAAGTGAAAATCCTGTATCCCACCTTTGCATGCGGTGTTCCAGGTACAACAAATTTCGATGTTCTCTTGTTTTGATTCGTGTTGTTGATGTTCTTTTGTTGTACAGATGCTAAACTGCCGATACATTCACGTCTGGGTATAACGATGAAGAGGGAGGGGGAAGGTAGGAAGAAGACAAAGAAACGAAGTAAGATTCACGCCGTCACGGATCAGGTATTGTTTTTTGGGTCATACTTGATTAGATTTCTGTTACCGTAGGATTTAACATGATTGTTTTGCTTTAGATTTTTTTTTTTGTTAGTAATAAGTGTGTACGGCTGCTTGTTTGGAGAGATTGTTTCAGGTCTGTGGAGTTTTGATTTTTTTGCCATTAGATTTTGAATTTTTTTTTGTGTTGGTCTGATGGAATCATTCTTGGAGGTAATACACTTTTTCATATTCGTTCAGCACTCGATTGATTGCCATGATTTGTAAATTATACACTGCAGTAAATTATTTGGTTAAATATCTTGTGAGCTATATTGTATTTGGAGCAAAAACAATGGGAGCCAGTTTAAAATGAACAATGGTATTTAGGTAATTTGGACATTTATACCTTGTCAAAGTGGCACTCAAGTTTTGATAATAAAAAACCGTATCTATTCAATACACAGTTTTGGGGTCTACTTTTGTTTTGCCAAGTCGTCTAAAAAAGGAACTGTAGTATCTGTGTACTAAATTTAAAATTTTGCAAATTGCATAGAGAACTTTAAACCCACAATCATACATAAAGAGCCATTTCTTGCATGTACATAATGTAATAGTCGTTAGTTGTTAACTCACTTTGATTTTTTAGCTTGATACAAGATTGCATCGACGTCAGAATAATTTTAGACGCCGTTTGTAGTTTTCGAGCTCCACAGACTAAATAGTATCGAACGAATGCGTTGCAAGTAGTCTTTTTCTTCTCATTTAGTTGCCCCAGCACAGTACTAGTCTTTGACTGTGATTTATCGAGAATTCACCTGTGATATCTACCCATTTTATTTGTGTTAAATTTAGATAGTCAGGATGTACGTTGTTTGATTTTTATTTGTATATAACGATCTTTTAATAACGATTTTCAGGAAATATGGGAAGGCCTTTGCACTGCCTGATTGTTGCAAACACATGTTAACTTGAAAAACCCTTTGTATTGTTTAGGAAGAAATTGTAAAATACGTGATGTGTAGTGTGCATTTTTTAGTTACACACTGAAAAAATGCTCACTCGTGCAGGTGTTTTGTTAAACGTTTGTTACTTTTAGGTATTTTCATTTTGCCAAATTTCTTCTTCCGTAATTTAGTGTATTATGTACAAAGTAAGAATTAGGCATCTTTTCAAGATTCATGCTTAATTTTTACCCACTGTTTTATGTAAATATATTGTACCTGTATGAAAAAATCGAAATAAGTGGTATAGAATGATAAGAGGCTGTGAAAACATAACAAATGAATATTTAATTGCCGCTGTTTGTAACGATTTAGGTTTAAAGCGACAGCATCCCGCCCAAAAAAAATCAGGGGAGACACTTCAGCTGGGACACGCATCCAAAAGTGCGAGCGAAAAAAGAAGCCCAGCCCGTCAAAAAAAAAGACATTAGAATGCAACTAAGTTACTTTGTGTATGTTACTAAAAAAATTACACTTAATTTGAAGTATCTTAAAGAGAAACGTGTGTTGTAGTAATTTTCTGTGAACATCATTATTGTCGATGTATACCGCATTGATTATGAGAGCTAAGATCTAATTACGTTATGTAAAGTGTCTGATAACGAAGGTTATTTTTAGCTGTGTGTTTTAATCTCTCCTTTTTGCCCTTTTACATTGCGATTTTAACCCTTGTGATTTTATTTAATAAATCTGTGTATATATTATGTAAGTTTTGTACATATGTATTTTACTGTTATGTGATAGGTAATTTTATTAAAAAATAAAGTATACAATCTTTTTATAAAATCGTTTTTAATTTATCTACTCCTTTGAACCCCCCTCACATAGTATCAAAGTGCGATAGAATTATAAACTTTTACACCAAGAAGAAAAATGGCATATTTGCAGAAATAATTACATATTTTTTCATAGTGGCTGCAACCATGCATCCAAGTAAGCATTAAATTTCAGAAACTATTAACATATCAGCCTCAAAATGAGTTTAGAATTGGATTTAGCATTTCACTTGTTTCTGACAGTGGTGTGCAGTTAATAAAATAAGACACAAGTCTCTTCTTTTTTTTAGCGATGATTGAAGATGACAAAGAGAAAAACAGCTTTGCACAATTAAGCTGTGAAAAAAATATATTTCTTTTCCTGCTACATTATAAATAAAAACAAAAGAATGTAACAAAATCAATTTATTACCAATCACTAATATTAAGGTCTTCAACAATATCCTTATCTTTCGAATCAACCTCTACCTTACCACTATAATCAACAGCCACCCTCTTATTAACATTCTTGCCACCCCTCTTTCCTCTTTTCCTTTTCCCAGCTATCTTTTCTTCGTCAAAACCATTTTTCTCTGTATCCGATTCACTGTCGCTAGGGAACAATTCTAGTGGCCCCTTTTCAACCTTCTTTTCCCTTTTCACCTTCTTCAGCACAGGCAAGTCGTAATCACCGATAGCTTCATTATTAGTGGCTTCTTTATTCTTCTTGACAGTTCTCATTTTATTCCAACTTTCAAAGAACGCATTCAAGGGAGTCCCCTTGTTTTTTATCTGCGATTCCCATCCTTCAATTTTCTTCAACTCCGCCAAGCTTAACGTCACTTTACTGCGTTCGTTTTCAATGAACTGGGAATTCTGGGTTATCTTTTCAAGCAACTGTTTCATCCTTCTGTTGTAGTTCGCTACAGAACAATTTTTAACAAACTGTTTTAATTGGACGGTCGCAAAGAGGCTTAAATCAGGGAATGCCATGGTGTGCGACATGGAGGCTAAATATTCGAGTATCTGGGCGTATACTGTGTCAATTGTTGTGTCTTTGAAGCCGTTTTCTGACATCTGGGATTTGGATAATCGTAAAATGCACGTGAACTGCAATGGTTTCATCGATACTTTTTGGTGCTTCCTGTTGAAGTCGTATATACTCAAAACCTAGACAGAATTATTATTAACTAAGCCGATTAACATTTCTTTCCCACTTACCTCAAGCAGAAATGGCAAAATCGGTATAAATATCCCAGTATCCCTTGATAAATCTATCAAAATCTGCACGACATGAAATCTCAAAGGAAAATACTGAGCCGTCGGTACTAGCTTCATTGTACCCAAACAAACTTGCACAAAGGGATAAATTAAAGCCTGCAACTGCTGCTTGTTGCAAGTAACCATCAAAAGATTGCCCCACAGCCTCAAGGAATTGACAAACTGCCAGTTACAAACGGCCTGCACGTTTTCCTTCTTTTTAAGCGTGACTGCATTCCTCAAATGAATAGCAAGCTGTCGTATGTACAAGAAGACATGCTGGTAAGCAATGGTAGTGTCCATGGCAAACATTTCCACTAGAGATCGTCTCATAAAGTTTATTCCTGGTAATGTACCAAGACTGACGAATTTCGAGTTCTTTACATATGCCATGTACATCATCTTGAGAACCGGTGAGAGAAGACCTGCTTTGTGGTTACCTGTTATGCGTAAAATACATAAAAACGCTACAACACGAACATTCTCATCGGATGTACTCCATAAGTGCA
This sequence comes from Rhyzopertha dominica, assembly GCA_025024175.1. NCBI lineage: Eukaryota > Metazoa > Arthropoda > Insecta > Coleoptera > Bostrichidae > Rhyzopertha > Rhyzopertha dominica. The sequence goes on along the minus strand of QCXZ01000053.1, from coordinate 269,220 downwards.
CTAATCGTCGTAGCAAAGGTTTCGTTACATGTGGGAAAGACACCAATAAAGATGACATGTAGTGCAGATGTTTTAAAAGGACTGTTATTATATTTGATGAAGTTACTCCTGAAAGCAACTGAAAAAAAGTATAAAAAACAAATTTGCAATCAATCTGAAGGCTCCTACCTTTAGCAAATCCGTAAAGTACACCTTCAATAAGCCCTTGATCTTAACAAWTCGTTTACATTTGTGCGGTGGTTGCTTCGACTTTGCTGTTAGTCCCAAAAATCTCTTCACAGCCGGACCCAGTTCGAGAACACACAGCTGGATGACGGCATTGAAAACAGCAGACCCCTCCACTTTAAATTTTGATGGTACTTCATCTTCGCTGTTCGAAACTCTCTGCAATGCCGCATGGAATGCTTCAACCAACCTGCTCATGGTTTGTTTACTTTTATCTGTTTGTATCTCCGTCTGCCACTTCTTCAACAACTTTAGGGTGACCATTTTGTGTCCATCGCTTACTGTATCGTCTGCTTCATAATCGCTTTCATCGCTAGCTACTTCCAGCTCCTCGTTAGGTATATGTACATCATTATCTCGTTCTTCATCCACTTCTTGCTCATCTTCCACGTCAAAATTTAACAGCTTCTTGTCGTTGTCTTGCAAGAACTTGTAGAATTCTGGATCGGTTTCTTTTAGCTTCGCCAAAGATTCTTTATGGGCCTTGACCTCATCTTCATCATCATTTAAGGATGCTACCTCCTCTTCCTCTTCTGATCCTTGCTCCTCCTCTTCTTCTTCTGATTCTTGCTCATCCTCTTCGTTAGATTCGAAATCTTGGTCGAAAAAATCCTCCACAGACATCGAGCTGTATTCTGCCTCTTGTTTCTTGTGGGTTTTCTTTTCTGTCAGCGACTGTACTTTATTGAATCCTTTTGCTGGCTTCTTTGGGCGCTTCAAAACTGCCTTTTTTACKTTTACCATGGTTAAAACAATGCCACACCGGCTACACGTGTATAAGTTTACTTCTTGGTTTTGATAGAATAAAGTGAGGTTATGTTGGAAAATTAAATTACTGTTTTACCGACCGAGCACACCTGTCATATTATTAGTGTTAAAATCCCCATTTCTGGGATTACAATTTACAAAATGAATTAATATATAAACCAATATTAAAAGTATTATTCATAATAAGGTTACAACCGATTCTTCTTCTTTTTAATACTAAATGATATTCAGTTGCAGTGGCGATTGAATTTCGATTTAGATTGGCAACCCTGCAACTCCAGAATCTTCTAACCTAACCTCACTTTATTAAATCGACTATTTTGGTGTCAGCAGCTGTATTTTAAGGCTTTTTCCAGATCTTTAGGCAATGCCGAAAGTTAGAAGAAGCAAAAAACCACCACCTGAAGGATGGGAACTGATAGAACCGACGTTAGACGAGCTGGAACAAAAAATGAGAGAAGGTACTAGTGCTGAGATGGTCCTTTTTGTGATTGTTTTATTCACGAAACGTTAATTGCAGCTGAAACTGAGTCACACGAGGGTAAACGGAAACAAGAATCTTTGTGGCCGATCTTTAAAATACACCATCAAAAGTCCCGCTACATATATGACCTGTTCTATAGGCGAAAAGCTATCAGCAGGGAGCTGTACGACTTCTGTTTGAACGAAAACATAGCAGACAAAAACTTGATAGCGAAATGGAAGAAATCTGGTTATGAAAATCTGTGTTGTTTGAGATGTATACAGACTAGGGATACTAATTTTGGGACAAATTGTATATGCAGAGTACCGAAAGGCAAATTAGAAGAGGTATGTTGTAATATGTTACTGACTTTATTGTTTTATTTTCATCCCTTTTAGGGCCGTATTGTGGAGTGTGTTCATTGTGGATGTCGGGGATGTTCTGGGTGAATTATTTTTAGGTTTATGCATATGTGAGGAAGAATATGCATTAGACGTAACTGTGTAATTAACCGACTCTTATTAATTTGAATTGTGAAGTGGTTAACGTTTCTCATAATAATAAAACGAGACTATTAAATGCAAAGATTTTATTTCTATTATTCACATCGATCCCATAACCAAATCTAACATGATTTACACTTGGCCAATAAAATCTTTGCTCCTGCAAACTTCTGCTTTTTCAACACCTTTTTGTACTTCGAAATCTTTTCTTTAACATCATTCTTTGTTGATTCAGAATTGTTTTCCAACAACATCACTAACAGGAAACAAGCACGATTAAGGGTAGTCCATTTTTGTACCTGAAGTTACATTCGGGACTTAATAAAAGCTAGTAGATTTTAATTGTGGCATACTTACAGTGTCATCATTGAGTACAGTATTCAGACATTCCCCGAAAGTCGTTTTGGAATTCTCCAAAGCAATTTTATCATGCTGCAACAATTTTTTTAACACCATGTGAAGTCCTGCATGTTCAATGCCCTGAATTTCGGCATCCCCATCTTTAACTTTCCATTGCGGATCCACTATCAAATTTGCCAGGTTTTCGAGGGCTTTTCCGAGTTGAGGATCATTGCCTGTAAAATATGGGGAAATTTACCAAATTTATTCCATTTGGCAAACCCACAACCAACAGCTTACCAGTTTTTAGAATCGCGAGGGCAACTACTGCAACTGATGCTTTCGAAAACCAAAATTTAGGATCACCACTGATCAGATCTGTGAGGCCCTGGCTGCAGTGATTCAATATTTCACTTTGCCTGATGTCTGGAGACTTTTTAGACTTCGAGTTTTCTCGTCCAGTTTGCAATTCGTTCGTAAAGACTGGGTGAAAATGGGCCTTATCATAGGGAGCCACTAACCAAAGAATTACCTGTAACAAAAATACATAATGCTCATTTTTCACAAGCTATTATTGTACGTACCTTCCTGCCCCATTCATCATTCGCCAGTTCTTGAGCATGTTTGATAATTTCTCCCAAAAGAATCTTATTTAAAAGAACAGTATCATCTATGGCATCCAAAAGTGAAATTATGGTACAGTGACCGTGTTCATGCTTAGATAATTCAATAATGTGTTCTTTTAATGCTTTCATAATGATCTAAAACAAATAAACATTTCATTTCATGCTTTGAGCGAGTGATAAGAAAACAAACCTTTCGATCTTTGTTAGTCCCGTGCCATATACACTGCATTCCCACTCTAGATCCAGCCTTGCTGTTGCTTATAATCACAATATGTTCCGCCAGTTGTGCAATGAGTTCATCTCTATCTTGCTCACTACATTCCGTCAAAAACTGATAAAGAACGGCCTGTACAAGACCAGAATCCAACAGCTCTTTATTCAAAACCTTCAACAGATTTGCTTTGGTAGCACTTAAGACAGCATTTTTCATAGTGGGCGTATCTTTATACACATCCCTCAAATGTTTTATGCCATCTTCTTTACTTGATTTGTACATGTCACCGAAAAATTCCTGTATCAAGTGGTGCTTTTCTTGCTGTGTCGCAAATGTCGAATATGCATACTCAAAAATGGGCGCACTAACGCTGTGACTGACAATCTTCACCACGCTGCCATAGAATTGTCTGATCAGAGACGATCTTGTTTCCGGAGAGCCATATTTCAGTATTCGCTTAACGCAGTATTTACCGTACTTTGATTGTAACATGTCCTTCGTTATGGGTATCAGTTCTTTCGAGATGTCTTCTCTGATTTGTGTTGTACCAAATTTAAGTATGTATTGAACTAACCTGGCCATGTCGTGTGACAAAACAACTTTTCTGTAGTTGTCTTTTTTGTTGAGCAGGGAATGCAGTTCACTAACGATTTCGTTTCTTTCGTTGTTTCCTCCGGGGAGTATCTTTCTACGAATCTTCTCCCCTAGCTGTTTGACTCGAGGTAATATATCACCACAGTCTTTGTTTTGTCTGCGTTTTGTTCGTAGCTCCTTCTTCTTCTTCTTATATTCCACCCAGTTAACATGTCCGTTAACATTCTGCTTGGTGTAGTCCACTTTCTTCTTTTTGGCTTCCTTCTTAGTTCCATTGGTAGTATTCTTTTCAGGCTTCTGCGAGTGTGTTTTAATTTGGTCAGTTTTAACACGTTTAGCAGGTTTCGTCTCTCTATCAGAAGCTTCTGAAAGAGGACGTTTAGTTTTACCCAACTTCTTCATGTTTGTAGTCACAAATGTGCTTGTATTATATCAGAACAAGTAATTAAACTGTGTATGCTGTTCCACTTGGCATGCTTGTGAAAACAAGAGGGTTAAAATTGAGGTTAAGTCGACGACTTGACATTGACAGCTTGCAGCAGTGTTGCCATTACAATCCTCAAAAGAAAAACTATTTCAAAGACTAATAATTAATGATAATGGACAATTTTATAGATTTTACTGAAAATTTAATGTAATTATTGTTAAAGAATAGACATTATTTCATTTCGTGATTGTTTTATATAAAGGTTTGAAGGTAAATGGCAACATTGTAACTAGTGACAATTGACAACTTGACAGTTAAGATGTAAACAACTTTTTGAGGTTAACCCCGTTTGTTATTCGTGTACTAAGTAACTTCCATACAATAAAAAAAAAGAAAAAACTGACTAAACCCATTCAAAATGTCTGCATTTTCAGACGACACTAAGAAAATTCTGCTGAGCTCGTTTTTTCTGTCCCCTAATTATAAACCTCAGGAAGGCGATGCAGTGGAAACCATCCAGCTGCAACAAAACCAGAACCACATTCGAAACCCCAACCACAGTTACATGAAGAAATGTTTCCAGGCTGTCGTAGATCGAAAACACCTGTTGCTTCCTCCAGAGGTTGCCAAGCACATCCTGACGGATGATCTGGGTGTGTCGCTTACGGACCACGATTTTACCCTGCAACATGTTCTCATGGACAGTTTGATCTACTTGATGGCCGTGTGGCCGGGATGGAAGAAGTGCATCGAGTACTTCAAGGGAGAGCTGAACCACAAGGAGTTCTACCACAAGTTCTTTCAGTACCTGTCGTTGCACATTAATAATATAATTACGAACTCGTACAAATATAAGGCCAAAGTGCAGAAGAGCAGTGCAAATAAGGTCGATAAGGAGGTCATAACGGAATTTGATGAGGCGAGTGGTTATAAACCGGAGAGTCCATTTGCTTTGGAGATAAGGGGAACGCCCAGTTTGCTGAATTCGGTTATATTTTTTGAGGAAAATAGTAAGTAATGAGTGATTTGTTTTTTAGTAGAACTTACCACCACTTATACCCACTTGCAGATGATGTTATATTAAAAAAGTACGCCATAAAGCCTTGGAAAGACATAACATTTCAACAACTGATAAATTACCCATTTGTCGCCCTCTCTGTGAAATGTCAAGATATACATTTCATGAGATCCATTGAACCCGATTATAAGCGTTACATAAGCTTCTCAAACGATGTACCCGTTACGCACAACGAGGAATTCATACACTACATGACACCGATGCATTTTGAGCAGCCCGGAAAATCGGAAGTGTTCTCTTATGAATTCGTCGAAGCTTATTTTACCAGATATGTAGAGTTGGCAAAAAGCATATATGGGGTGAGTGCCAGTATTTTCTTTTTTGTGGATTTAGAGCACAGATTGGTATTATTGTAGCAAACTTACACATTAGCGACTGAATTGGAAATAATCTGTAAAGAATTTTTGCAAGACATAAAGGAAATCAATGTTTATGATTGTACAATCGCTTCAAGAGTTTCAATATGCTATAATATTGGAAGGTTTAAATATGTAAGGAACAAAAAGATGTCGGGCCAAGCTAAACCGTAAGTAGCTCAATAAAGGGACTAAATTTAGGATTAGAAAATCATTATCTATGTGTAATCATTCTATTTGTTCTACCCTTATATTTGCTTTGCCTGTCTTTCTTATTTAGGTGGTATATTTACACTATCTAGTCATAAAATTTAAAGATACATCATTTTTTTGAAATGAGAAATGATCTGCACTGTTCAAAGTTTACAAGGAAACTTTTTGGCATCTCGAAGCTTTAGATAACATTTCACTCGCAAGTTTCAATGTCATTACAGCTCATCAGCTATCACAGAACAGAGTTCTGCCCTTTCAACGTGCCTGATGTGGCCTTTCCTTACAGGAACCAGCAAGAACCGAAATCCATAAATTTCTGCGAGACTGTTACTCCCAAGGCGGTAATCTGCCTCGTCGATTTGCCGGCCGAGCAAGATTTGAACGCGCAGTCGATTAATTTCAAGTTTAAACTGTTGGAAGCCAACAATCCTAGCTTCTTTAMAAATCTAGTCACTATCCAGTACACGTGCATGTTCTGCAGTGTGACTTTTTTGACCAAAGACGACATCGTCCGTCATCTCGCCACGATGCACAACTCGGAACAGGACATTGTGTGTTTCAGGTGCAAAAAGCAGTACGAAATGGTTCAGTTGGCTGGCTGCAGATGGAAGCACAATTGCACGTGAAATGGGAGGTACTGGAAAGTGCTGTGTTTTAAAATAATTTTTTTATGGATGATGTAATTTTTTTATACTCATAGGGAGAAGTATGTGGTTCATTTGACTGTATTGATGATAATAATTGGCAAAATATAATACCGATTTTTTTTAAATTTGTGTACAAAATTCTTTTAGCTTTATCCACTTTTAACAGAACTAACTCTCTCATTTGATGCTTTACCTTTAAGAAACTCTTTTTATAATTATGAAACACACTCTACCGGATGTATTTATTTTGAATCCCAGGGCTCTAGTCATAACATAATGAACTGATTATTTTGTCAGCAACAGAAACAAATTTTTCGTACATGAACCACATTTTATTGTGACTTTGAAGTATTACAGTCTTCTGCAACTGCTACCTGGGGGACTTGCCCTCAGGTTACCCTCCCGTTGTTTGGCACAGGGAGGAGTCTTCTTTGTTTTTTCAATGTATTTGGCCAACAGTTGTTTGAGTTCTGCGTTTTGCTGTCTCAGGTTGATGACTTCCTCGTTCATCTGTTTTCGGTCTAGAAACAGAAGTAAATGAAAAAGGAGCTGAGTGTGGTTTTCCACGGTGATTTAGAGAGCTGAAATGCATATTTCTCAGTGTGGTTAGGGTTTTTTCATTATAGTTTGATTTGAAATAGATGAATTGTACTTCAGCAACGCACCCTCCAGTATTGCGTGGTACTTTTTGAGTCCACTGTACAGTCCGTCCCATACTTTCACATGGAACTGTGAGAAGACGGTGAGATATTTGCGCCAGAATATTTCTATGTCTTCGTGGGTGACCATTCTCGAGATTGTGTTTCTCTTATTGGCCAGGCGAACGGACATTGTCATATCACTGCAATTAGGCACGAGCAGTAAAGCTTAAAGTGCATTGTTAGGAACTTACCCTGGTTTTACGGCATAAACATGATAAACAAATTCCCTTAAGGCTCGCAGCACATAGACTGGACTTATAGTTAGTGGATGGTGGTGTTGACAGGAAAGCTTTTCCGAAATGCGAACGTATTCTTTGATTGGTTTAATTTGTTCAGTACTCGAGAGGGATCTTCTATGACAAAAGTTAGTGATGTTCAAGGATCATAGAATAATAGGATAAACGTACGTAACAGATGATGTGGTTTCGGAAACTTCTTCTGAACTTTCATAGGACAGTGATAAGCTGGTAGACGAGCTTTCTTCCACTATGTTAAGTATAATGTCAGCCACAACATTATCTGGTTGTTGGACCGCAGATATGATATTGTTTATATCTGTCAGCGATGTAAATTCTTGAGTTTGATAGCCACTACCGGCATCTGCAAGGAGACCCAAGTAACATATTGATTTACTTTGTGTTAACACAGTTAGTACCTTCTCCAAAGTCAGTTGTATCTGTAACTACCTGTTCACTACTCGTCATACTGACAGATACTGAACCAGCTGTCGCGGAACATACAGGACAATGGGTGTATGGTATGAAAAAGTCAACCAGTAGGGATATATCTTCGCTCTTTTTTATTCCCAGAGCCTGATAAAAACGGACGGAATAACGTTGAAAGGTTTTTGGTATTTACTTACAGCAAAGACATTGTCCAGTCTAACCAGCGTCCTTTGCTCATCGGCATAAGGCTGCAAAATAATCTTCAGTCTTTCCTCCAGGAAAAACCCGGTTTTGTCAGACATCTTTTTAAGAATCAGTCTGGTCAGACGACGATATGGTGCTGTGTCTGTCGTGGAAACCATTTCACTGTTCTTTGCCGTTTCTTGGCCACTTTTTCCTTTGTTTGCTGCAGCAAGTACACCGCTGTGTTTAAGCAGGATATCTAGAAATAAAAGTATGTCTTTCTTTTTTAACGAGGTCCTTTGGTTAGCTCACCTTTATTACTGCTTCTGTCCCCAAGTTCCAAAATTACCTCCATGGCAGATTTGAAACTGGGCAGTTCGGTTTTCTCCAGTACCTTTTGTTCTGGAGGAGTCCATTTAACACCTAACTGTTGTTCATAGATGATCCGATCGGTCGTTAGAATCTCCTCAAGAAGTTTGTCGGCGATTTCTTTGTTTAAGTCCCACACTTGATGGAACTTCATGTCGTTGTTGATCTTTAAACGATAATAATGGGCACTTCATATTGATTTCCAGTTTGTGGAATGAGGGATATTGTTTTAATGCTTCTGAACTGGTTTAATTGCTTTATTAGTGTGTTCCTAAATATTATTATTTGCCGTAATCAATAACTCCAAAAGTAGGTATGACTCTTTTCTCATTTTTTGCCATAATGGCCTACACATTAAAGGAAATAAACAGCTAAAGAATGAAAAAAGAGTCTTATCTATTTTAGGAGTTACTGATGTGTACATACTAACAGTGCAAAGCGAATAGAACGTGGTTCCTTTCACTTCAAGATGAATAACTCTGAGAGTAGCAACGACTCTGCTTTAATTTTTTGCCATAATGGTCTACACATCACAGCAAATAAACAACCAAAGAATGAAAAGAGAGTCGTACTTACTTTAGGAGTTATCAACCTTTACTTACGAAGAGTGTAAAGCTACTGTCCACTTACCTGAAAATGATCAGCTTTCGCTTCAATCTTCATAATATCCGACTGCAACTTTTGTATCTGCGTAGTGAGCTTTTCAGTATGTTCCTTCGCATAAGTCTGATAATCCCTAATCTTCCTCCTCAGGCCGTTAATAACGTCCTGCAGTTTATTGATACGTCTCTTCTGCTGAGACTTGATGATAATATTCTCGTCCTCTCTCTTCTTCAGTATCTGATAATTATAATCCACCTTCTCGCTGTTCAGCAGAGATAGAGCCTTGATCTTCTCCAGCTCCTGTTGTAAATTCTCACTGTCGTTTTCCAGTTTAATTTTTGCTTCGCGGTACTTCTCCTGGAAATTCCTGCGCAGCTTGTTCAGTTCCTCCTCGAACTCGTCCTGCTGTTGGAATTTCTTGTCGGAGTTGCTTTCCTCCTCCACAGCGCGCTTCTTGTACAGTTCCTCCCATTTCTTGTTGTGCATCTCGATCAGTGCCCTGCGTTCCGTCATTATGGCTTCCTCGATCAGTCTGAATTCTTGGCGGAAGGCGCGTCTCATTAGTGTTACCTGAAAAGTAGTTTAAGGAATCGAACGTCAAAGAAAATATTTGTTAATTTTACCTGCTTCTCTATTCTGTTTGTCAGTGTGCATATATCCTCGTTCTGCTTTCTTTGATCTTTACCAAACTTAATTTCGGCTTGCTTGAGTTCATCCTTTAGCATGGCGATTATTCCATCTTTCTGCTTTATCAGCTCTTCACATTTTTCTCTTTGACTTATAAGCTCATCGTTAATATGGAGAGGATCGTTGTACTTCAGTATAGATGACCTAGGAAATAAAACAGTACAGTATATTTAACATTCTCCATATTTTTATACTCACCATTTGTCTGCTATTTCATCAAACTTCTCTTTGGCAGATTCCGATTCTTCTTCAAGTTGTTCTATAATCTTCTCTCTCCCTATGCCTTCTTCTTCTCTTCTATCCACTTCTCTAGAGTCGTTGGCCACTCTGACATTTGTTACTAACTCATTTCCTTCTATGACCAGCTTCTCCAAGAGCTCTGTACTGTTCTTCAGTTGTTGCTGGAGCAGAGTTTTGTGTTCGATTTCTTCCTCTGTTCCATCGGGCATATTTTGCCTTTAAAGAACATTAAAATGAAGGAAAGCATTAAAATATCTTTCAAGGTACCGCATATTGTGATATTTATAACGTTTATAATAAAAATTCTTGATCTACCTATATTACATTTTCTTGGATATCATGGACCATTTATAATATACCAACAGCTCTTCTATTTCCTACAGAATTTGTACATTTCGTTTTAAATTGTGTTTTTTAAGAACTACAAATTTTGTCTGTATAAGTTCTACGACATCAAAGAAAGACGAACAATTTTTGTAATGGTATCAATATCTGTGTTAGCTTACCTCCTTATGGCTTCAAGTCTTCTCTCTATCCTCAATTTTCTCGCCAATTTTCTCTCATTAGGATCTGATGATGTGACCTGTGGTTCTTCTGTGTCCACAATACTTTGAATTGCCTCCTCCTCGATCATCTTAAAACAATTCTTTTTTAATATTAAGCCATTCACTAAACAAACAGTGACATTTAGTCAATGATTATATGCATTGTTTTGTCAATAAACGATTCTGTAGTGAAGTAACGTGTTTATTCAATAATTCCTGCAATTTGAAGAAAAAGTGATTTTTGGCAACATGGCAAGAGTAAAGAGTGAAGGTAGCAACGTAGCGTTATCTGCAACGAGCTTCACGGTGTTCTTTACGACGCAAACATGGCGGTAAGTACTATATTGTATTAAAAACTTTAATAATCTTCAATCATCGGTGTATATTTAAGGCAAATTTTCATTATAGGTACTCTTAAACATAAATTAAATCGATTTTATTTCATATTAATAGCGATGTAGCTTCCTTCACCATCTGTTGATTAGAAAACTAGCCTGTTGTTGACATGTGTCATTATATAGTGTGAAAATTTGTAAATTACGAAACTTTTAGGTGTTTTTTGAGTATTCTACCCCAAAAGTTTCGTAATTCCCCAAATAGATACGTTTATATTGTGTTTATCAATTTTTGGTATGCATAACCTCTATTTTGTTTTAGCCCGTAGCAAAGCCGAAGAAGGAAAAGAAAGATGTTAGAGACAAGTCTAAAAACATCATGAGGGACCTGCACATACGCAAACTGTGCTTGAACATTTGTGTTGGTGAATCGGGAGACAGACTTACGAGGGCAGCAAAGGTTATTACATGCCTTCGTGCCGTTCCGGACAAATAACCCTTACATTTTTTGGTTTGTAGGTGCTGGAACAGTTGACTGGACAACAGCCGGTGTTCTCTAAGGCTAGGTATACTGTAAGGTCGTTCGGTATTAGACGTAACGAGAAAATCGCCGTTCATTGTACAGTAAGGGGTGCCAAGGCTGAAGAAATTTTAGAACGTGGACTCAAAGTAAGGGAATACGAATTGAGAAGGAACAATTTCTCGGGTTAGTTTGTTTGAAGTGATTTGGAAATCTTATACTTAAAAATGCCTTATTTTGATTCAGTATCTGGAAATTTTGGATTCGGCATCCAAGAACACATTGATCTTGGTATCAAGTACGATCCCAGCATAGGAATTTACGGGTTGGATTTCTATGTTGTGTTGGGACGTCCGGGATTCAATGTTGCGCACAGACGAAGGAAACAGGGTAAGGTGGGTGCGCCGCATCGTCTCACCAAGGAAGACGCAATGAAATGGTTCCAACAGAAGTATGACGGCATCATTTTGGCCAGCAAGAAGTAAAAGTGGTATGAATTTGTATTTGTACCAAATAAATTTTGTTTAGGATAAAACGGTTGTTTTTATTTGTTCTTTAGTTCCTAGGCCTTTTCTAAACCCATACTGCAATTCAAATATAATATCATTTAGACACACACTCTCACCATCACATTTAAAAAGGTACATCTTTTATATTAATATTAAAATTATAAATGTCATATTAATTTCGTACCAGTTTGTCAATCTATAAAATAAAAATATTGGATAAAGACCTAAATTATACCTTCTATTCCATAATCAGTTATGACAGCAGAAAAAATTTACAAATGGCACTATGTCTAGAGCTGAAAAATAATAAATAAAATTTAACAAGAATTTTGTTAAAAATTTTATTTGTTCTTCTCTATATAATAAAAAACATTACAGACTGAAAAGGAGCACAATGAAACCAAGAAAAATAAAAACCTGTAATTTATTTCAATCCTCGCCATTTGTGCAGTAAGAGCAATCACAGCTCAACTACTCGAAGATGAGAGAGGGGAATCCCGAAGCACGCCTTCTTTTCTCCTTTCTGTTTTAATGGTACCACAGCTTTTCCTTTATAATAGACATGATATGTATAACAAGTACAATGAAACTAAACTGCGGAACGAATTATAAGAAATAGTCGGTGTTCTTCTGGTGACGTCTGGTTCACCGCAACGTGGCGCCGTGTCGAATTGCAAGCTGGAACAAAAACGATTGATGTCAGTTCCAAACATCAAATACGTTCTCGAAAAGCGAAGAAGAAATACAATCGCAAACGGTGTTTGAAGTTCTTTCAACTTAACCCCATTACACTTTTACCTTATTACTCTGAAGAATGAAGGGACAAATTTGCATCAAAATTCGACTGGTTTCACTACAGTTTAAATAGAAATAATTTTGTAAAAACACAGTACATATCAAGATTAAATTAAATCAATTTTCAATTGTACTTTTCAGTCCTTTAGCAATATTCTAAATCTATTCACTAAGAAACTAGTTCATCTATCTAGTCAACATAAAAATGGGACAATTGCAAAGCGAATTCGACTGGAATTAAAGAAGCACCGAAAATACAACCACTAACCTCTTGCACACGATCCAGCGCCCTAATATGACCCAACGTGTCAATGCTGGGACTGTGACCGCCGTGCAAGCAAAACATCTGTCCATCCACGAGGGCCGTCAGCGGTAAGCAGTCGAACAGGTCCGAGAAGAACTTCCAGACGTTCGCATTGCCGTACTTCTTCAGACACTCATCGTAGAAGTCGTATACTTGGGTGATCTGACGTGATTCGTGGTTGCCGCGCAAGATCGTGATCCTTTCCTTGTAGTGCACCTTCAGCGCGACCAACAAAGTGACAGTCTCAATGGAGTAACAGCCACGGTCCATGTAATCACCCATTAACATCCCTTAATGGATAACGATTTAAAATCACATTAAACTTTCCACGAAATTCGAAAACCAAGAAGCCAGTTAGTGGTCCATTTTTTGCCAAGTCCACTTGAAAAACGCGCAAAGATAATGCTCAAAGCTACCGTTACCCCAAACAGAGCGAATGGTACAAAATTTTCTACAGTTTAACACCACCGTCACTTTTTGTCTATAAAGCACAGTGTTTTGGAAAGATGTCTAGAGCGTCAGCATCTGATGACATTGCTCTTTTCAATAATGGAAGACTGTTGCACTGCGTTTTCTTAATGCAGCGAGCGCAAGAATCAATCACGGAGATGTTTCTTCTTCAGCGTTCTTCATTGGTGCTGCCCGTGGCAATGGTCTATTAATCAACGAGTACTTCATACTTATTGCTTCGCTTAAAAATTCCCAATACGTCCCTTACTTGCTCCGATGCGGTCACAACTTCATCCATGCTAATTCCAGTGAGTTACCTACATGCTTTTTTAACCCAATTACGGCTTCTTTCCAGTCATTATGTTATATAATGGGCAATATAAAAGCCTATTGATTAAATCATAACTGTTGTGTCATAATTCTACCAGTTTTAATTTGTAAAATTGATAATTTACACTAAAACCGTTTTAATAACAATCTCGTAACCTAGAAATTAACTTATTTATTTGATCTACTCGATGCGTGGAACTACACGAAAAGTACGAAACCACCAACTTCGAATTTTATTTCACAAATATCACTAGACAACATTTTGTCACCAGATATCCGCCGGCATCTGAACGATATCCCCATAAGCGCAATGTATATTTTCGAGTTTTGGTATCAGGAGCGCAGAAGAACGTATAGGTATTTGTCACCAGATACAGGTATCAAGCAACAGTTGGTACTAGTAGGTGCAATAACCCATAGTCGGTCGTTCGAACGGTAATAATTGACACATTGACAGACAGCCTATTTTTGAGGTTACCCCACGTATTTAGCGTTTTGGAGGTGATTTTTGAAGAATAACGCAATAAATGTGGAAAATAGCTCTGGATTTTGATAATCTGTATCAAGGAAGAAGTCCCGTAACCCCAGGGACAGTCACATTCAACCACTTATGTGCGATAAATAGCCAAATGTGTTACACATTGCCGCGTTCGGCTCTAGGGTATTAACATAATGGATATTAACTTAATGGAAGGCATTAAACTGATTAAACTCTGTTACAGAAGGGGATATTACTAGAGTGAAGTGGGTTGAATGTTCATCGTCCACATTCCAATTCGAATAGCTCTATCTTACTTGTCTGCGCTCATGGTTTTTGCGTATTTGATTTTGTTTCCCTCGGCGAGTAAAAGGGAGCGTCGAACAACTATAAGGTGTATTTTGTTTCAAAATTCTGACACGCTCATGGGAGAATTTTTTATGATGTCAGCTGAATACGTACGTACTTCCACGATGGTATCTGAAGGGCAAACGGAGCACTTAGGAAAGCGAATACTTAAGGTTGATAGATAGTAGATAAGGTAGGTGGCCTCGTAACTTGGATGACCTCACGGGATGTCTACCGTACAAGCTGTGTGAATGAATTTAGTGGTTCTGTTGTTCGTATAACGTTTATTGATAGTTTTTTCTACGTTCATAGCAGGAACATCAATATTGCCTTTTTTCAGATGCCAGGGATGATATGTAGCGTAGCTATTTGCAAAAATAGCTTCTCTCAAGTGAAGGGAAGGAAATCTAACCTGCGAGAATATGCCGCAAGCATTTCAAAGCATCTGATTGTTAAGATGACATTCTAAAGTTATGGGGAGAGAGCCGAGGCGTATGTTAAAAAGCACAGGTAAAGTTTTCTTATTATTAATATGTATGTTGTACATTATACATAGGTATATCATTTTTAGCTGTACTCCGTTTGTTGTTGAAGCCGTCAGACAAAAAAGATCAAGCACTAAAACACATAAGAGCTGAAATAAAGAAAAAGGAAATATCTAGTAACAGCATTTTCCTCTTTTGACATCCGCGACTATTACTGAGATCGCCAGTGCAGATCGCTGTAAGCTGTAAGTACTAACCGTGCGATACGAATACACTGACTTCAAATTCCTCAGTTTCTTTGACCTGCTCTCATTTCCAAGATTTCTACACAAACCATAACGTATTTGGTGTCAAACAGGGGTAGAATTTTCTCATCTAACAGATTATGGACACCGATTTTGGATATCAGTTTTAATTTTGTGACAAATCATCAATTTTCGATTTATCAAATTCGACGTCATTTCCAAGACTTTTACACCAATCTGGCGTATTTGGTGTCAAACAGGGGTGACATTTTCTCCTCTAATTTATTTTGAGCACCACTTTTGGATGTCAGATTGATGACGAGAAGATGAGTTCTCTATTCAGTTTCAAAAAAAGTGAGCGGTGGAAATTTTTCGATTTGCGTGAAGTGATTTTACTAGATGGATGTGTAACACTAGATCGCACTAGATATTTGAACATGCAGGAGTTTCGCAGTTGCATTTGAAAGACTTGCCAGAATGTGCACATATTCTGTAGATAAAATCGTAAAATACAAATTCAATCATATGAACAAGAAACTAAACAACAATCGACTGTACGGGTGTTTCACAAAGTGAACCTAAATCAATAAAGGTGATGTGGTTATAAAAAGGTTTCCGGAAAAAAAATTATTACGTCTTTACTTCTATGTTATAGGCAGGACAATCAATGCCAACTGATATGCTTTAATTTGTTTGGTGAAAGTTATCAGTGAAATTTGAAGCTAAAAGCAGAGTAGTAGATCATTGTCTATCATTACACAAGCACAAACTGAATTCGTTAAACTGTTGAGTTTTTGAACAGTAAATTACCGAATCCTTACCCACATTTGACATATATTTTGGGAAGCAATGGAGCAATTTCAAAAGTTCTACGTACTTAGCAAGACAAACTTAAAACAGGCCTATTAATTCATTTAATAAAAATTAGACATCTATAACTATATATCATAACACAATTCAGGTTGTACTCTACATTATTTTTCTTTCTACAGGACGAAGATGGCCAGTTATTTCTTGGGACGGGATTTGCTCCTTTCAAGCGCTGAACAGGAGGTAGAATCAAACCAGGCTATGCTAATACGTTTTGTAGCAAAATGTAGACAGAACGAAGATATTCCCAGAAAGGGGTTGAAAATTACACCACCAGATAACAGGAGAGGATCTGGGATCCGCACCACTTCATCGGTACATCAGCAATACTTCCAGTTAGCTTTATATGTCACGAAGTTGAAAATCTGCAAGTGAAAGTCGTTTAAGGCAATTTTTAACTTTGTCTTAGACTTCGCTTTGTATTTAGTAAATTAATTCATGCTTTTA
Source organism: Rhyzopertha dominica (assembly GCA_025024175.1). Taxonomy (NCBI): domain Eukaryota; kingdom Metazoa; phylum Arthropoda; class Insecta; order Coleoptera; family Bostrichidae; genus Rhyzopertha; species Rhyzopertha dominica. Next base: position 252,658 of record QCXZ01000053.1, on the reverse strand, counting down.
AAAACTCTTATCCATGTTGAAATCACTATCAAACGCTGTATCTTTTGGTATGTAATAATTTTAATTAGGTGTGTATATAACGGAGTTATATAAGCAAATGATCTTGAATATACTGAAATTTCGTTTTGTCTTAAGACTTTGCTCTGTATTTGGTAAATTAATTCATGCTTTTAAAAACTCTTATCCATGTTGAAATCACTATCAAACGCTGTATCTTTTGGTATGTAATAATTTTAATTAGGTGTGTATATAACAGAGTTATATAAGCAAATGATCTTGAATATACTGAAATTTCGTTTTGTCTTAAGACTTTGCTCTGTATTTGGTAAATTAATTGATGCTTTTAAAAACTCTTACCCATGTTGAAATCACTATAAAACGCTGTATCTTTTAGTATGTAATAATTTCAATTAGGTTTTGAGTTACAATTCCGTTAGCATTATTTATTATTTTATTTATCCGTCATTATTTATAAGATGCCAACATGTGCAGTGACGTAGTGCACCAGTTATAGAACAAATCGTTGGAGTAATCTCCAAGAACATACACAAAAATCATAGGTATTGGACAAATATATTCTTTAAAATAAATTTTTTTTTATTGAACTTGCCAACAACTGAATAACATCAAAATTTGTTATGTTACAAAATTCTACGCTAGTAGTCAGCCAATATATAAGTTCTGTGTGCACTTCACAAAAGTATTTGCTGTATCTGATACACTATACGTTTTTCTTTTTTAAACTGCAAAGAAGCATTCACCAGGAGCTTCATTCCTTGAATATATAGGCAGTATTCTATTCATAGGTATGTAGGAGTGTTGTGATTGATTCTCTCATATCTCATTTTTTTTGCATTGTATTTAAGTCCACCATAATTGAACACACAATTCGTAATTGCCTTATGGCTAGGAGTACTACATAATCAACTTCTTGGGCATCCATCACCCTGTCCTTGAGTATGTCTTGCCAGGAGACTCAGAAATGGGTCGTGATGTAAAAGCAGCAGTGATTCCAAGAATTAACACGAACAATAATTTTAATACTCCCATTTTGCTTACTGTTCTAGGCATTATTGTATAGAAATTAGGAAATAAGAGGGTCATAAATTAACAAAGGGGCAATAAAACTACGGATTAATTAAACAAGCAATTTAGATTGTACTGTATGTTAATAATAAAACTAAACGCAACTCCATCTTGCATTTCTACATTTTGTTTTCTTAACTACTTAAACAAACAAAATGTAGAAATTCAAGATGGAGTTGCATTTATCTCAGCATATGTGTTTTCAGTCTAATGTTCATTTTTAGTTTTGTTATGTAGATGATGTTTTGTACCTTTTAAAAATGAAACTAACTGATATAACTATTAATACTAATTGTATAGCATGCCTTCTACCTTATAAAATCAGGAATATATCTGCTTTTAAATATACCTTTAAAAACAGGGCAAAACCATTTAAAAAACAATGTGTTCTAAAGGACCCTTCTACACTTTTAAAACATATATCCTGGGGTAATATCCTTAAAAAGCCAAAATCACATGTAATTCACAGGGCTAACAGTTTGTAAAAGCATCAATTAATTTTCCAAATTCAGAGCGAAGTCTTAAGCCAAAACGAAATTTCGGCTTATTATATAAATCTATTATATATACACCTAATTGAAATTATTACATACCAAAAGATACAGCGTTTTATAGTGATTTCAACAAGGGTAAGAGTTTTTAAAAGTATCAATTAATTTACCAAATACAGAGCAAAGTCTTAAGACAAAACGAAATTTCAGTTTATTCAAGATCATTTGCTTATATAACTCTGTTATATACACGCCTAATTGAAATTATTACATACCAAAAGATACAGCGTTTTATAGTGATTTCAACATGGGTAAGAGTTTTTAAAAGTATCAATTAATTTACCAAATACAGAGCAAAGTCTTAAGACAAAACGAAATTTCAGTTTATTCAAGATCATTTGCTTATATAACTCTGTTATATACACACCTAATTGAAATTATTACATACCAAAAGATACAGCGTTTTATAGTGATTTCAACAAGGGTAAGAGTTTTTAAAAGTATCAATTAATTTACCAAATACAGAGCAAAGTCTTAAGACAAAACGAAATTTCAGTTTATTCAAGATCATTTGCTTATATAACTCTGTTATATACACACCTAATTGAAATTATTACATACTAAAAGATACAGCGTTTTATAGTGATTTCAACAAGGGTAAGAGTTTTTAAAAGTATCAATTAATTTACCAAATACAGAGCAAAGTCTTAAGACAAAACGAAATTTCAGTTTATTCAAGATCATTTGCTTATATAACTCTGTTATATACACACCTAATTGAAATTATTACATACTAAAAGATACAGCGTTTTATAGTGATTTCAACAAGGGTAAGAGTTTTTAAAAGTATCAATTAATTTACCAAATACAGAGCAGTCTTAAGACAAAACGAAATTTCAGTTTATTCAAGATCATTTGCTTATATAACTCTGTTATATACACACCTAATTGAAATTATTACATACCAAAAGATACAGCGTTTTATAGTGATTTCAACATGGGGAAGAGTTTTTAAAAGCATCAATTAATTTACCAAATACAGAGCAAAGTCTTAAGACAAAACGAAATTTCAGTTTATTCAAGATCATTTGCTTATATAACTCTGTTATATACACACCTAATTGAAATTATTACATACCAAAAGATACAGCGTTTTATAGTGATTTCAACATGGGTAAGAGTTTTTAAAAGCATCAATTAATTTACCAAATACAGAGAGAAGTCTTAAGACAAAACGAAATTTCAGTTTATTCAAGATCATTTGCTTATATAACTCTGTTATATACACACCTAATTGAAATTATTACATACCAAAAGATACAGCGTTTTATAGTGATTTCAACATGGGTAAGAGTTTTTAAAAGCATCAATTAATTTACCAAATACAGAGAGAAGTCTTAAGACAAAACGAAATTTCAGTTTATTCAAGATCATTTGCTTATATAACTCTGTTATATACACACCTAATTGAAATTATTACATACCAAAAGATACAGCGTTTTATAGTGATTTCAACATGGGTAAGAGTTTTTAAAAGCATCAATTAATTTACCAAATACAGAGAGAAGTCTTAAGACAAAACGAAATTTCAGTTTATTCAAGATCATTTGCTTATATAACTCTGTTATATACACACCTAATTGAAATTATTACATACCAAAAGATACAGCGTTTTATAGTGATTTCAACATGGGTAAGAGTTTTAAAAAGCATCAATTAATTTACCAAATACAGAGCGAAGTCTTAAGACAAAACGAAATTTCAGTTTATTCAAGATCATTTGCTTATATAACTCTGTTATATACACACCTAATTGAAATTATTACATACCAAAAGATACAGCGTTTTATAGTGATTTCAACATGGGTAAGAGTTTTAAAAAGCATCAATTAATTTACCAAATACAGAGCGAAGTCTTAAGACAAAACAAAATTTCAGTTTATTCAAGATCATTTACTTATATAACTCTGTTATATACAAACCTAATTGAAATTATTACATACCAAAAGATACAGCGTTTTATAGTGATTTCAACATGGGTAAGAGTTTTTAAAAGTATCAAATAATTTACCAAATACAGAGCGAAGTCTTAGGACAAAACGAAATTTCAGTTTATTCAAGATCATTTACTTATATAACTCTGTTATATACACACCTAATTGAAATTATTACATATCAAAAGATACAGCATTTTATAGTGATTTCAGCATGGGTAAGAGTCTTTAAAAGCATCAATTAATTTACCAAATACAGAGCGAAGTCTTAAGACAAAACGAAATTTCGGTTTATTCAAGACGATTTACTTATATAAATCTCTTAAATATACACCTAATTAATCAATTAACTCACTAAATACAAAGCGAAGTCTAAGACAAAGTTAAAAATTGGCGTAAATGACTTCCACTTGCAGATTTTTAACTTCGTGACATATAAAGCTAACTGGAACTACTGCCGATGTACCGATGAAGTGGTGCAGATCCCAGATCCTCTCCTCATTTCGTACTTATCTCGAGTACCTGGCGGTGTAATTTTCAACCCCTTTCTAGGAATATCTTCGTTCTGTCTACATTAGCATAGCCTGGTTTGATTCTACCTCCTGTTCAGCACTTGAAGGAGCAAATCCCATCCCAAGAAATAACTGGCCATCTTCGTCCTGTAGAAAGAAAAATAATGTACAGTACAACCTGAATTGTGTTATGATTTATAGTCACAGATGTCTAATTTTTATTAAATGAATTAATAGGCCTGTTTTAAGTTTGTCTTGCTAAGTACGTAGAACTTTTGAAATTGCTCCATTGCTTCCCAAAATATATGTCAAATGTGGGTAAGGATTCGGTAATTTACTGTTCAAAAACTCAACAGTTTAACGAATTCAGTTTGTGCTTGTGTAATGATAGACAATGATCTACTACTCTGCTTTTAGCTTCAAATTTCACTGATAACTTTCACCAAACAAATTAAAGCATATCAGTTGGCATTGATTGTCCTGCCTATAACATAGAAGTAAAGACGTAATAATTTTTTTTCCGGAAACCTTTTTATAACCACATCACCTTTATTGATTTAGGTTCACTTTGTGAAACACCCGTACAGTCGATTGTTGTTTAGTTTCTTGTTCATATGATTGAATTTGTATTTTACGATTTTATCTACAGAATATGTGCACATTCTGGCAAGTCTTTCAAATGCAACTGCGAAACTCCTGCATGTTCAAATATCTAGTGCGATCTAGTGTTACACATCCATCTAGTAAAATCACTTCACGCAAATTGAAAAATTTCCACCGCTCACTTTTTTTGAAACTGAATAGAGAACTCATCTTCTCGTCATCAATCCGACATCCAAAAGTGATGCTCAAAATAAGTTAGAGGAGAAAATGTCACCCCTGTTTGACACCAAATACGCCAGGATTTGTGTAAAAATCTTGGAAATGACGCCCAATTTGATAAATCGAAAATTGATGATTTCTCACAAAATTAAAACTGATATCCAAAATCGGTGTCCATAATCTGTTAGATGAGAAAATTCTACCCCTGTTTGATACCAAATACGTTATGGTTTGTATAGAAATCTTGGAAATAAGAGCAGGTCAAAGAAAATGAGGAATTTGAAATCAGTGTATTCGTATCGCACGGGTAGTACTTACAGCTCGATAACTCGTAAAGTAGGTACGACCTGCAGTGGCGATGTCAGTAATAGTCGCGAATGTCAAACAAGGAAAATGCTGTTACTAGATATTTCCTTTTTTTTACTTCAGCTCTTATGTGTTTTAGTGCTTGATCTTTTTTATCTGACGGCTTCAACAACAAACGGAGTACAGCTAAAAATGATATACCTATGTACAATGTACAACATACATATTAATAATAAGAAAACTTTACCTGTGCTTTTTAACATACGCCTGGGCTCTGTCCCCATAACTTTAGAATGTCATCTTAACAATCAGATGCTTTGAAATGCTTGCGGCATATTCTTGCAGGTTAGATTTCCTTCCCTTCACTTGAGAGAAGCTATTTTTGCAAATATCTACGCTACATATCATCCCTGGCATCTGAAAAAAGGCAATATTGACGTTCCTGCGATGAACGTAGAAAAAACTATCAATAAACGTTATACGAACAACAGAACCACTAAATTCATTCACACAGCTCGTACGGTAGACATCCCGTGAGGTCATCCCAGTTACGAGGCCACCTACCTTATCTACTATCTATCAACCTTAAGTATTCGCTTTCCTAAGTGCTCCGTTTGCCCTTCAGATACCATCATGGAAGTACGTATGTATTCAGCTGAGATCATAAAAAATTCTCCCATGAACGTGTCAGAATTTTGAAACAAAATACACCATACAGTTGTTCGACGCTCCCTTTTACTAGCCGATGAAAACAAAATCAAATACGCAAAATCCATGAGCGCAGACAAGTAAGACAGAGCTATTCGAATTGGAATGTGGACGGTGAACATTCAACCCACTTCACTCTAGTAATATCCCCTTCTGTAACAGAGTTTAATCAGTTTAATGCCTTCCATTATGTTAATATCCATTATGTTAATACCCTAGAGCCGAACGCGGCAATGTGTAACACAACATTTGGCTATTTATCGCACATAAGTGGTTGAATGTGACTGTCCCTGGGGTTACGGGACTTCTTCCTTGATACAGATTATCAAAATCCAGAGCTATTTTCCACATTTATTGCGTTATTCTTCAAAAATCACCTCCAAAACGCTAAATACGCGGTAGTAACCTCAAAAATTGGCTGTCTGTCAATATGTCAATTATTTCCGTTCGAACGACCGACTATGGGTTATTGCACCTACTAGTACCAACTGTTGCCCGAGACCTGTATCTGGTGACAAATACCCATGCGCACTTCTGCGATCCTGATACCAAAACTCGAAATTATACATTGCGCTTATGGGGATTTCGTTCAGATGCCGGCGGATATCTGGTGACAAATTGCTGTCTAGTGATATTTGCGAAATAAAACTCGAAGTTGGTGGTTTCGTACTTTTCGTGTAGTTCCACGCATCGAGTAGATCAAATAAATAAGTTAATTTCTAGGTTACGAGATTGTTATTAAAACGTTTTTAGTGTAAATTATCAATTTTACAAATTAAAACTGGTAGAATTATGACCCAGCAGTAATGATTTAATCAATAGGCTTTTATATTGCTCATTATATAACATAATGACTGGAAAAAAGCCGTAATTGGGTTAAAAAAGCATGTAGGTAACTCACTTGAATTAGCATGGTTGAAGTTGTGACCGCATCGGAGCAAGTAAGGGACGTATTGGAAACATTTAAGCGAAGCAATAAGTATGAAGTACTCGTTGATTAATAGACCATTGCCACGGGCAGCACCAATGAAGAACGCTGAAGAAGAAACATCTCCGCGATTGATTCTTGCGCTCGCTGCATTAAGAAAACGCAGTGCAACAGTCTTCCATTATTGAAAAGAGCAATGTCATCAGATGCTGATGCTCTAGGCATCTTTCCAAAACACTGCGCTTTATAGACAGAAAGTGACGGTGGTGTTAAACTGGAGAAAATTTTGTACCTTTCGCTCATCCATTTACTGGAACACTCTAGTCTGATATAAAATAATGCAAGGATAATATTTCTGTGTGTGCTACTAAACTATTTCGATTGTTTCAACAGGAAGGAGCCATATCCGAATGAAGACCGAGGACCGAAGCATGTGTCTCCGTTTTCACTCCAGCTGTTCCTGTTACAAGGACATACATCACTGGTTGTACCGTAGGGAGAAAGCGACAAACAGGCTGCAAACGATCAACCACACGAACTGTCGTGCTTCATTAAAATAAAAACGGTTCTTTTCAGAACCATAAATCGCATCCAGCGATAAAGCTTTCGTTATCGTGTCTGTCCGTCTGTGTAATTGAAATTATTACATACCAACAGATACAGCGTTTTATAGTGATTTCAACATGGGTAAGAGTTTTTAAAAGAATCAATTAATTTACCAAATACAGAGCGAAGTCTTAAGACAAAACAAAATTTCAGTTTATTCAAGATCATTTACTTATATAACTCTGTTATATACACACCTAATTGAAATTATTAGATACCAAAAGATACAGCGTTTTATAGTGATTTCAACATGGGTAAGAGTTTTTAAAAGTAACAATTAATTTACCAAATACAGAGCGAAGTCTTAGGACAAAACGAAATTTCTGTTTATTCAAGATCATTTACTTATATAACTCTGTTATATACACACCTAATTGAAATTATTACATACCAAAAGATACAGCGTTTTATAGTGATTTCAACATGGGTAAGAGTTTTTAAAAGTATCAATTAATTTACCAAATACAGAGCGAAGTCTTAGGACAAAACGAAATTTCGGTTTATTCAAGATCATTTGCTTATATAACTCTGTTATATACACATCTAATTGAAATTATTACATACTAAAAGATACAGCGTTTTATAGTGATTTCAACAAGGGTAAGAGTTTTTAAAAGCATCAATTAATTTACCAAATACAGAGCGAAGTCTTAAGACAAAACAAAATTTCAGTTTATTCAAGATCATTTACTTATATAACTCTGTTATATACACACCTAGTTGAAATTATTACATACCAAAAGATACAGCGTTTTATAGTGATTCCAACATGGGTAAGAGTTTTTAAAAGTAACAATTAATTTACCAAATACAGAGCGAAGTCTTAGGACAAAACGAAATTTCGGTTTATTCAAGACCATTTCCTTATGTAAATCTCTTAAATATACATCTAATTGAAATTATTACATACCAAAAGATACAGCGTTTTATAGTGATTTCAACATGGGTAAGAGTTTTTAMAAGCATCAATTAGTTTACCAAATACAGAGCGAAGTCTTAAGAYAAAACAAAATTKCAGTTTATTCAAGATCATTTACTTATATAACTCTGTTATATACACACCTAATTGAAATTATTACATACCAAAAGATACAGCGTTTTATAGTGATTTCAACATGGGTAAGAGTTTTTAAAAGTATCAATTAATTTACCAAATACAGAGCGAAGTCTTAAGACAAAACAAAATTTCTGATTATTCAAAACCATTTCCTTATGTAAATCGCTTAGATATACACCTAATTGAAATTATTACATACCAAAAGAGACAGCCTTTTCTAGTGAATTCAACATGGCTATCAGTTTTTAAAAGCATCAATTAATTTACCAAATACAGAGCGAAGTCTTAAGACAAAACAAAATTTCTGATTATTCAAAACCATTTCCTTATGTAAATCTCTTAGATATACACCTAATTGAAATTATTAGATACCAAAAGAAACAGCCTTTTCTAGTGACTTCAACATGGCTATCAGTTTTTAAAAGCATCAATTAATTTACCAAATACAGAGGGAAGTTTTAAGACAAAACAAAATTTCGATTTATTCAAGACTATTTCCTTATGTAAATCTCTTAAATATACACCTAATTGAAATTATTACATACCAAAAGATACAGCGTTTTATAGTGATTTCAACATGGGTAAGAGTTTTTAAAAGCATCAATTAATTTACCAAATACAGAGCGAAGTCTTAAGACAAAACAAAATTTCTGATTATTCAAAACCATTTCCTTATGTAAATCTCTTAGATATACACCTAATTGAAATTACTACATACCAAAAGAGACAGCCTTTTCTAGTGAATTCAACATGGCTATCAGTTTTTAAAAGCATCAATTAATTTACCAAATACAGAGGGAAGTTTTAAGACAAAACAAAATTTCGATTTATTCAAGACTATTTCCTTATGTCAATCTCTTAAATATACACCTAATTGAAATTATTACATACCAAAAGATACAGCGTTTTATAGTGATTACAACATGGGTAAGAGTTTTTAAAAGCATCAATTAATTTACCAAATACAGAGCGAAGTCTTAAGACATAACGAAATTTCAGTTTATTCAAGATCATTTGCTTATATAACTCTGTTATATACACACCTAATTGAAATTATTACATACCAAAAGATACAGCGTTTTATAGTGATTTCAACATGGGTAAGAGTTTTTAAAAGCATCAATTAATTTACCAAATACAGAGAGAAGTCTTAAGACAAAACGAAATTTCAGTTTATTCAAGATCATTTGCTTATATAACTCTGTTATATACACACCTAATTGAAATTATTACATACCAAAAGATACAGCGTTTTATAGTGATTTCAACATGGGTAAGAGTTTTAAAAAGCATCAATTAATTTACCAAATACAGGGCGAAGTCTTAAGACAAAACGAATTCTCAGTTTATTCAAGATCACTTGCTTATATAACTCTGTTATATACACACCTAATTGAAATTATTATATACCAAAAGATACAGCGTTTTATAGTGATTTCAACATGGGTAAGAGTTTTTAAAAGCATCAATTAATTTACCAAATACAGAGCGAAGTCTTAAGACAAAACGAAATTTCAGTTTATTCAAGATCATTTGCTTATATAACTCTGTTATATACACAGCTAATTGAAATTATTATATACCAAAAGATACAGCGTTTTATAGTGATTACAACATGGGTAAGAGTTTTTAAAAGCATCAATTAATTTACCAAATACAGAGCGAAGTCTTAAGACAAAACGAAATTTCAGTTTATTCAAGATCATTTGCTTATATAACTCTGTTATATACACACCTAATTGAAATTATTACATACCAAAAGATACAGCGTTTTATAGTGATTTCAACATGGGTAAGAGTTTTTAAAAGCATCAATTAATTTACCAAATACAGAGAGAAGTCTTAAGACAAAACGAAATTTCAGTTTATTCAAGATCATTTGCTTATATAACTCTGTTATATACACACCTAATTGAAATTATTACATACCAAAAGATACAGCGTTTTATAGTGATTTCAACATGGGTAAGAGTTTTAAAAAGCATCAATTAATTTACCAAATACAGAGCGAAGTCTTAAGACAAAACGAAATTTCAGTTTATTCAAGATCATTTGCTTATATAACTCTGTTATATACACACCTAATTGAAATTATTACATACCAAAAGATACAGCGTTTTATAGTGATTTCAACATGGGTAAGAGTTTTAAAAAGCATCAATTAATTTACCAAATACAGAGCGAAGTCTTAAGACAAAACAAAATTTCAGTTTATTCAAGATCATTTACTTATATAACTCTGTTATATACAAACCTAATTGAAATTATTACATACCAAAAGATACAGCGTTTTATAGTGATTTCAACATGGGTAAGAGTTTTTAAAAGTATCAAATAATTTACCAAATACAGAGCGAAGTCTTAGGACAAAACGAAATTTCAGTTTATTCAAGATCATTTACTTATATAACTCTGTTATATACACACCTAATTGAAATTATTACATATCAAAAGATACAGCATTTTATAGTGATTTCAGCATGGGTAAGAGTCTTTAAAAGCATCAATTAATTTACCAAATACAGAGCGAAGTCTTAAGACAAAACGAAATTTCGGTTTATTCAAGACGATTTACTTATATAAATCTCTTAAATATACACCTAATTAATCAATTAACTCACTAAATACAAAGCGAAGTCTAAGACAAAGTTAAAAATTGGCGTAAATGACTTCCACTTGCAGATTTTTAACTTCGTGACATATAAAGCTAACTGGAAGTACTGCTGATGTACCGATGAAGTGGTGCAGATCCCAGATCCTCTCCTCATTTCGTACTTATCTCGAGTACCTGGCGGTGTAATTTTCAACCCCTTTCTAGGAATATCTTCGTTCTGTCTACATTAGCATAGCCTGGTTTGATTCTACCTCCTGTTCAGCACTTGAAGGAGCAAATCCCATCCCAAGAAATAACTGGCCATCTTCGTCCTGTAGAAAGAAAAATAATGTACAGTACAACCTGAATTGTGTTATGATTTATAGTCACAGATGTCTAATTTTTATTAAATGAATTAATAGGCCTGTTTTAAGTTTGTCTTGCTAAGTATGTAGAACCTTTGAAATTGCTCCATTGCTTCCCAAAATATACACCAAATGTGGGTAAGGATTCGGTAATTTACTGTTCAAAAACTCAACAGTTTAACGAATTCAGTGTGTGCTTGTGTAATGAGAGACAATGATCTACTACTTTGCTTTTAGCTTCAAATTTCACTGATAACTTTCACCAAACAAATTAAAGCATATCAGTCGGCATTGATTGTCCTGCCTATAAAGTAGAAGTAAAGACGTATTTTTATAACCACATCACCTTTACTGATTTAGGTTCACTGGTGTGAAACACCCGTACAGTCGATTGTTGTTTAGTTTCTTGTTCATATGATTGAATTTGAATGTTACGATTTTATCTACAGAATATGTGCATATTCTAGCAAGTCTTTCAAATGCAACTGCGAAACTTCAGCGTGTTCAAATATCTAGTGCGATCTAGTGTTACAAATCCATCTAGTAAAATCACTTCACGCGAATCGAAAAATTTCCGCCGTTCACTTTTTTTGAATAGAATAGAGAACTCACCTTCTCGTCATCAATCCGACATCCAAAAGTGATGCTCAAAATAAGTTAGAGGAGAAAATGTCACCCCTGTTTGACACCAAATACGCCAGGATTTGTGTAAAAATCTTGAAAATGACGCCCAATTTGATAAATCGAAAATTGATGATTTCTCACAAAATTAAAACTGATATCCAAAATCGGTGTCCATAATCTGTTAGATGAGAAAATTCTACCCCTGTTTGATACCAAATACGCTATGGTTTGTATAGAAATCTTGGAAATGAGAGCAGGTCAAAGAAAATGAGGAATTTGAAGTCAGTGTATTCGTATCGCACGGGTAGTACTTACAGCTCGATAACTCGTAAAGTAGGTACGACCTGCAGTGGCGATGTCAGTAATAGTCGCGAATGTCAAACGAGGAAAATGCTGTTACTAGATATTTCCTTTTTTTTACATCAGCTCTTATGTGTTTTAGTGCTTGATTTTTTTTTGTCTGACGGCTTCAACAACAAACGGAGTACACCTAAAAATGATATACCTATTATGTACAATGTACAACATACATATTAATAATAAGAAAACTTTACCTGTGCTTTTTAACATATGCCTAGGCTCTGTCCCCATAACTTTAGAATGTCATCTTAACAATCAGATGCTTTGAAATGCCTGCGGCATATTCTTGCAGGTTAGATTGCCTTCTTTTCACTTGAGAGAAACTATTTTTGCAACTAGCTACGCTACATATCATCCCTGGCATCTGAAAAAAGGCAATATTGACGTTCCTGCGATGAACGTAGAAAAAACTATCAATAAACGTTATACGAACAACAGAACCGCTAAATTCATTCACACAGCTCGTACAGTAGACATCCCGTGGTCATCCCAATTACGAGGCCACCTACCTTATCTACTATCTATCAACCTTAAGTATTCGCTTTCCTAAGTGCAAAATACACCATATAGTTGTTCGACGCTCCCTTTTACTAGCCGATGGAGACAAAATCAAATACGCAAAAACCATGAGCGCAGACAAGTAAGATAGAGCTATTCGAATTGGAATGTGGACGGTGAACATTCAACCCACTCCATTCGAGTAATACCCCCTTTTGTAACAGAGTTTAATCAGTTTAATGCCTTCCATTATGTTAATATCCTAGAGCCGAACCCGGCAATGTATAACACAACATTTGGCTATTTATCGCACATAAGTGGTTGAATGTGACTGTGCCTGGGTTTACGGGACTTGTTCCTTGATACAGATTATCAAAATCCTGAGCTATTTTCCACATTTATTGCTTTTATATTTCAAAATCATCTCCAAAACGCTAAATACGTGGTGATAACCTTAAAAATTGACTAGCTGTCAATGTGTCAATTATTACCGTTCGAACGACCGACTATGGGTTATTGCACCTACTAGTACCAACTGTTGCCCGAGACCTGTATCTGGTGACAAATACCCATGCTCACTTCTGCGATCCTGATACCAAAATTCGAAATTATACATTGCGCTTATGGGGATTTCGTTCAGGTGCCGCCGGATATCTGGTGACAAAAGGCTGTCTAGTGATATTTGTGAAATAATATTCGAAGTTGGTGGTTTCGTACTTTTCGTGTAGTTTCACGCATCCAGTAGGTCAAATAAATAAGTAAATTTGTAGGTTACGAATTTATTATTTAAGTGTTTTTGGCGTAAATTATCAATTTTACTAATTAAAACTGGTAGAATTATGACACAACAGTTAGGATTTAATCAATAAGCTTTTATTTTGCCCATTATATCACATAATGACTGAAAAAAGCCGTAGTTGGGTTAAAAAAGCATATAGGTAACTCACTGGAATTAGCATGGATGAAGTTGTGACCGCATTGGAGCAAGTAATGGACGTATTAGGAACTTTTATGCGAAGTAATATGTATGAAGTACTCATTGATTAATTATCTATTGCTACGGGCAGCACCAATGAAGAACGCTTAGGAAGAAACATCTCCGTGATTGATTCTTGCGCTCGCTGCATTAAGAAAACGCAGTGCAACAGTCTTCCATTATTGAAAAGAGCTATGTCATCAGATGCTGACGCTCTAGGCATCTTTCCAAGACACTGCGCTTTACAGACAAAAAGTGACCATGGTATTAAAACAAGAGAAAGTTTTGTACCTTTCGCTCTTCCATTTACTGTTGGGCCAAGTTACGTAGGGAAACTGTTTGGGCTAGCGGTAGCTTTGAGCATTTTCTTTGTGCGTTGGACCATTAACTGGCTTCTTGTTTTCGAATTTTGTGGAATGTTGAATATGATTTTAAATCGTCATCCGTTAAGGGACGTGGACCGTGGCTATTACTCTGTTGAGACTGTAACTTTGTTGGTCGCGCTGAAGGTGCACCACAAGGAAAGGATCACGATCTTGCACGGCAACCACTAATCACGTCAGATCACCTAAGTATACGGCTTCTACGATGAGTGTTTGAGGAAGTACGGCAACGCGTAAGTCTGAAAGTTCTTCACGGACCTGTTCGACTATTTACCGCTGACGGCCCTCGTGGACGGACAGATATTTTGCTTGCACGGCGGTCTCAGTCCCAGCATTGACACGTTTGATCATATTAGGGCGCTGGATCGTGTACAAGAAGTTAGTGGTTGTATTTTCGGTGCTTCTTTAATACCAATCGAATTCACTTTGCAATTTTTGTTCCATTTTATGTTGGCTAGATGATTTTTCAATCTGGTGGTATTTTTTGGAAGGTAGAACTAGTTTCTTAGTGGCTGCGCTAAGAATTTGAATTCCAATAATAAATGCAAAGTTGCTTGCCACTTTTGACATTGTATACATGTAGATAAGTCACTGGAATTAGCATGGATGAAGTTGTGACCGCATTGGAGCAAGTAAGGAACTTTTACGTGAAGCAATAAGTATGAAGTACTCATTGATTAATAATTCATTGCCACGGGCAGCACCAATGAACAGCGCTTAAAAAGAAACGTCTCCATGATTGATTGTTGTGCTTGCTACATTAAGAAAACGCAGTGCAACAGTCTTCCATAGAGCTATGTCATCAAATGCTGGCGCTCTAGACAACTTCTCTAAACACTGCACTGTATAGACAAAAACTGACCTTTTCATTAAACCAGGAGAAAATGTACCTTTCGCTCTTCCACTTATATGCTTATGTAAGACTATTATTATTTTGAGTGGAAGGGTGGTGAGATGTGGCATGTAAATATCTGTCTGTGTGTTGGTTTTATGTAAACTTTGTACTCTAACTGACCAGTCGTCACTTTATCTAAATTTGGATATTTAAGTGTTTGACTGAATTATACCGTGGAGCTAAAAAAAAGTCAACTTGAGAAGTTTTTTCAGTGTCTGCTCTAGACGGTTTTGAATTAATAGCACGTGCATTGTAGGGAAAGTAAAGCCTGTGGTCCGGCCTACCAAATTAACACACATTTTTGCATTGAGTAATATATTATGTATTTAAGTACAGTATTTGTACACAAAATTCATAAACATTTGTGATTCTTATCCTTGCCATTGTCCTGGACAAATCGGAGGGCAGGTTGGCCAACGAGATTCGTTTTTTTGTACTGCTAGAACAGTTGCCATAGCAAAACTTAACAGAAACAGTAGTCCCAAAAGTCTCATTTTGCTGGTTATACATGGACGAACGGAAACAGGATTATTTATAGGAGAACCGTCGCAATTAAACACAATGGCTTATAAAATAACATATAATGGTTCCTTAAAATAGGAACTAATTTATGTAGGTACGATAATATCACAAACACAATGTTGCCAAAATCAGTTAATTAACAACTAAGGACAGCTTTGTCATTAGGGTTGTTACACAAAAATTTATTGAGATTATAAAACTTATAATCAGTTACTGTTGGGTTTTTTTTAATTAAGTTATTAAATTATGAGTGTTTGTTGCTAAGCAAGTACCTGCAACACATGTGCTATTATTTCTATAAATAATTGTTCTTTTAGATTTAGAGTTATTGGTTGTATTAATTCTTTTAGCAGCTGTAACTTACCCAATATTGGCAGAATCGAACAACACTTTTTAATATCTCATTGTTAATTTATCAAGCTTTGTTTAATAAAATCATTATTTCTGCACAAGCTGCTACATCTGTTGTTTGTGTTAGTTCTTGTAGTAGCAACTACTTTTTTTTTGTACAACTGGAGGCAAAAGGTGACTTAGTTACGTGCCTTATACCAGGTTGTCATTTGCTGACACCACCACAAGCTGAAGAAGACTACAAACGGCTTCTGTGATGAACAGAGAAAAGCAGAATACATATTAAGGTTTTTGACAAGGATTGCACTAAAACCTTTCATATATTTGTAGTGTCTCTTAATTTTCACTGTTTGATATGAATTAATAAAATAGAACTCAATAAATATATCTACAAGTACAATTATTATATTTCATAGGATTCCTAGAAGCATTACAACAAATTGGGCATAATTTTTACAATAGAAATGGATCTAAAATTGTTATTTTTCAATGCTAACTATTCCCTACTATGTTAATCATGGAATAAATCATAAAGTTTATCTTGAGTTCTTTATAGAACACTTGATTCAGGATAGTGATTAAAAAAAATCTATAACACACCTTCGACATGAAAAAGTACAAAAGTATAAATATCAATAGCTTAGGTGTTTACTTCATTATTTTTATTTTAAACAATTTAGGTATCTTGGTTGTTACACTAAAATAACTACATCGTTGTTTCGATGCAATACAAATGTTGAAATAAGGAAATTTTATTATTATTTTTGTCTGTGTATAAACAGACGATTGTTTTCGGATATTTAGGTAAGTTTGAAGAGTTTTACTTCGATTTAAACAAATAACACAAAGTGATATGCTTCATTCATTTATTATACTTTGGTCAATACATTTGCACAAAGAAGACTTATACTAAGAACGGGGGTCTTCCTTGTCATGTTTGGTCGACACACTTTCTTCATTGGCTACCACCATCTGGCGGTGGTGTCGTCTCACCCTGTCGTGGAAGTGGTGGTGGCGTATCTGGAGGTGAAGCAAAAGCAGCAGCTGCTAAGCTCAACACGTAAAATAGCACGTTCCACAGTTGCATTGTGTTGGAATCTTGCACACAAATGGTTGCCAAGTAGATTGAATGTGACTTATTTATACCAGTCTTGCTAGAAATTAATTAATTAATTTTTACAATGCTATAAACGATCATTAGTATAATGTGTAGTTATATTTCCGAAACAGAATGCATCATTAAATATATGAATGCTGCCATTAAACATTCTGTAATGATTTTAAATAATGAAGCAATGTATATTGCTGGTTTTATTATTGATTTGAATGCTCCTTAATGATCCAATTTTTACGTCAATTTTAAGAAAACTGAGTGATTTTAGTTCTTTTAAAATATTCCTTTGCCTGTTGATTCCAATAAATCAAATCTCATTTTAATACCTGCTATAGAAATATTAATTTGAAAATACTCTGTGAAAGGCTGATATACCTATCGAATGATTTTAGTTTATGGGAAAACTATTGTGAAAAAGACAGCAAAATTTTTCCATTTTGCTGCCAGAAACCTATCACTATATATAATAATTATTATAATACAAAATACACGTGATATGACACACCCTACATGTCCACTTTTATAAGTACATCTTGATTGCTATTGCTGCTACATTGCTGTGACATACATATGGTTTACATATTATGCAATGAATAAAATCAAACTAGAAATTTCAGGACCGAATGAGACTCGACTATACTCTAGATTACTAACAGTGACATTTCCTATTGCCGACTTTCAGTATTTAATTCTGAATGTTAGAACAGTATATATTAGAAATGCAGAGTATATTTGAAACTGGAAAAATGACTGACGCTTTATCCTAATAACATATTTCATTTGCAAAGCACTTACTACCTGAAAAGTACTTTTAATTCATGAAATTATAAACTAAATACGCCTAAAAGCATTTATAAGTCAGAAAACATCTTATAAGTAACAGAAAGTGCGACCTGTTTAGGAAAGAGAGTACTTTTTTTTTGTACAAATGGAGGCAAAAGGTGACTTTCTCAAGTGCTCTATACCAGGTTGTTATTTGTCGCCATCGCCATAAGCTGAAAGAAACCATAAAAGGCTTCTATTATAAACAAAGAAAAGCAGAATATGTTTAACAAGGTTTGCTTTAAAACCTGTCGATATATTTGTACTATATCTTAATTTTCACTTTTTGATATGAATTAGTAGAATAGAATTAAATCTATTTAACTACAAGTACAATTATTATATTTAATGGGATTCTCGAAACCATTACAAGAAGTTGTGCTTAATTTTTACAGTAGAAATGGACTTAAGAAAATGCTATAGTTCAATCTCAGCCAACACAGTTATATATAGTTTACCATGTTTGATACGTAACATATGGTACATGTGCAGTACATGTACTAAAAAACGCCGGCTCAAACTTATGTCATCCGCAATATCTATGTTACATAAAAAAGCTACATAGTAGCGACGTAATTTTTATATGTTGTAGCGATGTAGCTGCTCTGTTTATGGTACAGGTGCGAAATGAATACGCTAAATATATTATATATCATTATTATGTAATGTCACTACGTTTAAAAAAGTTACATATAAGGAACATATATAGTATAGACATGTACATTTTATACATTTTATATGTTGCAGAATACATACAATTTCATTTACTTTATGTGATTTATATGCACTCCAGATGTGTTATACATGCATCTTTTTGATAACGTCCGGATTTTCCCTAAATTAAAAAGTTCTTTCACTGAAATAAAATTTATTCGAGATGATTACATATTAAAAAAATATATCTTCAGAAACGTCCTTGCCCCTTTCCTTATCCTTTGATAGGCAGTCTCTAAAAAACACAAGACCATAAGTTTAACAGATGTACAACACAGCAGCAATTTAGGAGAACATGCATAATCTCTTATGGGCATGTGGGATATCTATACAAAAGGAACCTTCTATATTTTTTTCTTCCTGACACACGGTCTGACGAAAACATCTTTGAAAGGATTTGAACCAAATGTATTGTTTTAAATTGCAAACAACAGTATTAAAAATTTCCTTTTCTTATCTGCAACTTCGGAAGTTAATGTTTTGAAAAAGATATATCATACAATAAAATGGAGGGTAATTTTAGTATGTCCTTAAAAAAAATTGCCCATGCACACTGTAACGCCCTACAGTCTGTGCAAGTAAGAAGAAATAACAAACAGCATACAATGATTATGTTTGTGTAAAATTATATTAAAAAATACACAACAACTCACTTTTTTCGTTTTAATCTTGATCCATTCTGACATTAGTTGCTTGCAATCGAGAATCTTTAGTTCTTTGCCTTAAAATTGTTAGTTATTTTTAATTTTTAATTAGTATTAAAATCTTATCTTGTAAGGCTCTCGAGTAAACGATTATTTCTATATATGCTCTAAACAGGAACAAACATTTGTACAATGGTTAGTCACAATAACTACATCGTTGTTTCGGCGCAATACAAATGTTGAAATAAGGAAATTTTATTATTATTTTTTCTCCGTATAAACAGACGATTGTTTTCGGATATTTAGGTAAGTTTGAAGAGTTTTACTTCGATTTAAACAAATAACACAAAGTGATATGCTTCATTCATTTATTATACTTTGGTCAATACATTTGCACAAAGAAGACTTATACTAAGAACGGGGAGTCTTCCTTGTCATGTTTGGTCGACACACTTTCTTCATTGGCTACCAGCATCTGTCGGTGGTGGCTCACTCTGTCGTGGATGGGGTGGTGGCGATGCCTTTTCTTGAGGTAAAGCAAAAGCAGCAGCTGCTAAGCTCAACACGTAAAATAGCACGTTCCACAGTTGCATTGTGTTGGAATCTTGCACACAAATGGTTGCCAAGTAGATTGAATGTGACTTATTTATACCAGTCTTGCTAGAAATTAATTAATTAATTTTTACAATGCTATAAACGATCATTAGTATAATGTGTAGTTATATTTCCGAAACAGAATGCATCATTAAATATATGAATGCTGCCATTAAACATTCTGTAATGATTTTAAATAATGAAGCAATGTATATTGCTGGTTTTATTATTGATTTGAATGCTCCTTAATGATCCAATTTTTACGTCAATTTTAAGAAAACTGAGTGATTTTAGTTCTTTTAAAATATTCCTTTGCCTGTTGATTCCAATAAATCAAAGCTCATTTTAATACCTGCTATAGAAATATTAATTTGAAAATACTCTGTGATAGGCTGATATACCTATCGAATGATTTTAGTTTATGGGAAAACTATTGTGAAAAAGACAGCAAAATTTTTCTATTTTGCGGCCAGAAACCTAGCACTATATATAATAATTATTATAATACAAAATACACGTGATATGACACACCCTATATGTCCACTTTTATAAGTACTTCTTGATTGCTATTGCTGCTACATTGCTGTGACATACATATGGTTTACATATTATGCAATGAATAAAATCAAACTAGAAATTTCAGGACCGAATGAGACTCGACTATACTCTAGATTACTAACAGTGACATTTCCTATTGCCGACTTTCAGTATTTAATTCTGAATGTTAGAACAGTATATATTAGAAATGCAGAGTATATTTGAAACTGGAAAAATGACTGACGCTTTATCCTAATAACATATTTCATTTGCAAAGCACTTACTACCTGAAAAGTACTTTTAATTCATGGAATTAAAAACTAAATACGCCTAAAAGCATTTATAAGTCAGAAAACATCTTATAAGTAACAGAAAGTGCGACCTGTTTAGGAAAGAGAGTACTTTTTTTGTACAAATGGAGGCAAAAGGTGACTTTCTCAAGTGCTCTATACCAGGTTGTTATTTGTCGCCATCGCCATAAGCTGAAAGAGATCATAAAAGGCTTCTATTATAAACAAAGAAAAGCAGAATATGTTTAACAAGGTTTGCTTTAAAACCTGTCGATATATTTGTACTATATCTTATAATTTTCACTTTTTGATATGAATTAGTAGAATAGAATTAAATCTATTTAACTACAAGTACAATTATTATATTTAATGGGATTCTCGAAACCATTACAAGAAGTTGTGCTTAATTTTTACAGTAGAAATGGACCTAAGAAAATGCTATAGTTCAATCTCAGCCAACACAGTTATATATAGTTTACCATGTTTGATACGTAACATATGGTACATGTGCAGTACATGTACTAAAAAACGCCGGCTCAAACTTATGTCATCCGCAATATCTATGTTACATAAAAAAGCTACATAGYAGCGACGTAATTTTTATATGTTGTAGCGATGTAGCTGCTCTGTTTATGGTACAGGTGCGAAATGAATACGCTAAATATATTATATATCATTATTATGTAATGTCACTACGTTTAAAAAAGTTACATATAAGGAACATATATAGTATAGACATGTACATTTTATACATTTTATATGTTGCAGAATACATACAATTTCATTTACTTTATGTGATTTATATGCACTCCAGATGTGTTATACATGCATCTTTTTGATAACGTCCGGATTTTCCCTAAATTAAAAAGTTCTTTCACTRAAATAAAATTTATTCGAGATGATTACATATTAAAAAAATATATCTTCAGAAACGTCCTTGCCCCTTTCCTTATCGTTTGATAGGCAGTCTCTAAAAAAATACAAGACCATAAGTTTAACAGATGTACAACACAGCAGCAATATAGGAGAACATGCATAATCTCTTATGGGCATGTGGGATATCTATACAAAAGGAACCTTCTATATTTTTTTCTTCCTGACACACGGTCTGACGAAAACATCTTTGAAAGGATTTGAACCAAAGGTATTGTTTTAAATTGCACACAACAGTATTAAAAACTTCCTTTTCTTATCTGCAACTTCGGAAGTTAATGTTTTGAAAAAGATATATCATACAACAAAATGCAGGGTAATTTTAGTATGTCCTTAAGAAAAATTGCCCATGCACACTGTAACGCCCTACAGTCTTTGCAAGTAAGAAGAAATAACAAACAGCATACAATGATTATGTTTGTGTAAAATTATATTAAAAAATATACAACAACTCACTTTTTTCGTTTTAATCTTGATCCATTCTGACATTAGTTGCTTGCAATCGAGAATCTTTAGTTCTTTGCCTTAAAATTGTTAGTTATTTTTAATTTTTAATTAGTATTAAAATCTTATCTTGTAAGGCTCTCGAGTAAACGATTATTTCTATGCTCTAAACAGGAACAAACATTTGTACAATGGTTAGTCACAATAACTACATCGTTGTTTCGGCGCAATACAAATGTTGAAATAAGGAAATTTTATTATTATTTTTTCTCCGTATAAACAGACGATTGTTTTCGGATATTTAGGTAAGTTTGAAGAGTTTTACTTCGATTTAAACAAATAACACAAAGTGATATGCTTCATTCATTTATTATACTTTGGTCAATACATTTGCACAAAGAAGACTTATACTAAGAACGGGGAGTCTTCCTTGTCATGTTTGGTCGACACACTTTCTTCATTGGCTACCAGCATCTGTCGGTGGTGGCTCACTCTGTCGTGGAAGTGGTGATGACTTTTCTTGAGGTAAAGCAAAAGCAGCAGCTGCTAAGCTCAACACGTAAAATAGCACGTTCCACAGTTGCATTGTGTTGGAATCTTGCACACAAATGGTTGCCAAGTAGATTGAATGAGACTTATTTATACCAATTTTGCTAGAAATTAATTATTTTTACAATGCTATAAAGGATTATTAGTATAATGTGTAGTTATATTTCCGAAACAGTATGCATCGTTAAATATATGAATGCTGCCATTAAACATTCTGTAATGATTTTAAATAATGAAGCAATCTAAATTGCTGGTTTTATTATTGATTTGAATGTTCTTTAATGTTCCAATTTTTACGTCAATTATAAGAAAACTCAGTGATTTTGGTTCTTTTAAAATATTCCTTTGCCTGTTGATTCCAATAGATCAAAGCTCATTTTAATACCTGCTATGGAAATATTAATTTGAAAATACTCTGTGAAAGGCTGATATACAGACCTATCGAGTGATTTTAATTTATGGGAAATCTATTGTGAAAAAGACAGCAAAATTTTTCCATTTTGCTGCCAGAAACCTATCACTAATAATAATAATAATAATAATACCAAATACATGTGATATGACACACCCTATATGTCCACTTGAATCTAACCCAATTCTTAGACAAGCATTTTCCACTTTTAATTCCCTTGCATGTGATCTATCAATTTTTTGACAAAATTACTTCTCAAATCTAATGTATACATTTTCAAAGTTCCCTTAATTCTTGTTGATAAATTTAGAGACCGTAGTATTGGTATTTCAATCCATAAAATTGTATCGCTATATTTTGTTTCATTGTTTATTTAGTTTGAATTCAATTTTTTTAAGCAGGTTGCAAAACGTGGAAAAGATATCCTTGCTACTATACCTGTATAATTTTCACCACACATTTGTCATAAATTAAAATCGCTTGATAGGTCTATATGTGAGCCTTTCCCAAAATATGTTACTGAAAAACAAATATAGTTTTTGTACCTGATTCAAATCAAAAGGCCAAGGCTTATTTTAGACGCAAGGATATATATAAAATACACATTCTAAAATGTTTAATGCCGACATTATAAATGTATAAATTTGTGTTAGTATTTTTGTGATCAGTTTCCTTTATATTATATATATTTATCAATGGAGTACTTTAAAATACAAGATTTATATTAATTAGGACGACACAAGACACTCATATATAAATATTACTATAAAATATAAATATTTTTGATTTAAATGGACCAAACAGATTTTGGCTATCTTGATTTGTTTTTCAAATTTATCGGATTTCTGTTGACACTAGTGTCGCAGCTACTATAATAATAGCTATCGAAAAACTTAATATTTTTCAGTAATACAAACTGATGTCATTCAATTTTTTTTTTAATTAATGTTTTGCTGCAGGGAAGGATTGCCCTAAAAGCTTTAAGTATTTTGTTACGAATGGGAAATCAAAGGTTTTGGTACTAATTAGTTTATGCATATTCTGTTGTTATTTATTGACTTTACTCTGACTATTATTGCACAGCAATATATTAAATCAATGATGTATTGTTTCTTTGCAATAGTATTGTAAATGGTAGGTCACTAAACAATGTTATTCCAGTAAAATTGGTAGGCATAAATAATCCGAATTAAAGCTACTTTTTAACTAGTTATACACCAGCTCCCTTTCAGAATGAATGTCTATAAGGTACTACTTGTATTTAACATCGTATTTGCTGGTGCCTTGTTTTTTTTATAAATAATTCAATAACAATGGGCCACTTTTCAATCAGTTAGATGCAATTGCACTTTGACAGTGGATGCCTTCAAGCTACTACTTGTATTGAGCTTGGCATTTACCAACCAGAAACCTCTTCCAACTTTGTGGCTTTCAGTCCACAAGTGACTTGATAACACAGGTAGCAGCTATCAATCATAATTTGCATGTTCCTAATCTAAATTGATTATTCAACGAATAAATACACCCCGTTTATGCTTTTAAATCTACAGCATGTTGCTTTTACAGATTTAATTGAACTAGACCAGTTTAATGGTGAACGTATTACTCAAATCGATATTTCGCTCTTAGGCAATAGACCATTCTTATTACTAATTGTCGATTTCATTGTTTTCTACTACATATAAAGATTGAAAGTACTGAAATATTGGTTAGACTGTTAATACCTTCGTTTAGAGTAGACATGCTGGTCATAATCTACATGATTCTACTTATCTTTGTGTTTCTATCTGCGGGAGGTCCCAACACTGCGCCACTACCTGCACTATTTCCAAGATAGAAGAAGTACTACATGTGGTAAAAAGAAAAGTGTGGGTTTTATGGACAGATGCAACTGGTTAATATTTTGGTTTCGATAGGCATAGATCTAATCTACTGAAACTCAACCAGTATTACCTATATATAAATTATATTTTGATTTGTGTACTCCAGATGGACCTGTAAAATGCTGTTTTTTGTCATCCAGAGKTTGTCTCACAATATCAGCCTTCTCACTGCAGCCAGAATTAACTGGTTGTTTATATTTGTCTGGTAAGATGCTTGATGATTATATTTCTAGCTTTCCTGTATCACCAACTCAAAAATGATCAATATCATGGCGTCGAAACTTTGTTTTTAAACACAATAAGACCGCTAACTTGAGAATTGGGAAGTTTTATTTTAATCCAACCTAATTATAAGTTACAGACGATGAATGACATGTTTTAGTACACCCTTTGCTTCGTGAAAACGTGTGCAATCTTGTAAAGTACAAATCCCTTAGTTTTAGATGGTTGTTCTGGTTCTGCTCGCATTCTTCCTCCTGTAGTCATATTTTCAGCGGTATCGTTGAAATTGCTATCTGCAGGTGGACAAATCTGGACGGCGATCTGGTCTTCGATCTTTCTGTTTTCGGTGTTGTAATCTTGCTGAATTATCTCCAAAGCTGCGAATAATTAATTTATTTATATGTTGTTATGATATTGAATGTCTTCTATAATTGCTTAATGAATCAACGTGTGCATGACTTATTATCTTATCCTAAATGTTTTTCTGTTTTATCTTTTACTTTTTGAACAATAGATTGTACAGTAGTGTAGTATTTTCGTATAACGATCAATTGTAGGTTTGAGATGGGCATCAAAAGGTAAAATTACATAGGTGTTAATATTATTACTCTTCTTAGAATTGTGGTTGTCCTTTTCGTTATTGGTCTGCTGGAAAATAACTTTATTTACAAGGCGAACTTGATAACTGTTATTCAGTAATATCTCTCGACAATCGTTTAGCTTTTTATTGTGTTTTTCCTGTGACTAACGTTTTGTATAAATTATTTGATGATGTGGATAGTAAGACATGAAGTTTAAACATTTGTTTGAAGCAATTTATTTTTTATAAAAATCAAATATTGTCTGATTGTAGTGCACTGTTAAGAAAATAATACGATTGTTTTTACAAACTTTAGAAACTATCTCAAGCGACAAGCTACAAATATCTGTTTATAAATAATGTTATCAATGGTGAAATCCTACCTTCTATTTACAGTATCTAAGGAGAAAATCAATAGGAATTTTAATAAAAAGCCATATTACATTAAACTACTTTAATGTTCATTGTTAATTCTGATTTTATTAGACTTCAGAAATATTTGTTTGACATCGTAATTTATAAAACAGATAATGTTTGTAGGATATAGAATAAAAGATAGTTATATTTGTGTGTGGTCTCGGTAATGGTTATGTAAAGGGAATACTTTGATTCAGTAATGTACAAGCATTGATAATAAACGGACGTGTTAGTACACAGGGTGTTTTAGCAGATTTCTCCTGTTCAACATTAAAAGGTAGGACACTACCATGTTAAATCGATAATTGTTATGATTCAAGTTACTAAGACATTTAAAAAAATCGTTCATAAAGTCACAAAACTGGAGGTATCCTGACATTGTTGCTGCATAAAAAGTAGACTCTAAAATTTGATTGTAAAATTTCTGCAAAAATTTGTCCAATATTTAAGACTTGAAGGAAAAGATTTACCTTAATGATTCGATAAAAAGCAACAATGCAACAAAGAATGCTTGCAGGAACTATCAGTGGTGAGATAGCAAATGTGAACGTGACTACGTGTCACAAATTTACCTCTCTTTAAGTCCAATGCGTCCATATCATGATTTTGTATCATCCTAAGACGTTGTCTGAACTTCTCAGCCAGTTTCTTCCTCCTATAATCAGCCTCTATCTCTTGCTTTGTCCTCGGAATCCTGCATTTGGCGCAGCAACAGATGAAAATAACTAAAACACGCGAAATTTACTCCCGTACATCACGGCAGTCCAAATTCTTACGCAAAGCTAGAAATCCAGAGAAGCAGAAGAACATCAGGTGCCAAATCCTGAAAACAGAACCATCGTAGGCTGCTCTTTCGATCCATGGTTCGGAGTCTGCATTGGGATTCGGGTGGAAAGTGGCGCCCATACCTTTGTTAGGTGACCGATCGTCGCGACGCGCGTGGTAAAAATGGTGGGGTTGGATGGCGCACCCTGATACACACCCTGTAATTTGCCCCGGTGGGGTTCAATTAAGAGGTAATGGATTGGTCATTGTTGTAACAGGAGGGATTGTTTCTGGGCTTCATTAGTGTTAGGCATTTGCTTATGTTAAGAGACACCAGCAGAAATGTACTAAACGTTGAAAACTAATTCATTTTACTCTACGTGGATTTCTTGAATTAATTCTTGTTAAATAGCCTTTGCCTAGTTTAATAACATTGTGGATTAAACTTGGCGAAGCTTGTTTAACAAGACGAAAAATACTAGGTCAAAAAAGGAATATTTATTTCACCTTTAGTATGAAATTATTTCGAATTGGATACAATATATTGAGGGGTATATCTATGATTCGTTAATTTCTGCAGTTAGAATACACAAATATATATTTTTGTAACAAAATATAACGTACCTCTTATTTTATTTTATTGACAATTGAAGAATTACACAAGAAGAATAAAACTGAGCTAAAATTAACTGCTCTAAGGAGAGTTTACGTTTACTAAAACCTTGCTGTAATTCAAGCTAACAAGTGATAGCTTTATATTGAAAACTGTTTATTACCAAGTTGTTGTTTTGCACTACCATTTCCTATGCAGATTAATCTAAGAAATAATAGTGTTTTTATTGCAGAAAAAAGGCATTCGTCTAATGTACAATATGAGATATACAAATTCATTCTGAGACATTTTTATGTACCTGTAGTACTGTTCATACAATTAGAACAGACCAATTTATTCTGATGTTGTGCATTATATCTGCATTGATATCACTAAATTCAGATCATATTTGTGCGTTTAGTTCTTTAAAGATCCGTGTGGAAAGTGCGTACTTCAGCTAGTGTTGATGTTTGTAGTAGGCAACGTTAGGTACCCTTCTTTCTAAATATAAACCTTAGTTTATATTTATCTTACTAAAGGTGCACCGCGACACACACAGTGTACTTGACTCTCGTGTCTAAAATGTGTATATATGTAACTAATAAAATCGAAAATGACTGAAAATCAGAAAAGCCTGAGTTATGATGTGCACGAAAACAACATATTCGGAAGGCAAGTATATATAGTATCCAGTACATGTATTTTCGTCTCTTTCAACAACATTCYTCTTTAAGATACTTGGTTGCCAATCAGGACATCAAAGAGGGGCAAATTATTCTTCAGGAAAGAGCTTTGGTAATAGGAGCCCCAATTCAAGCTTCATCTATATGCTTCAAATGTTGCAGAAGGTTAAAAACCAACGTTCAGATCTGTTCTGGATGTGGGACAGCAACGGTATGCTCAAAAACATGTACAGGTCAGCATTAACCCTCAAAATCTGTCTGGGGAAAATTGGAAATAGTCGAGATTTTTTCCAGGCACTTTCCACAATCAACAAGAATGTCTAACCCTGAAACAAAAGAGTCTAGCTCCCCAAATCCTAATGCAAAACCCTCAAATGGTACTACCCCTACGATGTCTGCTTCTAAGAGATTACAGTCCAGAAATGTGGAAACGCCTCGTGCAGTTAGAACCCCATCTTTCCAGAAGAAGAGACACTTGGATTTGGAGAATGCATAAGCTAAACGTTGAACGTGTCTTACAAGAAAGTGGCCTTCTTAATCCTGATGATATTAAGGACGAAATCGCCCAAATCGTCTGTGGAATCCTCGATGTCAATGCGTTTGAAGTGAGACCAGTAGAGTGCGGAAACTTGGTCCAGGGAATGAACCCTGGCGAATGTTTGAGAGCCCTGTTTCTAGAAGCTGCGTTAATGGCCCATGACTGTGTTGGAAATACACATTTGGCGGTGGATGATAGTTTTTGTATCACGGTTCGGGCAAGCAGATTCATAGCAAAGGGGGAGACTGTATTTTTTAACTATACAAATGCTTTATTGGTAAGTAAGATAACTATACACACATTGCTTTTTTAACGAATTATATTTTATGTAAGGGTAGCGAGGAAAGACGTCAACATCTTCGGGAAGGTAAATATTTCGACTGTAACTGCCAGAGATGTCTCGATCCCACGGAGCTAGGAACAGAGATGAGTACTCTGGTGTGCACTAGGTGTCGAAAATCGTCTTTGAAGAACTGTGAAGACACCTGGAGATGCCTGGAATGCTCGCACACCTACTCCAGCTTCCTTATTCGGACTACTATAGGTGAAGCAAGAAGAAGACTAGACGCAATAAGTGAGTTTCGAAATTATGACAATTTCTTATTCGAGATATTTTAATTTCCAGACGTTTTGGATATTAATGAAATGGAGAAACTTCTGAATATATTCCTGCTGACCTTTGGTCGACACCACTACATGGTCATAGAATTAAAGCAAGCGCTAGCTTCTAGTTACGCCCAGAATGTTCATAGTATCAAAGGTCTGAAGAGACAAACGATACTATGTAAAGAACTACTGGAAGTGTTTAAAGTTGTAGAGCCTGGCATTTCAAGGTTAAAAGGTGAATAATAATCTTCTCAATATAACATGAGCATGACAGACTTTTGGTTTTTACAGCTGTTATGTGTTATGAACTACAACGAGCTGAACTTGAACTAGCTGAAAGACAATTTAGCGTTAAGGAAATATCGAGGCAAGATTATAACAACGCTCTGCTGGGTGTAGAAGTATCGTTGAAGGAATCGATCAAATTCTTGCTATATGAACCGCAAAACAGTCCGGAAGGTCGTCTTAGACAACAAGCAATGCATGAGTTAAAAGAACTCCGGCAGTTAATAACACAGATGAATTTGTCAGAACCAAAGAATGTTAGAAGTGCTAAGAAGAAAAGTAAACGAAATAGGTAATGAAAATACTGTGTGTATGTTACAATTTATTAATATTTTAGTAAGTAATGTTTAAACAAATTTGTACTTGGAATTCCCACAATATATCGAGAATCTTAGAAAAATGTGGGTTGTTGTTTCATCTTCTTTAGATGCTGTCGATGAAGGCATCAATATTGGCTTTAAGTTGTTCCAGTGACTGTAAAGCCCCTTGTCCAATCACCCCTTCTTGAGTGGAGGGAGGCTCTAGTGACAAGATCTTGGCAGATTCTTCCAGAATTTTTATGGCCTCGTCGATCTTCTGTCTAAGTTGTTCTTCGTTGATCATGTCTTGGCGATACTGGCTCCTGGCATGGAAAAGCAACGGTGCATGTAGTTCATACAACGTCATTCCTGTAAAAAAAATCTGTTAGTCTTACTTACTGTAGTCAGTTTTTCAACTTACCTCTTAATCTGCTGTATCCTGGCTCAATAACGTCGATGACTTCCAGAAGCATCTGACACATCTCGATTTTTCTTTCGAGCAACAAATCCGGGAGGTCTTCCAACGTGTAACCATCCACTTTCCCGTATAGGGTTCCCAATGCCGATCTCATGATGCACATGTAGGCGTTTTTCGGATGCAATACTGAGCGGTATTTCTTGAACAGCTGCTCTCTGACTTCAATGGCTTGTGGGGTCATTCCGTGTTCATCGGCAGCGTCCAGATCGGCTTGAATGGCAGCAAAGACTTTACGCACTGCCTCTCCTTTCGTGGTGAATTCGCAGTGGGTGCATTTCCATATTGCTGAGGTGTCTGGAGGATGAAACAAAAAATGTTAATGCAAAAGCACGAAGGAAATATGTCAGGAAAGAACTTCATACTTACCCAGCGGATCTGAAGATCTAATAATCCCATTATCGCACTTCTGGCACTTTAGCGAGCTGAGATTCGTCCTTAGTTCGCTTGGATCGGCGCATCTCTCGCATTTACAATCAAAATACTTGCTTTCCTTCAGGAACTCTCTCCTAACCAGCGTAGGCCATAAAGAATAGGTATAACTCGAGTACAATTGTTCCCCTTCTTTCACAGCTACTGAAGCCCTCACAGTCACAGTATAATCATCTTTCGTTCCAGTTCCCAAAGTGTTGATAGAGTGGCATATATTTGACACACAATTGTGAGAAAGAATCGCCAATTTTGGGTAGAGACACCTGATTGGATAGCCGTAGGGCGACCTGGCTTCAAAAGCGTTTACGTCAATTATCCCGCAGACTGTGTGGATCAGTTCTTCGGGAAATCTGTCGAGTTTACAGGGTCCACGGAGGTAATTGACGATGTTGACTTGGTTGAACTCCCACACGGGTTTGCCTTTTCTGATTTCGTTGTGGTGTTCCATGTGTTGAATTTCCTCCTCCCACCGTTTAGGATCTGCCTCTTTAGCGAGCAAAACTCTGTAAAATTAGGGGTTTTAGAGTCTTCACCAATATAATAATATAATAATAACGGAGATATTAACGATTTATACTTCTATGAACTGAAAAAAGATGTATCTAAGATGGAACAAACTTTATTATAAACTGATGATCTCCATCAACACATATCGTGTCTTACCTCAATGGCATTATACATTCATACTGAAGACATACAGATGAGAAGTCTTCTACTGGCTGAAACTTGACACCAGCCTTAGAAAATACGACACATTCTGCATCCTTATGAGCAGGAAGTTTTTCGCAATCTGGACCGCATACTGGCCAACCACAGGTTGTACAAGTTATTGTTCCATCCACACCGTTGTAACATCCTAAGCACAAAGGGTAAGTATCTGTAAAAAATAGAAGATTTGTGTTGTTAAATACGACGTAATTAAAACAGTCATCAATAAACACCTATAGATTATAGCGCTTTCTTATTTACCTGCTTTTGGTCCGTAAGCAAACGGAGTTTCAGAGAAGATAGTATCACCAGGCTTCAGATCCTGCTTTGCTACAGCGTATCTTCCAACTTTATCACTTCTCTCAATCCTAAACAAATCCTTAAAAAATCCACTTTCATTAAACACAGTTAACTCACAATCAGGTTCACTTACTTCAGCTTTGGTGCTCATGTTTGTCGAACTTTTCTTCAACACTTTCAAACTCCAAATAAGCAACTTTGTTGTTGCCAGCTGGGATCACTTTTATAGGCATCCAAATTGGACCTGGAAGGTTCTAGCAGTTTCGATTTTGTTCCTTTGGCATGGCAAGATCACCAGCTGGCTGGTTTGTGGTATACATTGCGCGCGGTGCTATAGTGCGTTGGGAAGATTGCCAAAAATAAACTGACCGGATTCTTGTTTACAAATACAGTATTTGCAGCCGCGTTCGTGCCATAATGAATGAAAACATGTTAACCACAAATTGCGTACATGAAGTCAGTAAATAAGGTGTGAAAAAATACACTTTTACAAGTTTTATATTCTCAATAAATTGCAATAGTAAGTATAAGGGGCTGTTAATAATCTGTGCAGATAAGCAACTCTTATACCATATCAATATATCAATTTGCATGCATCGGCGACAAGTGAAAGCACTTTTTAAGGTCATTTTCACTGTTTTATTAACGTATAAGTACAACAAGTAAAAAAGTAACAAAAATCCTGCGCCTAAGCGAGCGTTAACAATCGAGAGAGAGAGGCCAAATCGAATCGTTTCGATCCACATCATTTGCGGCCAGCATAGTGATGACCAACGTGATGGCGCACTCCCCATTTAAAGTGGGCATGTTTGTCCGTCTTTACGAATGTGTGGACTGGTCCCGTAATTCCCTGATGATGGTCTCTTTTCACTCTGTATTCACTGGCTTCTCCAACTGGAATTGAAATATATCGTGAATATATGTGTTCTTTTTTTGAGTTTAAAGGAATAGGGCATCTTAGAGGAAGCCCCTTTATTTTGAGGCTCACTTGTGTTCCTATTTAATACGTTTATGTAACTTACACAACGTATTTTTTATTATAACATCGAGCTGCAGGTTAATGTATCCCTACTGAACTCAATATTCCTTAGGTTTCATGCTTCGTTGGACAGAGAACGAATTATAGTTTTTTTTCTGGCACACATGCTAGCACAGTATATTGCGTGTGTAAGTTAATGGAACAAGAACTAAGAACACTATTATGTCTAGATGTACACTACTGTTGACGCTGGTCGAATATAACAACTCAAATTTAGTATAAATGCCCAGTTACACTAAAATGCTAATAAATTTAAGTACTCCTAAAGGTAGTAAAATTTTTACGTTACATAATTTTATGGATGGGAATTTATTTTGAAGATAACAATGATGGTGATACTGATAAGGCCAACAATATTTACTCACCATTGTCTTCTAGGGGCTGCACCAATCCAGCAAATGCAGTCGAGATGTACGACAGGACCATCATGAAGAGAACACTGGCCTAAAAATCACCACCACTTCAGTACAACCTTCCAAACCATGTCACTATACTTACGATTTTGGACAACTGCATCTTGCTGGATGTAAGATTGTTCCGGACGTACCTCAAACTGATAATCGCTTTTAGCAACAGTTCATTTATACTTGGTCCATTTGAATAAAAACCTCCTCCAGCAGAGTAGAAAGTATGGCGCTACGTTAAAAAATGATTTAGAAATATCGCGCTGTATCAGTTGTGGGAACACAGCAAAACGACTTTAGGCATGAGTGATTGCGATCAAAAAGTATGTTTGTGTTGATCGGTAATTGCGGGAAGTGCAAAAAAGAAGACAGGGTTTGTTGGTTTTCGGGTAAACTTAGGTGTCATAGTGACTTGCTGTTTTTGGCGATGGAACGAAAATATCCGAGGCAATAATACAAGGGTTGTTCAGATTAAATTTCAATGTTATTAATACACAACTTATAATTGGTTTAACGTATTGGGTCTTACATCTGCTGCTTTGATTCCTAATCTATTGAGTCTATTTTTCAAGTAAACTTCAAGTAAGCGGTTTCATTTATGTTAGCATTATACAATATTTTTCGGTCCCTCCTTAAGGTGAAAGAAAAACAAGTAGTTTGCGTATCTCCTTTATTTAGAACGACAGTATACAAATTTAGTCGTCAAATTGCAGTAAAATTACTAAGTATGTTAACAGCGAGCCGATAATCTGCAACAAAATAAAAAGTAGTAAGTCTACCAGTTAAGGTTGAAAAAGTGTCAGGACAGAAGTATGTTAGTGTTTTATTATATCTTGAAATTAAGATATGATTGGTCAGTTTTCAGGATAGCACCTGTAATATTGTTTATAAACATCAATAGGGCTTTGGTTACATTACAAGAGATAATTATCGACGTTATACATTTTTCAATAAGTGTATTTCTGATAGTTCAATATGTATGCTTTTACTATACCTTTGACTTGATAGTTAGTGCTTACTTACAGTATTTAATAGGTTTCCATTCAAAGAGAGAACACCATACGCAGAAAAACTCGGTCGCTGTTGATAACACCCTATTGTAACATTGTTTACCTGAAAACAAATAAAAATAAACCTTTTCTCGACAATGATTCAATGTAAAAACATACGATACTGTTTAAATATCCATTCTTGTTAAGCATAAGGTCAAGCTTGTTCAAAATTTCCTCAAATTTCAATGTCTCTTGAACGCAAAAGATACAGGGTAATATAAAATCCATGAACAGCATGGCGTGTGTTACGCAGGCCGCGATAATTTTAGAATTAAAATGGGTGCTTCCGTTAATCATTCTCATCAGTTCGTAGGCATGGAAGGTTGCAAATACGAATTCTGAGGATATCATCCATAATAGAGGCAATGACAGAGCTTCACTGAACGTGATGCACTGTTGGCACAACATTCCAAATAAATTTCCACAACTGAAATATTAGTCTGATCTTTAAAAAGTGTTTTTTCTTGCACAAGATCAGTTATCTAACTTACGTTTTGATAGTAGTACTAGCAGGAACCTTCTTCAAGCACTTGAAGTCCTCCGCAACGAAGCAATGTCTGTATTTCAAACTCTTTAATATAACGTTCAACTCTTTGAAATACAAGGTTATTGTTTGAACGGCACAGAACCAATTTAGCATCATCACATGGGTCGTGAAGGTCGGTAAACCGTATGCACAAAATTCGATTATCATTTTTGGAGATAGCGGACCGTCTGTGATATAAAGCGAAAATTGCACCAGCATTTTGAATGCCGTTATTATAGTGTAGCAGAAAATACGACTATGCAGGCATTCGAAATTTATCCCGGGCCCTACAGCTTCCATTTCCTCATCAATTTGGTCAAAAGTCTTAGCGAAGATGACAGCTGGCTTTGTTTTGAAATTGAAGACTATTATAAGGATGAAGAACCCGGGAAATCTGATGTTACGTAGGATGTAGTAAGATATTACTTCAATGGTGCCTTAAAAACATTATAAAATCAGTTTAATATGACTATATTCTACTTAAACGTGTGTACCTTCAATTTCTACCGAGCTAGTTAGCAATTGATAGAGTGCCGAAGAGCAAACGATAACGACAAACAAAACCAGATGAACCCAACCCAGAAAATTTTGGTTCCTCTGAACGTCAATACGTTCGCGAATTCTCAACGGACACATGCAAAATATTCTAGAGATTGTTACAGCTGGCTTCATGGCTTCTGCCATAGTTTTCATCGTGACGAATGCCGTTACCTAAAGGTTGGGGGAAGTTTTTTAATTAGGTCAAGCACAATTCGTTCGTATTCTTGTTTACAATTCGTCGATAAAACTTGGTTGAATGGAGACTGCTTACTTAGATAATTAATTCTTTGAATCAACTACGTAACTGAAAAATGGTTGAGTTAAAATGTGTGTACTTCGTAAATTACGAAATATGGATGGATGAAATTCAGGAGAGATACTAGCATCAAGACAACATTAACTTACTAGGTGTTTATTAGTAGAAAATAACACTTGGTATGTTTCAAAATGTATATTAATCTTAAACGTACACGTTTATTTACATGGCACCTAGTTATTTTCAATCAAATTGTAGCAGAATAACTAGGTATGTTAGAAGCGAACCGATAATCTGGAACAAAAGTACCATATAAAATACATTAATTTAAATACCTTTAAAAAGTAATCATTTACCACGTATAGGAGTCTTCCATCCAAAGAGAATAACCCATATGCCGAAAAACTCACTTGTTCTTGATAAGGTTGCATATTAATATTATTTATCTATAAAAATAGGTTTGTTTAAATACACCTTGACAAAATGAGGGTTCCAACGTACTATATCAGCCAAATATTCGTCCCTATCAAGCTTGAGGCTCAGCCTGTTCAAAATTTCCTTGAATTTGGTGGCCTCTTCCATACAGAATATGCACGGCAATATTAATTCTACAAAAACGATGAAGTGAGCTATATCGGCGCTAATAACTTTGCAAGAAGGCGTGACACCATCACCTATAGCTGTTAACGGTCTGTAAGTGTGGAAAATGGCGAAAACGAATTCCGACCAGAGAATCCAAACGATTGGTAAAGAGAACGCTTCCATAACGGTAGCGCATTGCTGATATAGTGTTCCAAGTAAAGTACCGCTTCTGAAAATAAGTGATTATAATATTGTGTAAACGTTTAGGTCTCGAAATCAATATTTTACATTTTTATAGCGGTGCTAGCTGAAACCTTCTGCTTACACCTGAAATCCTCCACAACGAAACAGTGTCTGTACTTCAGGCTCTTCAATATATTATTTAACTCGTTGAAATGCAGCGTTATGGTGTGAACAGCACAAGACCACTGCAGCACCACCAAATGACTGGTGTACACAGGTAAACCATACGCAATCAGATCAATTAATAATCGAAATGACATCCGATCATCTATAAAGGCAGCTAAAACTAACACGAGAATTTTGGCTATTGCTAATGCGGTATATTTTCTGGCGTAGTGGTGTAGCTTGTTGAAATCCACCCCTGGCCCTATACGTGTCATTGCTTCGTTAACTGTGTTTAATCTGGCGACGATGATGGCAGCTGGTTTTATTCTAAAGTTGAGGAATGCTAGAAGAATCAGGTATCCAGGAACTCTAAACTTGCCTAGAATTATGCTCGTCAGAGATTCAATGGTTCCTAAAAATATAATGAGATTCCACTTAAATAATTCGAAAAATTTACCTCCCATCGATTCATAGTGTCAAGAACTGTTATGAGAAATTCTGGATAGTACAAATAGTACGAAAATGGATGAAACAGTAAAGCAAACCAGAAGCTATTTTATAAAGTATTACAGCTATTTATAGTATACCTTTTTGATCACTACACTTCTAGCTTTTAAATGTGTGGACTCTCTCGTAAACATAGAGCAATGGCACAGGTATAAGTCAGAGTGTAATCATAAAGCTACATTACCTCCAGATGGTCTAAACGGTTTGTTACGATGATCGTAGGCACTAGCTACACAAACAGCACTTGCGAACAACGCTAGTTGAAGGTAACTCAGTATAACAATCTTCTTTCGCGATGATATGACACTATCAGCACCAAAGAGTCTTAACGGCATTACGCAAAATATCTTACAAATGGTTGTGGGAAGTCTTATTGCTTTCACAAACGTTTTCATTTTTACAAGTTATTCCAAAGCAACACAGGCTCCTATTGATTCAGTTACGTTTTATGTGTTACTTTGATGAAACGTTATAATAAGCACCGTTTATTTACTTTATTAATGCTTCCATTAAAAAGAAATTGATAAGAACAGATAAAAATTTACCGCATATAAGAGAGTCCCATCTAATGAAAACACCCCGTACACAGAAAAGTCTATTCGCTCTTGACAAGACTGCATTGTAATGACGTCAATCTGCAAATGGGAATGTTCAAATGAACATTGACAGAATAAAATCTTCAGCTTACAATTTCATCCAAATGCTCGTTCTTCTCGAGTTTGAGGTTCAACTTGTTCAAAATTTCTTCGAATTTCGATGCCTCCTCTTTACAGAAAATGCATGCTAGTATTAATTCCATGAACACGAACACATGGGCTATATCACCGATAATAAATCTATAGCTTAAGGGAACGCCATCACCGATGTCTCTCAAAATGTAGTATGTACTGAAAATTGCGAACACAAATTCTGACCATATTATCCATATTAAGGGTAACGAATATGCTTGAATGAGGTTGGTACATTGCTGGCATAACGTAACAAATAATGTTCCGCATCTGAAAGAAATGTTTCGTGTGAAAGAGCAATATTTGAGTTTAATTTGACGTACATTTTGATGGTGGTGTTAACTGGTACCTTCCGCTTACAACCGAAGTCTTCGATAACAAAACAGTGTCTGTATTTCAAACTCTTCAGTATGGTGTTTAACTCCATGAAGTGCTGTGTTACGACATGCAAGGAGACACACCATTTCAGTACAACCAAATGGGTTGTGTAAATCGGCACGCTATATGCAATAATGCGTATTGCCGTTTGAATAGTCAGCGGACTGTCTGCTAACTCAGCAAAAATGAACACTACAAGTTTGACTGTCACTAATATAGTGTATTTGAAAATGTAGCGGTGTAAATCGCTGAAGTCCATTCCAGGACCTATGCTTTTCAGTACTTCATTAACTCTGTTGTAAGTTTTCACTATAATAACGCCTGTTTTTATTTTAAAATTGCATACAGTTAGAAGAAGTATATATCCGAGAATTGCCATCTTGTTTAAGACGAAAAAGGTTACTACGTCAGTGGTCCCTTAAATAAAACGAAAACGCTCAGTTCAGCATCTTTAGAAATAATAATTGTAATCATATTGTACCTTCAGGTTGTCTTATTGACGTGTCGCTTACAAACTGAATATAAATTGTTGCAGAACACACTGCACTGACGAACAATGCAAACTGAAGATTTTCCAGAAAAACACGTCTCTTTCTTGTCAAAGTGACCTCGTCATTAGCGAAAAGTCTAGACGGTGTCACGCAGAATATACCACAAATGGTTACAGATGGCTTGATGGCCTCCATAAGGGTTTTCATGTCTATAAGTGGACACAAAACCCACAAAGCGTCTTTTTACTGTACTTCCATCGATCAGAATATTTTGTACTGATCGTTATTTCTTAGGAATTCAGGGACTTTCTGTAGATTACATGTATTGATAAGTATACACTGTTTACTTGGTTAATTAATTTTCTATTGTATATACGGTTAAAGCAACTCTTAACGTACCTAATAATAGGCTGCCATAACAGATGTTAAGTTGTTAACATGCAAGGGTGTTCTTTTTTCTATATTTGCCTACTTAACATATTTATACATTAAAATGCAAAATAAACAGTACAAGATCGAATAACATCATTTTGGATCGATTGTTCTCACCGAATGTGTTATTTATGCTTGTAGTAGAGGCCCATATGCAAACTTTTAACCTGTATCGTTATTGCCTATTATTACACCAAAGTGATTTATGTTTACTTTACCACCTTATAAAATTAAAAGTAATTTTGCGTTTGAAAGGCTTTATTTTACATATACACGTATGATAACACTCCAAAGTGAGGTCATTTTCAGTATTTAATAATACTGTTTAACGTCATCGAGGCGTAAAAGTAGTTT
This sequence comes from Rhyzopertha dominica, assembly GCA_025024175.1. Classification (NCBI taxonomy): domain Eukaryota; kingdom Metazoa; phylum Arthropoda; class Insecta; order Coleoptera; family Bostrichidae; genus Rhyzopertha; species Rhyzopertha dominica. The sequence goes on along the minus strand of QCXZ01000053.1, from coordinate 213,106 downwards.
GATCATTATTAGTTAAATTGTAGTAAAATAACCAAATATAATAATAGAGAACCGATGATCTGAAACAAAGCATTCTGCTTTCACTCTTACTGAAAAACTAATAATAACAACTCAAGATTTACCGTATATAAAAGTGTACCATCTAAGGAAAAGATTCCATAGACAGAAAAGTCTATACGTTCTTGACAAGACTGCATTGTAATATCGTTTACCTGGAAAAGGTAACGAGAATGTCAACTGTGCGTTACACATTAACACCTTCAACATACAACATCATTTAAATACTCATCCTTGTCGAGCTTTAGATTCAGCTTGTTCAGAATTTCTTCGAATTTCGTCGCTTCTTCTTTACAGAAGATGCACGGCAATATTAATTCCATCACCACGAAGACATGGGCGATATCGCCTACAACACTTCTGCAGCTTAAGGAAACCCCATTACTAATGTCTCTTAAGATGACGTATGTATTGAAAATTGCGAACACAAATTCTGACCATATTATCCATATGATGGTGAATGAAAATGTGTCGATGAGATATGCACACTGCTGGCACAACGTAACAAATAATGTTCCGCATCTGGAAGAGATGTTTCTTGTGAAAGAGCAATATTTGAGTTTAATTTGACGTACATTTTGATGGTGGTGTTAACTGATACCTTTCGCTTACACCCGAAGTCTTCAATGACGAAACAGTGTCTGTATTTCAAGCTCTTTAGTATGGTGTTCAATTCCATGAAGTGCTCTGTTACGATATGCACGGAGCCACACCATTTCAGTACAACCAAATGGGTTGTGTAAATGGGCACGCTATACGCGATAAACCGTATTGCCGTTTGAAAAGTCAGCGGACCATCTACTAATTCAGCTAAAATGAACATTAGAAGTTTGACTATCAGTAATACAGTGTATCTGATGATGTAGCAGTTTATCCCACTAAAATCCATCCCAGGACCAATGCGTTTCATCGCTTCATTAACTTGTTCGAAGGTTCTCAAGATAATAAAACCTAATTTTATTTTGAAATTGCAGACAACCAGGAGAAGTATATAACCGGGAAGTCTCAACTTGCTTAGGACGAAAAACGTTATTGCGTCAATGGTAGCTTAAATAAACGTTCAGTTGGTATAGTATTTTGCTTTAGGAATAATTATCATCATATTGTACCTCCGGACTGTCTTGATGTGCTCGTTAGTTGGGTATAAATTGTTGCAGAACACACTACACCCACGAATAATGCAAACTGAAGATTGTCCAGAAAAATACGCCGCTTTCTTGTTAGAGAGATCTTATCGCTAGCGTAAAGCCTAGACGGTGTCACACAAAATATATTGCAAATGATTACAGATGGCCTCACAGCCTCTTTAAGGGTTTTCATGATTATGTATGGACACAAAACCCTCAAAGCGTCTTTTACTACTAATCCTTCGATTAGAATATGTTGTACTAATTACAAATTCAGACACGTTTTATTTAGATTAAATGCCCTGATAAGTGTACGTTGTTTACTTGCTTAATTAATTTTCTATTGTGGGTATGCTTAAAGCAACTGAAAATGCAAGACATTATGGAAAGTTTCAAGTGATTAATATAAGTGCTATCACGCCTTGCCTGTAATAAGTTATTAATTATAATTATTAATTAGAGGTATCTGATACAAGAAATGATTAAATCTACCAAGGAATGGTAGTTTGTTAAATCACATATATATCTATAACATTGTAACTAAGAATTTGATCTGTGCATATTAAGCATATTAAGTTTCGAACTGTAGAAGAATTACTAAGTATGTTATTATTGCACCCAGGATCTAAAAAAAACCTCAATAAATACTTCTAGAGTTCTACAGAATACTTTTACCGAATATAGCATGGTTCCATCTAAAGGAAAGACACCTTTTGCCGTAAATGTAACTTCTTGATGAAACGTTTGTAGGGTGATAATGTCAATCTGTAACGCAAAATTGTATGGATCATTTAAAAACTATTTACAACATTTACCATGTCACTCAAATTTTCTGACTGCAGCGAAACATCAAGTTTGTTCAGTATCTCTTTGAACCGCATCGATTCTTCTGTGCATTTTGTACAAGGCTTAATCAATTCAAAAAACTGAACCAGGTGTATGAAATTCATTACGACGTCCTTCAAAGAGAATTCTATGTCCTTGCGTGCCATCTTCATCACGCTGTACGTATTGTAAACAACTATGATGAATTCTGTGGGTATCACCCACAATAGTTGCCAAGCATAACTGTTGTTTAGTGTAATGCACTGCTTGTATAGTTTATCGTAGAGAATTCCACATCTGTGGAAAAAACTTTCTCGACTTCATGAGGTTTATTACAAAAAAAAACTCAACCTTTTTATAACAATCCTAGTGGGTAATTCCCTCTTCTGCTGCAAGTCCTCCACAACAAAGCAGTGTCTGTACTTCACACTTTTAATCAACTCGTTTAGTTCACGAAAATGTAGAGTAACCAAACCAATACCAGTAAACCACTGGAATGATATCGTATGGGCCATATTCAATGGAACGGTGAATACAATACAATTAGTGAGTGTGATTAATGAGAAAGGTTCCCCGACATTGTAAACTATCATCTGAACATTGATTTTGACGAGTATATAAGCCATATAAACATACTGAACGACGTGCAAGTTCTTGTAGTTAATCTTACAACCCAAATCTCTCATGTCTTCATCAATTTCAGAGAAAGCATTCAAAAAAGTTAGCGTAGGTTTCAAATAAAAGTTTCCTGCTATCAGATACAGGAATAAAGCAATCGACTTGATATTGTACATGATATAGTGCATTATGATCGGAATGATGCCTTCAACGTTTGCAGTTACAGTTATCTGGCAGTATATAGCCGAGAAAGAAACTGCTGCTATTAACACAAAAATTTTTAGTGCATATAATATGGTACACTTTTTTCTCACGAATGCATTGTCAGTTTCTCGAAATTGGAAAGGTGCCAACGCAAAAATGTCTGAAATAAACAAGGCTGGCTTTACAACGTCTTTCAGGGTCTTCATGTTAGCAAACTACAAAGAAAACTACCGTTTATTGTACGATTAAAGTGGAGATAAGCATCTCTTTCGAGCTTTTAGTGCGACAATGGATTGGTTGATGTAAAAACTTATCTTTCTCAAGCTTTTAGGTAAATCTATCATTGCCTGTATTGGCTCCAATTTTGATGGAGATAGAACAAATATGTGTTCGTTCTTAATTTATATATTAACTGTTAAATTATTTAATTTTACGATGTTTTCCATCATTTTAATTAGGAGGATGAATACAACATTGTAAAGAGCATAAGTGCGGCTTGAATAATGCAAAGAAAAGCCTTCATTTATGACCAAAGTTACCATGTTTTACTGTTATCTATTAGTAGAATAATAAATAATTAGCTTTATGGCATGTAGAAGTCAAAATAAAGCTTCTCTAGTATTTTAATATTGTTTTTAATTTTAAAATTAATGCTAGATTGTAAATGTCTTTTACTTGGCAACGATGGTTAGATTACCTACCACCTCAGCGAAGTAGTTTTAAGAACGCTATTGTAGTTCAAACGTACCACCACGCTGTCAGCGACACGTAACCTCACTTTATGTTCTCTGTTGCATGCTTTAAATGTTGATAGTGTAGAAGCGTAAATAAACTTATTTTAACGGAAATGACAAGATTTGCGAGGGCAAAAGGTTCAAAAGCTTCTAACGAACGAGTTCCGGAAGAAGCAACCTCATGGCAAGAAATGAAAAGACAGCTTAAAGAGAAGCAACAAGAGGAGGCAAACAAGAAGGGTAAATTGGAGTTTGATAAAAAGCGACAGGAAAATTACAAGGCTTTTTTGGAGGACAATGAAAATGAGAAGAGTGTAAAGTGGGCTGACTTCCCTGGAGTTACAAAACAAGTGAAAAAGAAGCACAAGAAACAAGTTTCGGAGAAGGTTAAGGAAGTAATCGAGATTGTGCAGAAGAAACCAAAGAAGAAAGTTACTCATTTAGAAACTAGTGGTGCTAACACTCTATCTGATGTAAATGTAAGTGATAAAAGTAAAAAGAAAAAGAAGAAGCTGAAAGTTGCACAGGAAAAACTTAGAGATGGTAATGAGACTGTTGAGGAAAACCAAGCATTAAAGAAGGGTAAAAAGAAGAAACAAAAGAATACGGTAGAACCGTCTGAATCTGTCAATGATACAGATGTTAAAACAGCAAAGAAGGTGCGTAAAAGAAAACGTGAAGGTAGTAGCAACAAGGAATGTGATACACCAATTAAAAAAAGCAAAGTCGAAGAAAGACAACAGCAGAATCCAAAAAAACCTCTCGAAGAAATGACTGAAGCAGAGAGGACGAAATTCGAGAAGAAGAAAAAGAAACGTCTGGTTCAGCTAGAAAAGAAGAAATCCTTCAAGACCGTAAAAAATGCAGGTAAAGAATACAAAAGGCGGAAGCCGATGAAACCAGAAACAATTGACATCAGCGGTCGCCAGGTCGAGATAGCCTACTTCGATGGTTTTCCCATTAAAAAAAGTGATCGCGACCGCATCGTTAGTCTCCGCAAGCAGATGATAGAAAAGGGCATCCCCGTCAGCGAAATCAAGAGAACGATCAAACTGGAACGACGCAGAGCAGAGAAAGACCTCGCCAGGGAAAAGAAGATGCTGTGTTTCAACTGCAGAACAGTCTGGGCACAATCTTTCCGAGTGCCCCAATTTAAACGACGAAAACCAGCAGGAACTCGGAACGGGAATTTGCTTCAAGTGCGGCTCGACGGAACACACCCACCTGCAGTGCAAAGTGGTGCGAAGCGACSAGTACAGTTTCGCCCAGTGTTTCATATGCAAGGAACAGGGGCATATCGCGAGGCAGTGCCCTGACAACAGCAGGGGGTTGTATCCCAAGGGGGGGGCATGTAGGGTGTGCGGGGATGTCACTCACTTGAAGAAAGACTGTCCGAAGTACCAAGAACAGCAGGAGCAAACCGCTTTGGKGGCTGATACAATCGATAGCGGGAATCTCGAGGACATAGAGAAGGCCAAGAAGACGGGGGGGATAGTTAAGAAACGGTTGAATAAGATTGTGAAATTTTGAAAATAGAGGGAAATAAATGTTTCATTTTATGGCAATTTGGAGTGTTTCATTGAAGGGCTTAGGGTAGGTTGAGTCGAAACTCAAATTCCGCTAGGGACCACCCACCAAGACTACCTGCATTTATTGCGCTCACTTAGTTTGGGGCAATAAATTTGTGTGCCAGGATTTCTATGTAGTTTGAGGATATGTTTTTATTCTAAGCCTGTAATTCCGTGGCAATCCAATTTTCTTACAGTTGAGACATTATTTTCATTTAATCTTGGTTTACATGAAAAAGATGAATAGAACAACAAGTTCAGTTAGCAGTGAAAAAAATTTATTCCCTTCATATACAAAGGCGTCGTTAAAACACGGATACATAATGATCATGCAACGAGGTTGCTCACATGTTTATGTACAACATTTTTTAATCAACATTGTTTACTGATGACTTTTACAATACATGCTTTGGGAAAACCCAATCAAAGTAAACGTCACCGTTTCTTACTATTTAACGAACATGGATATGGTACTAAATTGAGTGACAGCATGACGAATTTTATGTGTACAGGGTGAACCATAAATACACAGTAAAAGTACATATTATTTGCCCAAAAATATTAATATTAACCAAACTTATCCAAAAGCGAATATTAACAAAAAATTTGCAGGCAGGCAGACAACAATAAAAAGGTAAATTTTATTTTAAGCATGTTGCACAACAATTAATAAAAAAGAGCTCTGTTCTTGGCAACATTACCATTACTTATGGATCACCCTGGATTGCATGCTATGTTTTACTTTGTTTTTAGACACTAATCACAGTCAGAATTACTGATGTTAAATTAAAAAAAATATACCTCCATAGGTACTTAAAAATTTGAAAGTTACAGATGTAGCATTACACAGATTTATTACTAAGTGGCTTAAAAATACATTAGACTCATACGTAGTTACGTTATATTCATAATATATTATGGAACTGTTTATTTTGACCCAATAATAGACACGATAGCAACGCAACCATTTGCCGATGCGGCGTTTAAAATTATAATCCTTTTGACCTGTGTAGATGGAACGTTCAAACGGCATTTGCTGGATTGGTATGTACAACCTTTTTTCACAACATCGTGTGTGTCAAAGCACGTTTCATTGATGCAGTAAATTGTATTATTCTCCTCACGAAGTCGTTGAATTTCGGTCAAATATTTATACTGATATTCCCTTATTCTAGGTGCTTCCATTATCACTTACTCTTCTTTTTTAGTGTTTTTTTAAATTTGCCTTGCAACAGTAATCTTCAACATTTACTATATTTATATGTGCAGAAAGTAACTAACAAAAAAGTAGAAGGAAGTTACGTAAGTAACAACGCTGTCTGTCCTTGGCACAAAATTTGTTTTTTTATATAAATAAATTCCTTTACATTCAAACAAATGTAAAGCTTGGCACTTTTCTGGTTTAATGCTACATCTGCGTTCGTTTCCTTCCCAACTAAACACGCAAAAAGCAACGCAACCAAAAATAAAACAAATAATATAAAGTACCAATTTTATTCAAAAGAACCATCAAAAACCTAGCAAGCCAATTAAAAATTTAACGAACACAAACATTAATTTTTCCCATTTTCCACTTTAATCTTCTTCATCTGCGGCTCTGAGTCGTTTACCATCAACGTGGGCACCTTGTGTTCAAGAAGCATGTTCGAATCGGGCGGCAAACTGAGGCAAGCACGCAGAACGTTATCGATACATGATCGCTGCTTGAAGAGAGCGTTGACCACGGGAGTTCCTTTCGGAACCAGCGGAGCCTTGCACAAGTAGCTCAGTATGGACAGCACAGGATGGAATGGAGAGTATTCTTCTTCATCGACACGCTTGAATTTGATGCGAGAGCACAGCTCTGCCAACACGATGAGGTCGAGAATGATGGGGGTAGCCAGGAGGCTGTCTTCACAAGTGTTGTGAACCACGAGGGTGTTGAGGCCACCCATCATTATTTCTGAGGTGTATTCGTCCATTGCTCTCTTGGAATCGCCTATAAAATCAATAGATTGTTACTTCAATACTAAATACGAAAAATCGTTACGTAATGATCCAAAAAACAATCGTTATTCCAAGTTCGATTGTCGTGACAACAAGAAATGGATACTTACCAACGTAGGGAACATATTTGATTACGACACAATGATCTGGTTTCTCTCCAGGTTCGTACAGAATCTGGTTAGAAGCAACCATATCATCCACTACATTGCTTTTCGAGATCTGAAATATTGCAAATGCTTTGCTATTATTTTAGCCACAATTACCGTTTTCTTTTACCTCCTTGGACCTAAACTGCTGCGGTGCAGACAAGTTCTTCCCGTCGTTGTTTCCCAGATGATTATAGCTGACTATACTGGTTGGTTTTATACCAGCGGTTACCAGGAAATCAACCAAAACACTTTTCAGTTTTGTCTGACCGGACTTGAAGTCGTCCCCGGCAATAAAAACGCCTGTTTTCTCTGCAAAGTCAATTATGCCTGGTACGAATGTGTTCTGGGGTGACCCATTTATGTAAATACACTATAAAACAAACCAAAACGTATTAAATTACCCCACGGTGGTTAAATCGCGCTTCCAGGGAGTTACAGAACTAAGCTAACACAAAATAAAACAAATATACGTTGCAAATTTGTTACTTGTATGTCCTAAAATTTGCTGCTGAAAAACAGATATACTATAGCATTATTAATGTTATTTACTCCATATAAATCATTATAACTGACTCTAGTTTGCGTTTAACTGTTTAACAGTTTACTGCAAATCTTTGTGATTTTTTTTAACACTAGATGAAGTAAATTATGAAACGCTAACTGAGTAATTGGCTTAAGTACGCACCTTCTTTGATATAGCTGCATACGCAAATAGTGTAGATGGTGAGATTTCAGTATGATTAGAAGAAATAGCTGCCTTTAGATTATCTGCAGTGTCGTTTACACCTTCTATGACGTCTGCAAAACGTTCAGTGTTGGCTGTCCATAATATAATCACCTGGAAAAAGTCAAATCTTAATCCACGTATGTACAATCGTACAAATCACCTATTACATGATTATAAACACTTGTATCAGTTAGACTATAGATACATACTAAAAATGAACAATGTTACTGACCTGGTCTACACCAGAAGACTCCTTAAAGTCCTCTATGTCCTTGCAGATAGCTTGCATTTGCTCCAATCTTGTACCCTTGACCAAATTGTTAGCTCTTTCTGCTTGATTAGCTGCAATGAAGTCTGGATCGTAGATTGACGGTCTTGGTTTATAACCAGTTAGTTGCCCTGTGGTTAAAGGAATGTTCTTTAGTGAAGGAATATAAAAGATAACATTCTGGAGTACGGTAATTTGATACTATGAGTTACTCTTTTCAGAAATTAAATTTTTTCTCACTCACCTTTCAGCTGCGTGAGCAGAGCCGGCTCCAGCACCTTGGCTCTCTCACAGGCCTCGTAGATGTTGGCCTTGGATATGTCCCAACCGTCGACGACGATGTCATCAGGGTGTACCATCGGCAGAAGGCTGCTGAACGGTACGTAGACGTCTTCGCCGCATTCTCCCGCACCAAGTCGTACAGTCGATGCCTGGGTGATGGAGCCGAACCAGTTTGACTGCTGCATGCCTCTTCTTGTCGGCCACGATAGTCCAAGCTTGTTGGAGATGATGGCAGCTGTGAAGGTGCTGCCGTTATTACCGCCCCAACCCACCAGCATCACCCCCAAACGGGGGTACTTTGCGGTTGGTCTGGATTTTCAGCTTGTCGGTGTGAGGGGTAGCCTKGAGGAGATAAAAATTCGTGGAGGATCTTCATTTATTTATTATTTTGATCATAACATTTTAATGTATGTGCAAATGCACGGCCTAATAGCGGTAGAGTTTATTTTTAGCTGTTGTATACCAACAACTAGAATGCCCTAGGGGTTTTCTGGATAATCTACATCATTAATGAGCTAACTGAATGTAAGAAAATGTGTAGCCCCTCAATACACTTCCCACGTTTGATAAAAAAATATATATTCGTAGTCACGAACGTTTATAGTAGTTGAAACCCACGTAACATTATGAAATCTTCGAAAAAAACATGCCCTTCGACGCAACAACACAAACTGACAGGGTCAGGGATGTCTGAATTAGGTGGTTATCGATTTACGTTTCACCCTCACGTTCAAAACATCTCGCTTTGAACAGGTATTGAGAAAACACTCCGAGGTCGAGCATATTAGCGGTTATTTTGTGGAATGCCAGTTCCATATTTACTTACTGTAATAGGAAAAATGGGGATGGAATTGGAAGGGTATTACTAACAAAGTGTGGGTGTTCTATTATAAATCTTAGAGACTTCGGCCTTTATTGGCAGCAAATCTTCTTCAGTATTTTTCTATTCCACATCGTAACAGAACCATCTCTTTAGTACACACCACATCACTGTATTTTTATCTGTGCGTGGTTCTTTTTTTTTCACTTAATCTTGGAGCTTTTCCCATAGTCTTGGTAAGTTCTTCACTCATTTAGTTGTTGTCAAATTAACTATTGAAACTACATAGTGATTTAAAATCTCAAATTTCCATCCTCTACTTAGATTATTATATTGTTTAATTGGCTAACCAGTTTCTCCATTTAATTAGACAAATTTATTTCGAATACACAAAAATTCCCTTGATGTGATGTTTCTCCGATCGCAACCATTGCGTCTACCGTTATTAAACAACACATTCTGAACAAAAAAATTTGCACWCGTTAACTCAATTAGCGTCATTGTTTTACTAAGTTTCCTTTAGTGTCTGGCTCAGCTATGGCTCAGATTACAGTTCCGCCAATGCACGTGCGATACGACCATTAATTTTTCTGTAACCCAATAAAACTTGCGAAACATAAACCCGAAATAGATAGATGTTCTTGACCTTCGCGTAGCTATCCTTTAAAAAATTTGCGTTCATTCTTGAATGACAAATTGAACTACGTGGAGGCGTACGTTTTTAATTAGATTCGGACCATTCCGATTTAAATTATTGTGATTAGAATGTCAGTTGGAGATATCACGTGGCATTTGATTAGTGAGAATGAATTTTCCACGAAATTAAAGGGGCGTATGTGCGTTGGTTTTTTGGACAGCCAAGATGTAAAAGTTCGAAAAATAAGGCAACTTTCGTGTTAAGTAATATTTTTTTATAAAGCAAGTATTGAAGAATGATTCCAAACGGTAGAACAAGTAGCATTTCAACTCCAAGAGTTGACAAAATACTTTTAATTTTCATTTGAAATTCTTAGAATTTTACCATTTTTAAAGCACCTGTGATCGTTTTCTTTTCGAGGTTTGTGTGAGCTTAATGATAACACAGTGTCATGTGTCTGTCTGATAACCGTTGTCTTAGTTAAATTTTTTGCTAAAGTAAAGAAATGTCTATCAAGTGTTAGGAGTTTATTGTCGTTTTTGCGTCTTTCTCTCAGTGCTATCAGAACCATTATTTACGATCTGTTACATATATAAACTGTTTCGAATTCCACAATCTGCTTTGTATGTAAAATTAACATATAGACTAAACATTTTTTACTGGCAAGTGGCAACTATATATAACACTAGTATAGTGAGCGTACTTTGCGTCACTGCGTGTGTAGTCTTTAACGACTGTTCATTATACCTAGGTGAACACTCGTATCAATATACAGCTGATTATAACAAAAAAAAGGCAATTAATACATAGTAACTATAGGACTGTGTTGAGGTATTTCACAAACAATTCTAGTCGGTTCGTACATCTTTGTTGAATTTTTACAGCCTGTTTTCTAAAAATCAAATAGTTTCGTACCAAAAATGTTAGAAATTCCAAATAAGTGTAAAGTGTCAAATGCTTTTTATCTACCTGGTTATAAACTGATAACAGAATAATGGCAAAATTTCCTCTGCTTTCAGACAGTTATATAACATTAATATTAACGTGGAGGATCGTAATACCTTAGTATTAATAATATAAAGTGGAAACGAACTGTCGTTTTATTACATACTACCCTCTATGTTAGATTATAGTACCTCCAGATATGATAGCACGGTATTGTAATTAAAATATCACCCAAGGAAGTTGGCAATTGCTGAATTGTACGACCGATAACGTTCTACAACCACTGGAAGAATTAATCATTTTTTGCAATTGATAAAAAAATTCGCAAGCTCACTGCCAGGGAATCAATTAAATTAAAGATTTCATTAACATTTCTAGTTATCTTAAAATTTAATGTATTCCTAGTATCCCAAAGTTACGCTAACTATTAATTAGATCGTGGGCAGTCTGATCCCATAATGATTACATAACGGGTTTTACTGCGTAATAGTCCACCTGTTAAGTAATAAGTCAAGGGAAGTGCATTTAAGATATTTGACAATCGTTGATGGTTGTGTGGGGTCATTTCGAAGAGTACATATACTTGATTTCGTTGTGACTTGTTGAGACACAATTTCTKTAAATCCTTGTTCCATTCATATCTAATTTTACACAGGAAGAGTAAATTCAAAAGTTGCAAATGACCTTATATTTACTAGTTTGTTGCTTGTGTTATTTAACGTACCAGTTGATCTAATAAAGTTGGCTATTTTCTTAGATTTTCAACAATATAGTTATTTTGAAATAGTCATTAAAATCAATTTTAAAAGTGTATACATATATTGATATTTCGAAGTATAGTAAAGCCGGATTAAGAAATTATAAACCAAAGAAGGCAAAGATACTGAAGAGACACTAACTCTTTGAAAATAAAAGCATCAGATGAGGAATATTTTCAAGCGAAGGAAGAAAATACACGATGTCATTATTTCAATTTATACATTTTGCTTTTTTAGAGGTTGTAACGATTATGGAAGTCACAGATGCTTGTTCATGCAATGAATTAAATTTGAGGTCCTATCCAAATGTTAATAAACTGTATTTAAAGCAAGAAAAGCTGTTATGCCAATGACAAAACCAAAAGCATCTACTAGATCGCGTATTATTGGCCACCTAGCGCTTTCTCGCGTGTAGAATTTAACAACTAGGAAAAGCGGTCCCTAGTTCGGATCATATGTTCGGTATTGATTTTCCCGGCTCTCTGGAATTTTCCGCTGGACGAAAAACGGCGAGGAAACCGCCGGGAAAGTAAGGTTATCGCCGGTAACACCGCTAAATGTACTTTCCAAAGATCCAACTCGAAGGACCGTCTCTTTCCCGGCTCGATTGCGCAAGAGGGAAACTCACCACCAGCTTCCGGCCCTGCTTTTCCACCCTGGTGGTCAGGTAGTCGTAGGTGGCCTCGATCGTGCCCTCGGAGTACTTGATGTTGGGACTTTCGACGACGACTTCCATGGTTCGGCTGCGCGTTAAGAGGTGCAGCGTTCAGGCGCGAAAGCAAAAACGGAATGCTACAGTTTTGAACGGCGGCGTCCTTTTTGATAGTCAGGCTTCCGACGCTCCAGGAGTAGGGCATGAGGACGCGACCAATGGAGGCGCGAGCTGATATGTCCAAGGACGCGATGGCACAGGGGCGGGGGTGATAAGGGAAGCGTCGATTGACAGGTGATCTTCGTAGATAATGTCATTTTTCGTAATTTTAAGATTCTTCCTCGAATTCTTCAGGAGGGGGCCACTTTTCTTTAAAGAACGTCAATATTTTCGTTGCTTTTTTAACATGCTGTCTTCTTCAGCTTCAAGAAGATGCTGCTTTCCATGGTTACTGGTTTCACGAGTAAAGCAAATGTTCTCCTAAAGACGGCTCTCAACAACAGCAAAAATTACGTACGAGAATTTCGAAACATTTCAAAATTGTAATTTCTGTATAGCACCTAGATAACTAACTTTACCAAAACCTTCCAAATAAGAGTCAAGTTATTTGGTCTAGTTCAGAACTATTCATTTATACTTAAGCATAAATTCTCTAGCGCACTTTTATCTCATAATTAATATCTGGTCTTAGAGGATTTGACTATAATATAGTATATTAAACATATCTGAAGAAAGCTTCTATCAACTTATACAATGTATTACGTGTAAAATGAATATTAAAAAATATACATTACATACATTATTTTACTCATGGAAATACATATAACCATATAGGTACCTATGTATATAATACCTACTAAATTATCATATTGATGCTTATATATGCAGGAGTTCTTTTGTATAGAAAAAGTAATTGTGATCACAATTTTCAGATATTTGTTTATATCGACGAGTTCTATCTAATAATTTAATAATAGCCCTTTAGCCCATTGTATTTATAGTAAAGTTGCAGTCATATTTCAGTAGGTAGGCTTTTCATTAAACACCACACCTGCATGTTTAAATCATACTGTCCTAGAGCTTTGAGTGACAAAAGTTAGGTACTGTAGACAGTTAGCATAAATATAATCTATAATAAAATGCTTTTGAAGTCCTGAAAATCATCTTGAAAGAATTCCATTCTGCCTTTATTGATTAGTTTCTTCGTCCACTATTCGGGATGAACTATGAAAAGAAATCTGTTGCAGCAAGAAGGAACTATCACAAAATGGATGTTAAAAGCCTTTGGAAAAACACAAAAAATTCGAAAATCTCTTCGATTTGTTCTGGGTGCAATACATATGTGAAATTTGGCTGTAATTTATTACAAATATGTTCTGGTCTGTATTAAAATGTACTGCATTATAAGTACTATATCGTGGTTGCTCCAAAATGAATAAAACTGTCTTTAATTTGTTTGGTCAAAACTGACCAAAGTTTAAAGAAAAGTATAATGAGTGTATAAATTCCTAAAGCAATGTGGAATAGATGCAAACGCTGTTATAATAAAGCCATATATAAAATGGACCTCTTTTTACATCTTTGACAGCTAATCGTAAACCCAGTGCATGCGTTGCAGACATGTGCTATCCAGATTTAGGCACTTCCTCTAATCCATGCACTCATGCTCTTAAAGCATGTGTTCCCACCGCAGAGGGGGTACGCAAAAGTTTAGAATGTGTTATTAATTGACACTAGAAAGTTACAATTATAAAACTATACTGTACAAATTCCTAAACAATGTATCGAACTTGCAAGTGTTGTTTATATTTGAGTCATTTGGAACGACTAGGTGATAACTGTATTAGCTATGATTTATTAATAAATCATCCATCGTTTCCGTGAATTTAAACTATTGAGGTTCCTTCAAAACGTAGGTGCAACGTTTTGTGTAAAAAGCTTGCATTAAATAGTCAATGGAAATGTTGTTACTGGACAAGTATTATGTTACCACAAATCATAACTAGTGGTTATTGGTTTCAAGATTTATTTCTAGATTACATAACAACCTAGAGGGTGGTCTTTTTGTATTTTTGTTGTCGTATACGGATTTACAGATATTTAAATCGATTACAATGTAACTACGTATTAGACGTGAATACAAATTCAGCACATTATAGATAAAGACTATTAATTAAAATTAACACGAGATAATAATACAAAGTAAAATGTTGGTACTGGGTTCATTGATTACTTAGGATGATTTGAATCAAATTTGACACAGTAAGCTTTTTGCTTTCTGTTATATTTGGGCCCTTAATTATAAACTGACGCTGCTGAAACAAATTTTTAGGTAAACTTGGTTTAAATTCTTCGCAATGTATTTGAAAAGTTGCAGATAACGTTATATTTCACATCGTTCATCATGCAACTATGTTTATTTCAAGTTTAGACTAAAATCTACGCACAAACACAAAAATTGTTCATCCCAAGATTTAAAAGACCCCGTAGTGACTGTGGGGGTAACCGCCCCGTCTAAAATTATATATTTAGCGACCCTGTCTGGCGAGGGTAAAAAGAGGGGGCAGCGGAATTAATCAATACCCCGAGCCCCCCATTTTAAAGGGCGTTGTTGGAACGCAGACCCCGGGTAAAATACACTGCTCTCGGAACCCTCACGTTAACAGGGTGCGTTGAAGAGAAGTCGCATCTGTCAGAAAAAGTGAGCGGGTAAGTTTTTATTTCTGTAAAAAAATTGTGTTATCTACTATATATTCGTCGTGGTTTGAAATGATATACTATTTTGGAGTGGCGTTCATTTGGACCTTTTTTTAAGTGTGCGCAACACACGAAAAAGAGGAACGCGGGGTGAATTTTAAGTTTTCTGGTCTGAAGTGACTAAAACATGCGCAAAGTACTACGAATTAATCTTCTAAGGGAATGTCATTTGTTAATAACAAAAATTATATTTTTAAAGGTACAAGATAACTTCTCTAGGTTTCGACAGTTTATATTTTCAAGGCTTCAATCTTTTTCCATGTATTCTAGTTCATTACATTACACAGATTTCGTCTGTAGTTCATTCAAATATTCTTTTGTCCAATATATGTTCATGGTAAGGCCACACAAGTAAGCCAAGCGTAACGAATTTGCTTTACTTAAAAAATGGATGGCTCACACTTATATTGGTAATCGATCTAAAAGTTAACCACACAAAGTCATAATATTTGCTTCTTGACTGCTTAACAAACCCACACTACATTAGTATTACACCGTAATTTATAGTGAACTGTAATTTACACTTCGGACCATTAATATGTTTATAACTTGTCACAAATTACTAGAGCAAGTAATATAACTGACACAAAAAACAATATGCTATTTGAAAAGTTTTTGAGACTTGACAACAGCTTCTAGTTTCCTTATTTTAAGCCCATAATAGTTAGGGGAACCTATGTGACTAATTCAGAACATGGTATCTTCAGGTGTTAAAAATTTTCCATCGAGCAAATTTCAATCTGTTTTTTTCCATCATGCGTCCAACTCACGCATCAACCCTTGCAATGGTGAATCAATCTGGAATTTCATGGCATGAAATGAACGCGTGGGCCAGTTGTTATCGGAGAAATTAGCAACTTGATAGCTCGGACCGAACGGCCTTATTGTTTATGATAGTGCAGGTGGAGAAAAAATATGAAGTGACGTACGCAAATCCACAGGACTAAACGTTTAGTAAACGTTAAAGACTCCGCTGCTGGTTTTCTGGAGAAAAGAAAAAATTTCAAAGTATACGCTTCGATTTTCGCGAAGAATATTTACATTTAAGGTCATAATTGGTGTAATATATGCTATTTAGGACAAACACACACTATAGAATTAAATTTATCCATATCTAAGTACACCGAGTTCTTTAATTGTATCAGGAAGTCTATTGTACAGTTTTATTCTGTAATTCAATGTGTCCTGTTGCGTTCTCTTGGTCCGATGGTATGGAATTATTTATAGTGTTTCTAATACCGAAGGAATTGTGGGAATCCATTCTTTTTTATAGTGAATATGAATAGCTGTTTTCTACCTTGCCTGTACGATTTAGGGCTAGTTTCTCCGTCTCATTTGATATATTCAAGACCATTTTGGATTTGTTTGATACATTTTCTGTTAGTAACGAATCTTTCAATTCAATTTGCTCCTATTTTTCAACAAAAAAGCTTTCTTATAGTTTCTGTAGACACTCCAGTGTTCTCTCTGCTTGATTTTGCATGCTTCGCGTGAACTTTTTTGATTTAGATGATACATACATTTTCTTGTGATGTCCATTACTCTTGAGCTTCAAACAGTTGCGGTTTTGCATCAAAAGCCGTGAGCATTCCAAGAGCATGACAGTTTTTTCTTTACTTATTTAAGATTAGCGAATTTTATTAGCCACATTGAAATTTCCTACCACATAAACGTCCTTATTTGGTCTATTTAGTAAATAGTGTATTGTATGTTTCTAACAATGTAATAGATCTACTTCATCTTCGTTAAAATAAATATGATCGTGAAATATATGGTATTTAAGGGAGTATACAAATTATGTTAACATTTATATTTCAAGTTGCGGTAGATATAAAGCATATAAACCTTCTAATCTACTTGATTACAGAACTATGGAGCTTCAATGGACAGACCACGACCGCCTCGTCGGAAACACCTTCAAAAACCTCTTTGAAGACGAAGCACTATGCGACATAAGTTTGTTCTGCAAAAACGGTTCCATCAAAGCCCACAAACTGGTACTAGCAACCTGCAGTCCCCATTTTCGCAGATTGTTCCAAGAAAATCGAGGCGTTGACATGGTGGTGTTGGTTTCATCCATTACCACTGAAGAAATGAAGCTTCTTCTTGAATACATGTACAAGGGACGGGTACAGTTCGACCCAGATTTGTACAGAAAGCTGCACAAGGTCGCAGACGAGCTGGGGATGGAAAATTTCGCAACCGATGGGAAATCTGACGTGTTATTTGATAGAAACGTAAAAGAAAAGGGTGGGGATGATAAAAAGAAGTTCTTCCTGAAGCTGAATATGTCTGCTAATGATCAGGAGTGTCATAACTCTAACGAGCAAGGGTACGCTGGCAGTAGTTCGTTGGCGAAAACAATTTTGGAATATCCCGATATATCGATAAAAGGTAAGTGTTTAAAATAATCCTCTTCGTTCGACCGCTTAATACTTGTTACAGGAGTACAGAAAAACGAGAAGTGTAAAATTGATGATTCTGGTCCAGAAATATCAAAAAATGTAACAACTGATCCTCAAACACAAGAACTGGAGTCCACAAAATGCTTAGAGGATGGCCAAAAGTCTAACGAGTGTCCGCCAAGCCTAGATGAACCAAAAACAAATCTAATATGCAGAATCTGTTATGTCAAGTTTAAAAATACCAAAGAGCTTTCTATACACTTGCAGAAACATACCAAGGAAAATAAGAAACCGTTTGTTTGTGAATACTGTCCTAGCAGGTATACTAATCATTTTTTACCAAGAAGGTAATGTCTTCAATTGATTTTATCGTAGCTTCAAGAGGTCATCACATTTGGCAAGACATAAATACACGCACACCGGAGAAAAACCTTTCCATTGTACTCAATGTGAGAAAAGCTTTTCACGCCTTGATAAATTAAGGCTCCATATCAGAAATGCGCATAATAGACCTTTAGAGCAGCGTGAAGACTTGAGAATGGTAAGTTCCTCTAAATACAGTACACATACCTAACAATCAGAAGTTCCTTTAGCTCCCTCTAAGAAAATACTCAAAAATTTTATAACTTTTTTGTGTTAATAAACGTAAAATGAACTAGCTGTAACTCCAGGAAGTATACTCAATGAGCTATGGTTGTATTTTAGCAGAAACGGCCACTGGATGACCCCGAAGCAAATACAGAAAGCAAAAGAAGTAGAGGGCGTCCTAGAAAGCCAAAATGTATGCTACAAAAAGTTCTATTTCCGATAAGAAACTTAATTGATCTGTTTACAGGCGAATCTCAAGGAACTTCAAACAACTACAACCTTTCAAACCTCCCATTTGGTGATCTAAATTATCTCACTATGCCTGATGGCGAGGAAAGTTCTGATATGCCCAATATGATAATGATGGAACCCTTAGTACAAATCGATACAACAGGTGAAGCTTCGAGGTTTTGCAATCAACAACCAACAATCGAAACAACATCAACTTAATGCTAACTCTATTCTTAAATCATATATATTAAGGAGATGTCTGTTTACACATGTACATATAAATAAAGCTTAATATTCAAGAATTATTGCACATATTGGCAACATTGCTTGGATATAACTACGTGTAGTTCTGTTGATCGGGCTCGTAGTTCGTTTCAAACGTCAACCTCAATTTATGAGGTTATGTTATTGTTTTGACGATTTTTGGCTATAATGGAACAAAATCCAGTAAATGAAAAGCCTAAACATGAGTGTAAGGAATGTGGGAAGAAATACGAATGGAAAACTGGTTTATCTAGACATATTAGGCTACTTCATGGTACCAACAACACCCAAAGCTATAAATGTGAAATTTGCGATGAGGTTTTCACCAAGAAAGTTGGATTATCCCTTCACAAGAAGTTCCACGAGAAAAGCATCAAAGAGCAAAGGCCGGGCAAGCTTTCAAAAGTGTATGAGAGCACAGTTAGTGAGACAGTGTACAGTTCCGATAGTGACTGTGAATATGAAGTATTGCAGACTATAGTAAAAGTGAAACCCAATTCGGGCAGTCATAAGTGTACCGAATGTCCAAAGGGTTTTAAATTATCTGAAAGCTTACAGAGACACTTAAATAAACATAGAGATAATGAATTAATCGATTTGAACTCAGTTGCGAATGGTGATTGTGATGAAAACAGTTGTCAGAGTGAGGAAAACTCTAAGCACGCTTGTAAAAAGTGCAAGAAGGTTTTCAGCACCGCCCGTAACTTGGCCAATCACATGAAGATGCATCTTAGGCGCTCGGTCACTTTAAAAAGGCATCAGAGTAAGGCAGTTATAATTAAGAATACGTATCAGTGCAAGTTTTGCAGTAGAGTGTATATGAGACAGTCTCACTTGGACAATCATCTAGTTTTTCATGACACACTGCCCTTGCAGAAGGAAAATGATAAATGCTGTCTGTGTGTTGTTTGTGGAAAGGGATACACGAGTTCAAGTCATTTGTCTGTTCATATGAGGACTCATCGTGATTATAAGCCTCACCTGTGTAGTGAATGCGGTAAGATGAAAATGATTAAGCCAAGTAATGTTGTTTAATTGGGGGATTCGTAGGTAAACGTTTTACAATTCGTCGATACCTGTTAATTCACCAAAGAACCCATAGTAAAGAGAAGCCGTTTATATGCCAATATTGTAATAAAGGCTTTATCCAAAAGGTATGATGTATTATTATTTTACATGACAATCATTTTAATTATTCCTTAGGGAAACTTAATCGAACACATAAGAACACACACAGGAATCAAACCGCACTGCTGTGCAACTTGTGGCAAGCGGTTTGCCCACTATAGCGGGCTCACCCAGCATCTGTTGACCCACAACCCCGTCAAGAAGTATACATGTGCTGTCTGTAGTAAAAGCTTCCGTATGGGTAGTCATTACAGAGATCACATGAGAGTACATTCTGGTAAAAAATGCTTCATGAACAGAGTGAAACTATTTTTATTTTGGGTGATTTTTTCAGGTGATAGGCCGTACGCTTGCAGCTTTTGTGATAGTCGGTTCACCAATAGTAGCAGTTTGGTGGTGCATCTTAGGACGCACACTGGTGAACGCCCCTACCAATGTCAAGTGTGTAAAAAGGGGTTTATTAAGAGTTATGGGCTTAAACAGCACAAAAAGACCAATGCTGCCTGTAATGTAGTAGATAAAGATAGTGCTGTAAACAAGGATTCAAAATCTATTGTTTAAATGTAATGTATTTACCTTTTTAGAAAGAATAAAACATTGTGTGATTGAAATTTATTATTTTTTATTCTGCTACCTATTGGTGTTGATGTTTTAAATGTAAGACTAAATCAGAAATTTATTTCATTGGTGTTTAATATTATAATACACTGTTAATAATAATAATCATGATATTGGCCTCAAATTTGAAGCCTAGAATTTCTATTTGTATATAAAAAAGCATTAATTTATCTTTGGACAAACTTCAAAGAATTGTAAGAACATAGAGAAACACTAGTTTTAAAAATTCTATGTACAAAACTGAAATTTGTAAGCATTATGTTCTGGAGTTGTAGCAAGTAACCACAGAGACACGACAAATCATTTACATAACTAGTATTGGATTTAAGATGTTTGAAACATTAACATTTATTCAATGCATACCCAACATGACTATTATAATGTGGGGGGTGATTTATATTCACATATTCAAGATGCTGTTCAGTTTAATGTAATAAAAATACAAGAAAAGAAGATATTGTTAAGGAAAAGTCAAGAAGGTATTAACACTACAATTTGCCAAAAACATTTACATATTTCTCTTTAGGGCTGTCACAGTTTAAAGTCAGTATTTTTAAATCAGACACCAAGAATTGATGACAGAACAAAATTATTTGTGATAAACTCAACAACTCAAAACAGTTATTTTTATCAAATACACAGGTACATGTAGAAGATTCTGCTTGTTTCCAATGGCAGGTACCCTGTAAACGCTTCCAACTTTCCCTAAAATACCAAAATAAAACTCAAAAACCATCGGTGTATTTGAATCGAGTGACCGTTGACACATTATCAGCTGGCGAATGACGTTTGGTCGCTCCGCCTTGGTATCCGCCATTACTGTGCTCCCATTGGCCACAGATGGATTCTTGAATGAAATAGTAGTAAATTCCTCTTAAGGTCACATGGCGTAGTACTACGAGTTGTAAATTTTTAAGAATGGAGCTTCATTCAATCTTTTGCGGTAGCTAATTGGATAAAATATGCGTTGTTAATGGGTAAATTAGGATCTAAACACCCTGCGTGACATAATTAAATGTGTGTCACGTTAAATTAACAACAAATAAGACGTCCAAGTCTGGATAAATTTAAAAAAAACAGCAGGAGACCAGGAAGAAATATATATAGCTTGCCAGTCTTTTTCTGTCTAACTGTAATGTTTTCTTACTGGAATAGAAAGATAAAAAAATTCTTTCTTTTATTGTTTATAAACAGACA
This sequence comes from Rhyzopertha dominica, assembly GCA_025024175.1. Classification (NCBI taxonomy): domain Eukaryota; kingdom Metazoa; phylum Arthropoda; class Insecta; order Coleoptera; family Bostrichidae; genus Rhyzopertha; species Rhyzopertha dominica. Next base: position 191,561 of record QCXZ01000053.1, on the reverse strand, counting down.
TTTATCAAATTAGTGTTTAAAGAAGAAGAGTCAGCATGATAAGTAATCCAAGCTGCTGTATATATCATACAATCAAATTCACAGTAAGATGTATTGCAGTAAAACATGTTGTTAGCTTTAGAATAATTATACTTTTGTATCTGCAGCTTTTCTCTTCATAAAAAAAGGAAAAGCAATTGAAATAATGGCATCAACACACTTGTATTTGTCTTGCAAAATAAGGAATTGAAATAAAAAGCATCACACAATATAATCTCACGTTGGTCTTCATCAGGCATCGGAAACTTGGCTGTAGCTAAATAATAATCTTGATATACATATTCCCATTCCGGAAAATGGGAACGTTTTCCCGGTAGACATCTTGACCCACAGGGTTTAAACGGGCTACAATTAATGTCCGACTCGGCAAAAACTTGGAGGTGGTCAGATAGAGAGATTATCTGGAATTGGTGTAATTACGTGGAGGCAAAGGTTTACTGAGGTTGTGCGCAGCGTGAAGGATGGCGGTCGAAATGGAATTGCCGGGAAGCTGCCAGAAAAATGATTTAGGAGATTAATCCGGGAATGAGCCGAGCACGCCAGCTCGTTCCTGTGTTACCTGTTAGAGATTTCCTGTTCTATAACGTTTCTTTCTGGCGGTTAGATGGTAGTTTTCATTCTTAATCAGTTGAATGATTACCTCATTTAGGCCGGCTTTCTTTCATTTTGTTTGTTTGTTGAACTATAAGCAGTGTACACCCTCGGTATACTGTACTGAAACATCGATTTATAAAGTTAATACAAGATAATCTATTGCTGCTAATTTCAAAACTTGACGCTGCTGATATCGCGAGAAGTGGGACAAGGTCCCATCGCTCTCCCTGTAAACCATTAAACAACAGTGCCATTTCGACGCTATACAGATCCCGATGGGATTAGGTGGGCCAGCCAAGGAATGTCGCATTGCTCTACACCGACCTAATAATCCCGAGCAATTTATATCGTATGAAAACGTCCTGGAGCAAAATCAATATCCTGATTGCTTTCTTTGTCCGTCCTCGCGTATACCTAGCACGTTTTCCCGTTTCCGTCGCCGCGGAAGAGGCCGGATATTCCCGTATGTTGCAATTGGACTTTTGAATTGCTATCACGTGGAGGATTAGCGGTCTTAACGAGACAGGATTTAGCAGTTCTTGGCAACAAGCAGCTTAAGGGGGTCTCGTAAGAGTCTAGCTGCTTATAACGAAAAATGTGACATGCTTTTTACCATAAAGGGCAACATATGTTGCCCAATAATGATTTTTGTTTTCGTTTGTTTTCCCTGTGTATTATCTCTAACAATAATATTCAATTTGTCAGCGAAATTTGGGTCCATCTTCTTACCTCGCAAGTCCTAATGGCATTTTAAAGATATCGGTCATCTTTATGCATTAAGCGAGGCATTATTTGTAAATTGTTTTGAACACTTTAAAGTAATTGGAATTACCCAGCCAACACTCGCATGTATGATACATAAATATCAAGGAACAACAGTGTTACAAAAGCTACATAACAGCATTATGCACCAGAGATATGAAATTTGCTTTAAAAGGTATGTAACGTATATGTTTACTTTGTTATGTCTGGGATATATGATGTTACATAAGTCCTACATGTATACATTATTTGCCAGTGCAATTTTTGTATAGCACACAGATCGCGTCTATGTATCGTAAAGGAAAAATAGAAAACGGAGATAATATAGAAGATATATGTATCGGGTAACAAATGTGAATTACAAGGTAAAAGAGCATCAATACTAATCCGGATCATACAAGATTGTGGAGAAAGAAGATTTAGGTATTTCTGTAACCGCTATGTAAGTGTATGCTTTGATCAATTGGAATCAACAGGCAAAGGAATATTCTAAAAGAACTAAAATCACTGAGTTTGCTTAAAATTGACGTAAAAATTGGAACATTAAGGAACATTCGAATCAATAATAAAACCAGTAATTTACATTGCTTCATTATTTAAAATCATTACAGAATGTTTAATGGCAGCATTCATATATTTAACGATGCATTCTGTTTCGGAAATATAACTACGCATTATACTAATGATCGTTTATAGCATTGTAAAAATTTATTAATTAATTTCTTGCAAGACTGGTATAAATAAGTCACATTCAATCTACTTGGCAACCATTTGTGTGCAAGATTCCAACACAATGCAACTGTGGAAGGCGCTATTTTACGTCTTGAGCTTAGCAGCTGCTGCTTTTGCTTTACCTCAAGATAAGTCATCACCACCACCACTTCCACGACAGAGTGAGCCACCACCGACAGATGCTGGTGGCCAATGAAGAAAGTGTGTCGACCAAACATGACAAGGAAGACCCCCGTTCTTTGTATAAGTCTTCTTTGTGCAAATGTATTGACCAAAGTATAATAAATGAATGAAGCATCACTTTGTGTTTAAATCGAAGTAAAACTCTTCAAACTTACCTAAATATCCGAMAACAATCGTTTGTTTATACAGAGAAAAAAATAATAATAAAATTTCCTTATGTCAACATTTGTATTGCGCCGAAACAACAATGTAATTATTTTGGTGTAAAACCCAAGATACCTAAATTGTTTAAAATAAAAATAATGAAGTAAACAAGTAAGCTATTGATATTTCTACTTTTGTACTTTTTCGTGTCGAAGGTGTATTATAGATTTTTTTGGAAATCACCATCTTGAATCAAGGGTGCTATAAAGAACTCAAGATAACTATATCAAATGTAGTGGCATTACGTATTAATGATATAAAATATATGTAGCGTATTGGTACCATATCTGCACCATAAACAGAGCAGCTACATCGCTACAACATATAAAAATTACGTGACTGCTATGTAGCTTTTTTATGTAACATAGATATTGCAGATGACACAAGTTTGAGCCTGCGTTTTTTAATACATGTGCTGCATGTGTACCATACATGTTACATATCAAACATGGTTTAAGTAAGTGGTATTATGTAATAGATACATAAACTATATGTAACTGTGTTGGCTGGGTAGTTTTGTAAGAAATAGTGAATTTCTTTTACTGTTAGTATCTGTACTAACCACTCTTACTAGTTCATTCCACAGTAAAGTTAAGATAGTAGTTTTATTTCAAATATTCTCCAGTTAAGAACTGTATGTACCTTCTGTAACAAAAAAATCTCCGTAGAATATAGAGAGATATGTCTGTTCGAAACAAAAGTCGGACGCGGACGAAAACGTCTGTTTTTCTAGCAAACACCCACGTCTATTCCAAGACAGACAAAGAAGACCGCGTAGATATTGATTTTGTTGGAAAATTCTCTCATATGGAATAAATTATGGCAGGTTATTTGGCCTATATGTGTGTTGGGACTCGTGATCGGTGGGTAAACCTTTATTGTGGTTGCAGATTCGTTTAGATCGAGCTTCCTGCGGTAGACGTACCTTCGGGTGTTGAATTTTAATATGGGCGCAGCTCCGAAGGCAGCTAAACTTCGTCTCGTACTCTTGGGAGATAGCAGATGAGAACCTGCGGGATTTATGGGATATGAACCTTCATGTATTTAACTTCTAAGGTAATCGTGTGATTTATATAAATATACGCTTATAATTTTTTATTTCTCATTTGAAAGGGCTGCTCTTAACTAACACACTAGGGTAGCAACTGTTTCTATAATTATGACTATGTCAGCAAATATTTTACATCTGTATGTACTTGTTTAATTCAAAAGAAACCTGCTATAAAATAGTGCTAGAATGAAAGGCCATGGACTCCTTGTTCCGTGTGTTTTCCCTTAGGACCAGTAACGTTTGTTTACCAGCAGGTTTAACCACATCTGATGGTATTGTAAAAACACCAACCACTGCAAGAATTAACACAAACAAAACAATAACTTTAACAGTTATATTATGGATTTTGGTTCTACGCTAAGTGTAATTAAAGTCGAACAATTTATAAGAGAACTGCGACAACTAAGTCATTCAAAAGCAATAATCGTTGCACAAATCATTTAGAAACAAAAGCTCTTAAATGTGGTTAAGTAACTCAACGGGTTCAGTGTATAATTACCAAACAGATACAGTGAGCTCTCCATCTACTGTGGTGTAGCTATCTCTTATTATATATTTATATTTAGAGTGGCATTTTAAAGAACGCTACATGGAACATTAGCATATTATCTTAGTATAACAGACCTTCCAAATAATTCAATTATGCAAAAGCATGGAGAAGTAGGTTAGGGAAATTATTTTGTGCGGGCAAAAGGAGAAAGCGAGGAAAACAGTTAAAAGATCATTTTAATTGCAAATGACTGGGGAGATTACTCCTTTCTAAGTTCTCAGATTAAATATTAAATTTCGCATTTGGTGAATAAGTAAGGGTCTCTTCCAACAGTCTGTGGTGTCAGAAAATAATTTTTCTTTGCCACTAGCTGTATATGTCAACCCTTACTGCTTCATACGAAAATATAAGCGTTGGCTCACCATATTAGCCGTCCTAAACAACACTGATTAATCGAGGTGGGAGCCTATTACTGCTGCACTCCTACTCTACACCACTGATGAGGTCCTGTATTAAAATTTCTCGAATTAACATAGTGTGGGAGTCATCATAAAGTACCCCCTGAAAATCTCGAGATTAAAATGTGTGGGTTGCCTTTGATGCCGTATATTTGCCCTTGTTATATGTCGAATTCGTGCGGTGTGGGCGTAGCACCTGCGACCGCTATCAGGACTATTCAGTGGTCAGGATAACTTTGGATAAATTGAGATTGATTCATTGTTCAGTTAACCTGATAGCTGTCTAACTGGATTGGATGGTGAAATGAAGTTTTTTGTTGTAAAAGAGGATGTCCACTCTTTTGTAAAACATAAATATTACGATTTATTGGCCAAAACTTCAGGTTTTGACGAGTAGAATATCAGTGACTGTGATACACTTTAAAATACACGTAGGTTTATGCAAAATAATGCATTTTCTGTTAGAAATAGGGAAAAAACTGTAATTTAAACGTGGCTGATTTCCCAGAGGTCCCGTTTGAAATTATACGAATGAGGCAGATCGGAATTCCATCAAACATAACTGATAAACAACGAACTAAATTAGTTTCAAATGCATTACTTGTTGATTGCTGATGTAAATTTTAATTTGTCAAAGAGAAGTCATTACCTACGCTAATAAAATATACGAGACTGAACGAAGCTATTAATCTTGCTTTTCCGTAGTAAAAATCTGTGTCAGTAGTGTAATAAATAATTGCTCGCATCAGATTTGCCGGACGTAGCGCAATCAATAAATCGGGATTTATTTAGCTAGACGTTCATCTCTGAAAAACTCCAAAGCTCTGTAGTTCGTTTTGAGTAGAGAAAATGCAGTTTCAAATTGTGAGTACCAATGCATTTTAATGAATATCTACAGTAAAAGAGATCAGTTAAAATATTGCTTATTAAACAACTAAGATTTAGATTTAGATTAAGTTCTTAATGTTAATGTCTCTCTTTTAGGAAACATAATTCCGTTTGCAACCCCGTTTGTGTTCGCCTTAGTTAATGCTGAATACTCAATTCACCGAATTTGTTACGAAGTTTGTATCTGCGAGATAAAACGTGTTCTCCATACATCCATCAATCTCAACTTTCCCTGCGCAAAGGATAAAATCTCAAGCGTCGAAAAACTGGCTGCGGCAAACTGATAAAGGACGAGACACTTGGAGAACGCTTTTAAGGAGTTTCCTGATCATGTCGTCCGATATCCGGTCACCTTTGTCAGTTTTAAATCCAACCAAGGGAGACCAGAGGGCCTTGACGTAGAAGAGGCTGAAAATGTTTAGATCTGCCCTTCTCGAGCTTGTTTTATGCTATAATTTCCGTTCCCGTGTGTCACATAAAACAAATCGTACAGTAAAATCCATCTGCAACAGTTAACATCTCGTTCCCAAATCCGTTTTAAATTCATCCTAATTTGCTCTTACTACCCTTTTGTCTCCGCGCTTTTTGTTTCTGGGTCATTCCGGAAGTCACTAAGCCTGTTATCCTCATCTACTGCTTTTCACCGAGCTTCAGTGTTAATCGCATCGCCAACATTTTTCTGCACGCTGCAACGGGATACAATCACGGTTGCTTTGTTCATTTGGTGGGATCTCGACAAGAAGCGGGATCTAATGCGGCTTTAAGGGAGCAACGAGGGTGGCTTTTGGAGGTAAAAGGGGAAAGTAAGCTTCTTAAAATATCCCATCACGAGATAAGCCCGCGTGTATTTTTTTTCTTGATAAATCTGCATTGTAACGCAACCTGGTAGCTTTTAGCTTGTCAGATTTTACTTAATAGGGCTGAAAAAAAAGATGCACGGTATGTACATCTCTCGCCTAATTTTTCTGATAAAGTAAAGCCACTAAAATCTTCATCATTATGATCTATTTACTCTAACTTGATGGCATTGTTAAAGACGCATAACTTCAACATAAATAAATAAATTTGAATTGCATGATTCTTTTAGTTCAACTTAAGTGTAAATCGAAATCTAGAGGGAAAATTCATACAACACAGGGTTCTAATGACTGGAAGATTGACAAATTTGTCAAATTTGCTACCACATGCATCTGAGATCCTTGAGGAAGGCGACTGTATTTTTCAATCGTTTCACAGCAAAGTTCATCGGATGTCTCGACCACCTGCAGGGAAAGTACTGCATTGGCGGCCCATAAAGGGTGCCAAAAGCGCGTCAGAATTACCGTAAAGCGTGCAAAATTGCAGTGGCGAGAAGCGTCGGGAGGCGGCGCAGGCGTCGCCCGCGGATTCCAGCATCCGGGGGCGGCTGAGTCATCTCCCGGAGTTTACTCCGGGGTCTCTCGACACGCGGACCTTTCGACATTATATCGACGTCCTGGTGCTAACATTTCACGCTTGTAAATAGCCATAGCGTAAAGACAGCCCGTTAACGAAATTTTGCAGTAAAAAAAATAAAACAGCGATTTTTTGACGAATTACATCGTTTTTTTTTAAACGTTCAATAGGTGTTACGCGTTTTGAATGTGCAGTGCTTAGGGGACCAAACTCACTTCGATCAGAAATTAATCTATAGTGCTTTTAGTAGGATAGACAATGGACACGTGATTTTTGTTTTACTGTTGTGCGACATTATGGACACTTGGAACTAAATGAAGAACACTAAGGTAAGCTAATGTGGTAATTTTATATACGAGTTATATGTTTCTTTTGCGGAGCTGACATAAATCAATTTTGAAAAAAAAAAGACTTTTATAACACTGTTTACCACCTGGGGAAGGCAAAAGCCAAAAAAATTTTGTTTAAAAGAAGGAAATACAGCCCGCAAAAGAAAATAAAATATTCTTATGGCTATAACTATTTTTCTTCCCTATTGTAAAGAACTTTCGTCTGAAATTCTTTAAGCTCTAATAAATAATGTGTTGATAGGACTATTATATAGAGAATAAGAGTGGTGTGATGGGACATGTAAATATATGTTTGTGTATGCTCGTTTTCTGTAAACTTAAGCAGTACATTTGGATATCCAAGAAAGGTAAACTACCATTTGGTACAGTAATTAAGAAAACTAGGTCGAAAATATAAAATATTACATGCATATGTGAGAAATATTCTTAAAGCAAAAAAGTGACTCTTAGAAAACGAAAATCTGCACCCAAATATAGCCAAAAGCAGTTAGAAAAGAAAATACAGTGTTCTCTACGCTGCCGTTTAGCAGAACACAATTTCAATAGCGTCTAGCGATTAAATTTTGCCCAGCTACAGTTCCAACAATAGCGATTATATCGAGATTTACCCCAATTGCGTTCAATTTACACGACTAAATCCGACACACACGTATCTGGAATTTCGATCCACGTGACAGAATTCTGGTGTATCTACGCAACGAGTGAGAAACCCCGGATAAGCAACCCTTGGAGCGAGGGTCCCAAATATCTCGCCAAAACCGTAATGCATTATTACGAGGCAAATTACTTGGGAAGACACAATGTATTTGGGTCTGTTCCGTGACATTAGACACCGCAAGCGTTTGTAGGGACATAGTTACCTAAGGAAATGAGATGAAATAATTGTTGTAATAATGAGAGCGGTTTAATAGAGTGATAAGTATAATACCTTGTTGTTATTGGTGTTAAGATAACTAGAATCGTTCCTCTGATTAAAAAAAAACACTCTAATAATGACATACTTTGCATTAATAATGAGGTAATGGTATCTTTTACTTAAAACCATTCGCTTCAGAACATTTATTGTCGTAAAAAGCGATCTTCTAGATGGGTCGCATTCGTTCCATCTAGAAAAGCGAATACCTCGTAAACATCAACCAGAGAAAGCAGTACGTTTTCAGGAGGACGGAAGTCGGAAAGCTGCGTTAGTAATTCAAAGAGTCGTCGTCTCAATCGAAAATTTATGGACCATCCTCAAGGCCGCAGTAAAGAAGAAAGATGGATTGCTTAGGCTGGAAGGCCCTGATACGGGCCATCATTCAGGTATAGCGCGGCACCGCTACAACCCTCGTCAGTTTCACGGCAAATTGAATCACAAAGCTACCGCGTCGCGACGCTGCAGTATTTCAGGATGATACTCGTGCTAGGTGACTTTTTTGCGTAAAAAATTTGATTGCTATAAAAACATTTCCAAAGCGTGGATTTGAATGTTGTTTCTCATAATACGTCGGTTTTGAGCTTTGAAAGTGAAAATGTCAAGCATCTGTTTTTTTATACTAATTTTGACCTCTCAATTGGTCGCTAGATGCAGTGGTTCGCTTTAGAAACCATTAAGAAGAGAGAGTTTGTATTTTAATATACACTGTCAATAATGGTGGAGGCGCCGCGATTTTTCTGGTTACAAGGCGTGAAAGACCGTTAAATTTTGAATCTTTTTTGTAAGTAACAATATAAAATTGGACCACAAATTTACGAGTTAAAGGACAAACGAATATCCTGGGAACATACAACAAATCTGTCCTTAATTTAGTCTGAATGCCATAAACCTAAACAATGTGACAAGTGTTATAGCTTTGTAGATATATGCTACCCCGTTTCTGATGTAGTTTATGCTAATAACATCCGGAATTTGCAGAGAAGCAACAAACAACCATAAGTTCCTTCAAGTTCAGACAGTATAAGTCTTGCTTGCTTTATTGGGCGTGGCATTTTGTCACACCGTTTTGCTACCCTTCAAGTGAATGGCGGTTTTCACCCCCTTTTAAGGAGGGTGTCTCTTATACAGTTCACGTTTTTGTTCCTCTGACACAGTCGTTTGACTTCGAGGACAGTGGAGCATAACCCCTTTAGCATTGACCAAAAAAGGGGGGTATAAATAGGCTATTGGGGTGCTTCTAGATTGCAACTGACAACTAAAATGCTGATTACAGCCAATGAACAAAAAGGAACATGATCTAATTTTAATAGATTTTCAAGCTAAGAAATGCTTCAACATAAATGCATTAAGTGTATCGCATCAAACAGATAGATGTTAACAGAGCTGAGATCCTATCCATTCAGGTTTTAACTGCGAAGCACAAAAGCTTTCAACAGGACACAATCTCAACGACGCAACAGCATAATAACACGACAAAATGTTATTACCGATACGTCGGCTCAGCTGCACTCCAACAGACTCTAAGAGCAGGTGAATTTGATCCACTCCAGAACGTAAAATGCTCTTATATTTTATCGCTTTGAGTAGGACGTTGGATAGGGATAGGTACAAGAGTCTTGAGCTTTATTGAATCGATTCTTGTTCACACCGTGTGAATTTTCCATAATAAAATAAAACACGCGTTTATAATCTGGAGACTAACAGGTAGTTGTTTTGACAGCAATATTTTAGGATAAAAAAGGTAATTACATGCTATCTGTCTTTAACGTAGTGATCAAGAGATCAAGAATTCGGATAACCCACTTCGATATTACTTGATCTCATGCTGAATTATACTGGTGCTAACTCAATGATCGACTGCTGAATTAAACAGTTATACGTGGTACACTGCTGAAGCGTGAAACGCTGAAATGTTAATCCGTTCATTTGGATCCTGGGTATTGGTGAGGTAATACAATTCGGTATAATTGCCAGCAATTTGTTACAGATCAATACGTTTATTATTATCGTGGCGGCGATGAAAAAACTAAAGCTTTATCTTCTATTTCAAGAGCTATTTGTCCTGTTTCAATCGTTACAAGCTCTAAAGAAATAATCATTGCATGAATTTATCCATAACCACGTGTAATATATGATATGTTCCAGCTAACGGGAGGGGAATTTATCATATCGATTATCAGTCAAATCGAATATTATCYCAAGATTAATTGCTAGCTTTTTGACTCTATTCAACCGTCCCGTCCATTGTAAACGAGCATTTTATCGATTTCTTAAATTGAGGACCTGATGGGTGAATCCAAACATACCAAAAGTGAAATTGATGAGATGAAATCTGTGCAAACATCAGCGTATTGAAATCAATAGAATGGTTTCAAAAAAATCCGATTAGCGTTAAAATGATTCCAATGCCCGTTTTGCTTAAATTATGATTGTCCAATAAATTGCCAATGTTTATTCATTGGAGTTTTGGTATTCACAATCGATAGAATTCGTGATGTATGGTGTTCGTTTTATTGCGTAAAAGTTTGGGGGAAATTGATCGCATAAAACGCACTGGAATAAAGTAAACATCTATTATTATTATTATCGTGAGGCCGACACCGATAGGCAGTGGATTTCTAAAAAAAAACCTTCCTGCCCGACGGAGAATCCTTCTTTTTCCCAGGTAATAACATTGCTTTCGTTAACGCTCACGGAGGGAGGATTTCGCGTTGCTGGAAACCCCGTTGATGGGTATCAGGGGCGATTGGATAAAAGAGGAAATTATATTTTCCTCCAGCGGCAACCGCCCGCTTAGGTGAAAGAAATCCCGGTAATACGTTTACCTCGTCGGTTAGGTGAAATTCTGTATGCAAATTGGGGCTAAACCGCTAACGGTTTCGCTCGCGATTTAATCAGAGGCAAATGCAAAAAAAAACGAATTTTTTTAGCGGTAAAAAGTCTGAGACTGAAGCTAATCGAAAACAGTTTTGTCCTAAGTTCAAGTGTATTTTGGAGAGACTAATATTTGAGCACGTTAAGGTATGCTATCAATGCTGAATTTTATTGTGAAAAACGGCTCTTTAGGACAAAATTCGAAGTCACGTTTCGACACTTTATTTTGTGTCCTCTTCGGGTGATGATTAGTACACTTTAGCAATAAGCAACAATGGATATATATACTGTTACGATATTCTTGTCTTAACTAGGTAACTGTTAGATATACCAAATCCTCTTTCCACCCCTATTAAGTGTCATCGAGCTTGGGCTTAAGTGTTAGACGGGTTGTGGTATCTTAGCATAGAAACAAGGGTCAAATGCCATCGTATTTGCATGTATATCCGCGAATTAGAATGTCTGTCAGTCGGTTATGAACTTGCTAATTGGTTGGGGCGTCCTCAGCAATTTAACCATTCACAGCCCCAATTGGGTAAGCAGAGAACTACCTATATCAAGTCTGGGCATATAAAATGCTAGTGAAAAGGGTAAAGTTGATTTAGTTGTTATTGAATGAAGAAATTTAATTATTTTATCTCACGAGCTGTTGGAATATCTTGTCATTCATTAACTGCAAAATTTTAACTCTTACATATTATACGTACTATCAACAACTAAAATATCAAGCTTTCTAAGTATTCTCTTTAATTTTTCTGAAAGGTCTTGTACATAAGGCAAACTCAACTTCAATTTACCTTGTCCTTGCTGAGAATTTACTTGATTTGGATGAGCACTTTTATTAAAAATTGAATCTTTTTGTGCTCTAACAAATAACGTCCTGATAAGACTATTCTTTTGAGTGCCCCAACTGTCCAGTGTTTAATCTGTAAATTTATCTCTTTACCATGTTTTTTCACTGATTTGTGTACGTTCTGTAACCGGGTCACATAACAATCTCCTTCCTTCATCCAACCTAAAAATGTCACTGAAGGAACGCGACATCAATATCACTCTCAAGCTGTTCCGTAATGACACTTCATTGTTCATAACAATCCAGCATGTAACCGAGACGATCTGCTCTTTCAGAGGCCGCGCTGAAAATACGCTGCGGGATTATGGCGTCGAATTTTAAGGGTGCCGGGCGTTCCAGGACGTGTGGAGAGGATAAAACGGCGACAGATTCCAGATTAATTACAATTTTAATTATGTGAGGCATAACACGCGTTCGCGGCGAAATTTTCAGCGCTGTGGGAGCGTTATCTAACCCGCTAATGAGGGGGTGTTTTTTTTGGAACGGAGTAGGAAATAATTTAAAATTCTATTAAGCGTTTAATTACTTTTGTAGCTGTTCTGTTTCGTGGCTTCTAGGAGGTCTTTGTATGAAAAAATAAATGATTTGTGGCGAGAAGTACACAAATAAAAAGGTGCAAAATTATCATTCTTTGTGGTCAACAAAATACGTTACCATTTTAGAGATGATTTATTACCTGCCCATCAGGATTTACCCAGAATTTATAATAAGGCATTAACCCTTGAGTATACGTTCCTTAGTAACACCACTACTGGCTTTCCAGTTATTGTTCTAAGTCGAATTATATAATTTTAGCAACCTTAAATCGGCATCTGTCTATATCTAACAAAAGAGGCAACTAAAGTTCTCCTTACCTTTCATTTTCATTTTGATTACGTCTGGTATTAGTTGATACTGAATTGAAGCCTCCGCTAGTGAACCAAAAACCATCCCATCACACAAAATATACCCGCAAAACAGGTCAGGAGAAGATTATTATTACGTTAGGAATGAACAATGCCAACTGCATTAATTTGTTCTGGCGGCAGTGGTCCTCGCTTTTGAATTATTAAATTTTATTGTAGGATCACGGTTGGAGCCCTGGGCCGCACCAAACCCCTTTTGTTTCCTTTTGTGCACCGGTTAATTGAAAATCTGTTTTCGACTGGAATACTTTGTTGGCCCTATGGCGACAGCTGGTGTTTCATGTGGGGGAAGCCAAAAATTCTAGACTAGACAATAACGTATCTTTCGAACAACAAATTAACTGAAAACCTTTTGAGACTTAGTGTAAATCATTAAAGTTTTTTAGAGAAATGTGAACAAAAGTTTAAAATTACTGTTGTTCATAGTATTGTATATTTTGTAAATTAAAAGTTCTGATTAATTTTGAAGTTAATCCGTAATGTTTTCAGTGAGCTTGTTGTTCGACTGATATGTTACTGTAGACACTTTAAAGAAGTCTTGAAAAAATAAAGTCGAAAGCTTAGCAAAGAAAAAAGGGCACCTACTCTTTGTATTAAATTCTAGGCAGATATACCCTTAATTTTTTGACCTGTATAATAATCCATATTAGAATTGTATATAGTGTAAAAACGTCTATATAATGTCCTGAAGTCAACTAGCCCCTAATTTAATATCGTCGCAATATACCCGCAATTCTGCAGGTTTTTCTAGCAGATTATGCTTTGCATTTTGCGTATGCTGCGCCCTATATAACAAAGGCGAAAAGGTTCCCCTTATTTTTACAATCCTTCGAACAATTTGTGCCAGTCTGCAAGCCTGTGAATGGGAAATCGAACAAGCCTTTTCTTCTGCTTGTTTTCGAATTATCCTTTGTGTTATTTGCTTTTTCATCCGCGGCTCTGGTAATAACAGATGTAATTCTCTCGTCTGCTCGTAGGCGATGACATCAAGTGGTCGTGTTAGTGCTCGTGTTTTCCAAGATAACGGGATTTTCTTCCCTTTTCTTGTCATAATTTGTGTCAGTCGGGTATTACGACTTGTGGTTTGATTAGCGTAGTACATAAAATAAGTATACTGTGTTGTTGTAAAGCTAAAATAATAAAAAAATTATGTAGGACGATAATAAACGTCACCTTTTCAAATACATACATATATTTGGAATTTTTTTGCTGTACTTGCGTTATTCAAAGTTTTAGAGGCCAGTTAATAACGTATTTTCATTCCAAATAATTATTTCTTGTACTATCAATGCATACGTTACAATACTACCTATCCAATATCAAAATATCATTAGTTTTGGATATGTTTTGGCAAAGAAAGTTCCTTTCATTAACGCAGTGCTTTTTCTTAATTCCACTCGAAGTATCTACCCCTAAGGCGGTTGAGGGCTACGGGTATAAGTTACAAATTGATCAAGATGACTACTCCCTTGATCCTTGGAATCAAACTTTTGCAGAGCAGTCTCGAAAAGACCACTTTTCAATTACTAAAGGATTTCGTTGGGGGGGAACCTGATAAATGTGGTAATGACTTCCACAGAAGATTGTATTAAATGGCACTGTCGATATCTATTTATTCCCTCAAGTCTTCGTGTTCAGCCTCTTTTATAAAGATTTGTACATTTGTTGCCATTATCTCTTAGTTGGTTAGATAATATTCCTTACAAACTTTTCTTTAACAACGCTAGTGCAGTATATAATATCAATATTTTTACTATGAGTTCAGCTCTGAGTTTATGGAATTGAATAACATTAAGACTCTATAAAAAAGTCTAGTACACATGAGTTTCGCTTGTGTTAGTATGAAAAATACACTACGGTTTAGCTAGTTTGTATTTCTGAATCATTTTCTTTAATTAATATACTTGTATTTGTCCCAGGTAAGCACAACATATAGCAGTGCTTACGATTTTGTAATCTTCTTATACAATAAGTATTCATCAATAATTAGAAAGTTAAAAAGCATAATATTGTTGTTCAAGTGTCCAATAGCCAACTTAACACACGAAATCGACTGTTTAACGCAAGAAATCATGTAAGAAGCCACAGCTTCAATTCTGTTTATATGGAAGATAAAATAGAGCTCGTTAAAGATGGCGGGTCATTTTTCAACGCTCGCGGAAAGCACTGTCCTAAATAATTTCGACCATAAGGAACCTAAAGATCCTTGATGAGACGTTTTTCACTTTCCCAACACCTGTAGGTAATTTGTTATCCCTCAGAGAGTTCATGACAAGCGATGAATGCTTTTTAATGGCAAAAGGATATACGCCTTTCTCTTATTTTCTTGTGGGGGAGAAAAGGATGGGTATGTAATATAGAAGTAAAATGGGTCGTCATCTACGGTAGATGTAATATTTCTTTAACACGTCTTTCGCCTTCTTACTGTTCCCGTAACAAACACTCGCGATCCATAAACAATCTCGAGAAAGTACCGCGATGCCGAACAGAAAAACAATGCAGCCGTTATCGGAAACGTTGAATGCTTGCTCTGCCTAGAAGTGTGTGAAGTATCTATACTCTCGAATCGCCTTTATTCGCCGGCACGAAGAAAGCCTTTATTTCGTGAAAGAAAGGAGAACTATGGATGGCGAAACAACCATTTGTTTTATCGTGTCCTCGAGTAAAGGTTACGGCTTTGTGTGTATCGAATCGAGTGAACTTGCTGACCTTTCAGGGCTGAGAGAAAATGATCGTTGGTAACTTCTGTCGTTTTTTAGTTTTACATAAGAACAATTAAAGTTCGGCACTTTATTCTTCTAGCAACAAGTAAGAAAAGTGTATAGTACTCAAAATGCTTAATCATGCCCAAGGGGACTAGTAAAGACAAAGAACTCTATTTTAGTTAAACAAGTAAAAAGAATGACTTGTTATTGTTGAATCTGAAGGTTACGCCATTATCAGCATTTTATTCTAGAGCAAACTGTATCCTAGTAGGTAATCGCATGTTTTGCTCCTGAATATATACAGAAAATATCATCAACATAACGATAGCAAGCCACACAGTGATACGAAAATGGTTTTACAACTCGAAATCATTCACTCTAATGATTGTATGTCAAGTTAATCGAATTTCCACGTTTTAATTGTATCAAACATGGCATCAAGGATTTTGCATTGACATCCCTCATAAAAGTCATCAACATTTAAAATTTCCTTTTCGTTTTCCATCCTACAAACTTAGTTACCCATTATTTCACTCCTCAGTACCGTTTTATATTCAGCATCAATCAAGAAAAGCAATTTTAATTCGGTTTCGCAGACCGAGCGACACTCAATCTCCATTTGTCTAAATTGCTTCGATTCGGGCGGAATGCAAATTAAAGCGTAAATAAAATATGAGACGTCCAACGTCTTAGGTCGTTTGAGAGCGTTCTGTTGTTTGTTCGCTCGTTTGATATTCCTCGTGTAACCAAAATCGCAGCGGGCGGTAAACAATTGATGAACGCAATACGGGGAAGACGTACGTGACATTCGAGATCAAGAAACTTTCGTTTTATCTATGTTTTACAACGCCGATATTATTAAACGAATGCTGGTACTATTGGAACGCGGGGGGAGGGTTTAATGGCTCATTTAACGTTGTATAATATAACCCCTGCAGAATTTCCTCGTTTAACACTAGGGAAACTCTAAATCGCCGCGTTGGGCTTTGATATTTGCCTCCGGCGCTTATGCGAAGTCTTCTCGTACACGTCTACCGTTCTCTCTAGCTGATTAAGATTGCAAGCTGTTCCTTTTCACAAAAACTGACAGGCTGCTTCAATTATTTAGGTAGTTTAGGCCTTCAAAACTTACTGAAAGCCTGGAAGGTCTACTACAGTAGAAGAAAGTTTAATGAATTTGAATTGTCAGAATTATTGCTTTGAAACCAATACGATACTTCCTGAAACATTAAGTTAATTAAATTAATCACTGACATGACCTTGATTTATAAAGGTTTTTCTAGAATTCTATCCGTTGTAATCTGGCAAAAATATAACACGTCCGCAAGCCATTTATGTGAAAGCCATAAACTGAAACGGTTGTTCCCTGAAAGAACGAACGTAAAAATTCAGCGCCCATTACTTTATTGGGAGCGGAGCAGCTGTGAACCCAACAAACCATAAACTTGGCGGCGTTTTATATATACGTCGAAAAAAGCTTACGCAATCACTTGGGAGAATGCGTCAAATGGGCGAAGTTACAATCAGAAATAATCACTATWACTGAGTAAATCGAGGTCCTTTAAAAATGTTGACCACTTCCAAAACAAACTGCTGCACCTAGCGACCCACTGATGCTAAATTTGGATTCTGGAGGTCCAAATTAGTAAAGAAACTGACACTAGACCGAATCAAAGGGAAAAAAATTTTTGACTAATTTTGGTGGAGGCGCCGGTTTTTAGTTTTACGTATACGGGAATATTTCAGTTTTCGAAGATATTCAAAGATATAACTCGGTAAAAATCAGCACCCCAGTACAAAATTAAGCGCTCTTTCTAACTCTTGTAACTACAGGTCGCTAGGGCTAACCGTTATTTTTTTATGATTTCTTAAAGTGAATATTTACTGTCCTTTGACAAACCTTGGAGCTACAAGCTGAAGCTTTTTCGTATACCCTTGTGCACAAATGGGCAATATATATTTTTTAAATTATAATCTTGCATAATAAAATATAGGTCTCTTTTGATGTATAACAGGTATATTGTTGTAATAACATCTTTGCACTTGTATCGTAACGTAGTGAGGCAAAACGTATTCTAATCTCTTTCAGTGCTTTTTTATTGATATTTGAAATGAAAATGTAATCAAAACAACATCAAGGTGAGGTGGAAAAACAATTTAATATGGCGCTCTTGTGAAAGTCCAGTCTCTGGTGGGCGTAACGAACACGTAAACAACTCGACCTTTTCATGTAATTTCATTTGATGGTATGACGCACTACAACGAGATTTGCTCTTAAAAGACTTACTAGGGTACAAACGACACAGATTTTTTGAAAGGGATGAATGACAAGCTTTTATAATATACATAACAGTGTAGTGTAATGATGAAAGATCAAATAGATCAATACGCTAACACAAATCGATGTTGTTGACAGTTATGTTTGGACGGTTTTTACGGTAAAGTAATCTCTTTCATTTGACCTCTAGGTTAATTTTTTTGGACATAGTTTAACGTTACAAAATATTGCAAATATTTGATATGTAGTTCATGACTTAGACTGAACACTTAATAAAGGAGTTAGGTGCCACTGGTTGGAAAATTCCACACAGCTTATAGAAATACCATCACAAAAAGCCATGTGTAGTATCGAGTTTTGTCATCTAGAACTTTATACCTTCGATATACATAAAATAAATAACCTGTGTAACTTCGACCTACGCACATTCCAACAATGGAATTTCTCCTTTCGCTTGTTTCTAACTGGAAAGTTACAAACGTTCCAGCCAGCTTCGTATTGATCCAGAGTTCGCTTGATGCCGATCAGAATTCAGTAGAGGAAATACCAATCTAAAAACCATTAATAACAGAGACTAAAGAGCTGAATTATGTAGCTGGTGTGTTAGGGCTTGGCGTGGATTTGTGCTCTTTGATTGTGTTAGTCGGGAACGGCGCCTTAAGCGATTTCTATCACGGACGTCTTGAGTGGCTATCGACCTTTCAAGAGGCCTCGTTTATTGTTGTGGAAATTGGTTAGCTGCAGAATTATCTATCTAGATTTTGATGCATTATTTTAGATTGCTTCGATTTAATTCCAACTACGTATACCTCTTTAATGAAATAAAGTTACATTTTGAAGGGCTACACCTTTTTTTATTAATAACACTTAAAAGACTGTTGTTTATTAAAGTGTTGGCGTCGCCCTGCCGCCATGTTTTCGCCGACATCCACGGGGCGTCGAGACGCAGTGCCGTAGCAATTAATTCATGAATGCACACGGGGCGAAACTTTTGTTTGGGGTAATGAAATGCCGCGGGCTATTTGCTCTACATTATATTACGTAAAAATAGCGCGAGATCGACGGTCTCAAAGCTCGCCTAATGGCAACACGGTTGCGGAAGTCGGCGCCGTGGAAAATATTCCATTTCCTGCAGGTGCTCGGGGAGCACTTTTGACGGGGTTAATTATTAGTTTGCGGGATGCAAATTGTGAGCGCGAGATGAACCTGTATTAATCATAGTTGGGGGACTGCCGCGTAATGGTCCCCTTCTTTCTCCTGTTTCGTGAAAGAGTGGCAGATTGTTTCCATTATGGACCCGTTTTATAACAGTGAATAGCTTCTTTTCTCTTGAAAAGACATTTAAAGGAGATATATGTTGAGAAGACGACGAAAAGGTTTCGAGATATTTTTTATTTTGCTAGAAAGATGCATCGAATTTGCTTAGAATTGAGAAAAACTAGATGACTAGGTTTGGGAGGTGTATTAGCTGTCCTTCTCACACAATACCTGCTGGAAGTACACATGAAAATTTAAATCAAGGTTTGCTGATGATATTGTCGTGATGCAATGGGAAAGTGACATTAACTGCAATCTTGAAACTAAGTACATATTATGACAAATAAGACTGTATAGTTGATTACTAAATAAACAAATAAAAAAAGATGTAGACATTAATTTCAATAATACAAAATGAAAGAAAATGTCATACAATAAATATTTGAGTTAAACAATAACAATCCAACGTTGGACGCAATAAAAGGACTAAATTACTATTGAAATTAGATGTCTAGTTAGTACATTTACTTACAGAAATTTCACGCTATTTTAATGTGTTTCTGAATAAAGTGGAATAAAGCTTTATATACACATAAATGGCAAAATTCTCTTTGATATTTCAGCGTTTGTTAAACACTTCGTGCCAACGAAAACGGCAGACCCGCGATAACCTAAGGCAATATTTATTTAAGGATGGAGAGCATAGTAGGAGGCATGGCAAACAGTGCGGGAAAACTGAAGGCTAACAATAACAAAACGTTAATTAAAGGACTCTGTACGATTCCGCCTTTTAGTGTCTATTAACAGCAATCGCAGTAAAAGTGTTCGACCAAAACACTTTTCCACATTATAATGTACAATGATTTAGAGAGCTTGCGTGCGTCCCTTATCTAATTACTTCAAAAAACGCAGAACTTAGAATCGGGTCCAGCTTAACTGTATTTTAAATTGCTCTAATTGGAACCCATTATTTCTTCGCTTAACATTCAACCACCGATGTAAATAGTATTATTAGCTCAAGCTAATTGCTCGAAGACGTATAAATAGCACACGCATTTCTGAGAGTTGCATTCAATTCACTTCTTTTGAAGCAAGGCGAAGTACCTACGTCCAAGATGAAACTATTGAGCATCGTACTGTTTGTCGCCTTCATGTTTGTGGCTGTTAGTGCTCAGCCTGATAGAGGCAATGAAACCAGTGATGATCCGTATTATGCTTTTAGTGAGGATCCGACTACTGTTCAATAGCCTGAGCACCATGATGAAGAAAAAAGTGTATGGAACAGTGTCAAACATTGCTTGTATAATGTATTCTAAAAATGCAGAGATGATAATAAAATGATATATTAAACTCAACATTTCTATTAATCTATTAAGGTACCCTTTTACTCCATCTGTTTTTTATGACCGTGTCTTATTAGTTTTGAAATTGAACTAATATTCTGGTAAAAAAAACACGGCTAAAACAATGAAAAAAAACTAAACAGGAAAAGTTTATCCATACAGTAAACACTAATCAGCTCGTTCACATTATACCAACATCAACAGTTAAGCAGTTATTTCGCCTCTTTCGGAAATGAAAAATGAGCTTTGGAGTAAAACATTATTTAAACCCATACTGCAATGTTTATGTATTATAATAATGCTAGGAGGGTTGAACTAGATAAACGTCCGTCAACAGCATACTGATTCCACTAACACTTTTGACATCACGTTACACATAAGTTGGGGAGCATTCTAACAGCCATAAAAGCAGATAACATTTACGTAAAATCCTTTATAGATTTTTCTTGAATATTCAAATTTACAAGAAAACCAATCTATTATTACACAAAATTTGTAGGAAACCAATATCTACAGAAAGATATCCTTATAAGAACATTTCAGAAAACTGTTTTACTAATACAAATATTTCAGCAGTTTATCCAAAGTAAGTAACAAACTAAATCAAGGTTTACTCTTGTTCAATATGAATCAATGAGTGAATTCCAAAATTTTGTTTTGCTGTGATATTTGCTTAATACCAATACCTGTTTTACAGAGCTCATTATTTAGTTTAAAGATTATTACCTTTTTAGTACTGCTATAAAACTAATTAAATATTTATATTACCAATTCATTTCTCCTTTAAATTGTTGTAATTGGACATATACATTTGATGACTCTTTCTTTTGTCGTTTAACGATCAATCACCACCATAATTTTGCCTTGGACTCAAAGTTTTATTAGCTCAAGCTAATTGTTCGGAGACATATAAATAGCACACGCATTTCTGAGAGTTGCATTCAATTTACTTCTTCTGAAGCAAGGCGAAGTACCTACGTCCAAGATGAAACTATTGAGCATCGTACTGTTTGTCGCCTTCATGTTTGTGGCTGTTAGTGCTCAGCCTGATACCAGTGAACCGTATTATGCTTTTAGTGATGATCCGACTACTGTTCAATAGCCTGAACACTATGATGAAGAAAAAAGTGTAACGAAGAGTGTCAAACAGTGCTCGTATAAATGTATTCTAAAAATGCTGAGATGATAATAAAATGATATATTAAACTCAACATTTCTATTAATCTATTAAGGTACCCTTATACTCGATCTGTTTTTTATGGCCGTGTCTTTGCAGCTTGAAAATTGAACTAATATTCTGGTAAAAAAACACGGCTAAAACAATAAAAAAAACTAAACAGGAAAAGTTTATCCATACAGTAAACACTAATCAGCTCGTTCACATTATACCAACATCAACAGTTAAGCAGTTATTTCGCCTCTTTCAGAAATCAAAAATGGGGTTTGGAGTAAACCATTATTTAAACCCATACTGTAATGTGTATGTATTATAATAATACTTGGAGGGTTGAACTAGATAAACGTCCGTCAACAGCATACTGATTCCACTAACACTTTTGACATCACGTTACACATAAGTTGGGGAGCATTCTAACAGCCATAAAAGCAGATAACATTTACGTAAAATCCTTTATAGATTTTTCTTGAATATTCAAATTTACAAGAAAACCAATCTATTATTACACAAAATTTGTAGGAAACCAATATCTACAGAAAGATATCCTTATAAGAACATTTCAGAAAACTGTTTTACTAATACAAATATTTCAGCAGTTTATCCAAAGTAAGTAACAAACTAAATCAAGGTTTACTCTTGTTCAATATGAATCAATGAGTGAATTCCAAAATTTTGTTTTGCTGTGATATTTGCTTAATACCAATACCTGTTTTACAGAGCTCATTATTTAGTTTAAAGATTATTACCTTTTTAGTACTGCTATAAAACTAATTAAATATTTATATTACCAATTCATTTCTCCTTTAAATTGTTGTAATTGGACATATACATTTGATGACTCTTTCTTTTGTCGTTTAACGATCAATCACCACCATAATTTTGCCTTGGACTCAAAGTTTTATTAGCTCAAGCTAATTGTTTGGAGACATATAAATAGCACACGCATTTCTGAGAGTTGCATTCAATTTACTTCTTCTGAAGCAAGGCGAAGTACCTACGTCCAAGATGAAACTATTGAGCATCGTACTGTTTGTCGCCTTCATGTTTGTGGCTGTTAGTGCTCAGCCTGATACCAGTGAACCGTATTATGCTTTTAGTGATGATCCGACTACTGTTCAATAGCCTGAGCACCATGATGAAGAATAAAGTGTATCGAAGAGTGTCAAACAGTGCTCGTATAAATGTATTCTAAAAATGCTGAGATGATAATAAAATGATATATTAAACTCAACATTTCTATTAATCTATTAAGGTACCCTTTTACTCCATCTGTTTTTTATGACCGKGTCTTATTAGTTTTGAAATTGAACTAATATTCTGGTAAAAAAAACACGGCTAAAACAATGAAAAAAAAACTAAACAGGAAAAGTTTATCCATACAGTAAACACTAATCAGCTCGTTCACATTATACCAACATCAACAGTTAAGCAGTTATTTCGCCTCTTTCGGAAATGAAAAATGAGCTTTGGAGTAAAACATTATTTAAACCCATACTGCAATGTTTATGTATTATAATAATGCTAGGAGGGTTTAACTAGATAAACGTCTTTCAACAGCGTACTGATTCCACTAACATTTTTGACATCACGTTACACATAAGTTGGGGAGCATTCTAATAGCCATAAAAGCAGATAACATTTACGTAAAGTACTTTATAGATTTTTCCTGAATATTTAAATTTACAAGAAAACCTATCTATTATTATACAAAATTTGTAGGAAATCAATATCTATAGAAAGATAGCCTTTATAAGAACATTTCAGAAAACTGTTTTACGAATACAAATACTTCAGCAGTTTATCCAAAGCAAGTAACAAAGTAAATTAAGGTTTACTCTTGTTCAATATGAATCAATGAGTAATTCCAAAATTTTGTTTTGCTGTGGTATTTGATTAATAACTGTTTTACAGAGCTCATTATTTAATTTAAAAATTATTACCTTTGTAGTACTAAACTAATTAAAGATTTATATTACCAATTAATTTCTCCACTAAATTGCTGTAATTGGAAATATACATTTTGTGACCCTTTCTTTTGCCGTTTAACGATCAATCACCACCATAATTTTGCCTTAGATTAAAAGCTTTTATTAGATCAATCKAATTGCTCGAAGACATATAAATAGCACACGCATTTCTGAKAGTTGCMTTCAATTCACTTCTTCTGAAGCAAGGCGAAGTACCTACGTCCAAGATGAAACTATTGAGCATCGTACTGTTTGTCGCCTTCATGTTTGTGGCTGTTAGTGCTCAGCCTGATGACATCAGTGATGATCCGCATTATGCTTCTAGTGATGATCCGTGCTGTTAATCAAGATCCGACTACTGTCCAATAGCCTGTAGCACCATGATGAAGAAAAAAGTGTATGGAACAGTGTCAAACATTGCTTGTATAATGCATTCTAAAAACGCAGAGATGATAATAAAATGATATATTAATCTCAACATTTCTATTATTCTATTAAGGTACCCTTTTATTCGATCTGTTTTTCATGACCGTGTCTTATTAGTTTTCAAATTGAACTAATATTCTGGTAAAAGAAAACACGGGTAAAACAATGAAAAAAAACTAAACAGGAAAAGTTTATCCATACAGTAAACACTAATCAGCTCGTTCACATTATACCAACATCAACAGTTAAGCAGTTATTTCGCCTCTTTCAGAAATCAAAAATGGGCTTTGGAGTAAAACATTATTTAAACCCATACTGCAATGTTTATGTATTATAATAATGCTAGGAGGGTTGAACTAGATAAACGTCCGTCAACAGCATACTGATTCTACTAACACTTTTGACATCACGTTACACATAAGCTGCAGAGCATTCTAATAGCCATAAAAGCAGATAACATTTACGTAAAGTACTTTATAGATTTTTCTTGAATATTCAAATTTACAAGAAAACCAATCTATTATTACACAAAATTTGTAGGAAACCAATATCTACAGAAAGATATCCTTATAAGAACATTTCAGAAAACTGTTTTACTAATACAAATATTTCAGCAGTTTATCCAAAGTAAGTAACAAACTAAATCAAGGTTTACTCTTGTTCAATATGAATCAATGAGTGAATTCCAAAATTTTGTTTTGCTGTGATATTTGCTTAATACCAATACCTGTTTTACAGAGCTCATTATTTAGTTTAAAGATTATTACCTTTTTAGTACTGCTATAAAACTAATTAAATATTTATATTACCAATTCATTTCTCCTTTAAATTGTTGTAATTGGACATATACATTTGATGACTCTTTCTTTTGTCGTTTAACGATCAATCACCACCATAATTTTGCCTTGGACTCAAAGTTTTATTAGCTCAAGCTAATTGTTCGGAGACATATAAATAGCACACGCATTTCTGAGAGTTGCATTCAATTTACTTCTTCTGAAGCAAGGCGAAGTACCTACGTCCAAGATGAAACTATTGAGCATCGTACTGTTTGTCGCCTTCATGTTTGTGGCTGTTAGTGCTCAGCCTGATACCAGTGAACCGTATTATGCTTTTAGTGATGATCCGACTACTGTTCAATAGCCTGAGCACCATGATGAAGAAAAAAGTGTACGGAACAGTGTCAAACAGTGCTCGTATAATGTATTCTAAAAATGCATAATGATAATAAAATAATGTATTAAAACCAACCGTTTTATTAATCTTTTAAGGGACGCCTAAAACTCGATCTGTTTTTATAACCGTGTCTTATTCCGTACAGTAGACACCAATCAGTTCGTTTACATTACACCAACAGTTAACGAATTAAGATTATTTCGTGTTTTAAAGAAATGAAAAATGTAGAATTATTTAAACTATATTTCTGGGTTTCACTTGGATGCGTGTAAATTTCACTACAAAAAGGTAAACGTCCATCAACAGTATACTGGTTCTGCCAACACTTTTGGCATCACGTTTTAATTAGTACATTTTTCTTGCAAAACTTGTAGGATTCCAATATCCACAGACATATTTCACTATCCTGCTATATAAGAAAAATAGCCTTATAAGAACATTTGAAAAAACTATTTTATATGTACAAATAAATAAATACAAATATGTCAGCAGTCAATTTACATAAACTGATGAAATATTTGGTTGGGTTTGATTTAGACCAAGTATTTCATTGCTCCACAATCTATAACAATTAAGGTTTACTTTCGTTCAATATCAATCAATGAGTAAATTCCAAAATTTTGTTTTGAAGTTGTTATTTAGTCAATGCAGAGCTCATTGTTTAATTTACAAATTATAACCTTTGCAGTATTGATATAAAGCTAATTAAAGATTTATACTATCAACTGAATTCTCCTTTAAATTGCTGTAATTGGACACATACATTTGGTGGCCCATTCTTTTGTCGTTTAACGATAAACCATTAACTCAAGCTAATTGGCGGGAGACATACAAATAGCACACGCATTTCTGAAGGTTACAGTTAGTTTATTTGCTTTGAAACAGAGTAAAGTACATAAGCCCAAGATGAAGCTATTGGACGTCATACTCCTTGTAGCTTTCATGTTTGTACTCGTAGTCGTTAATGCTCAGCATGGAAAAGTTCATATGATTTCTGAAGATGGCTCTCGTTACCAGGTTTATGAATCTCCGTTGTACAACATAGACTCAAATGATCGAATTACATTTATTGGAGATGATGATTCTCTTCTAGATTCTGAAGAAGGTCGATATCAAAACATAGATGCTACAGTGCTCTAATATAAATTTATATTAAAATTGTGCAGATAATAATAAATACTATATTAAGCGCAACATTTCTGTCTTATTATTTTAAAACTAAGCTAATATCCTTCCAGAAATTAATTAGATTTACTTAGTGGTAAAAGACATGGCTTAAAAATTTGTTCAAACAGCACACTGTACAACAGGTATGAGTTGGGATTATTACCCCTTTCTTAAAAGTGAGAAATGTGACTTGAAGTAAAATATTGTTTGACCTATATCATATCACATATAAATAAAGTAAAAAGGTAGCAACTTCCCAAACACTAACATTAATTTTGTCCCTGCAAGGTATATTTTAATATTTTACAAATGTAAATCATTCCCATTCTCTATAAACTTTTAATTTTTGGAGTAAACATCACGACTTGTCGCAACTATAGTTCTCAAAAGTAGAAATTTGTAAACTAAATAGTCAGTTCTGTAAATAAGTAAAAACATGTGTAAACTATATGAATACATTAGTTTTTTTGCATCTACGTCTTAAAGTACAGCTAAAACCTCGTCTCTGTTTCTCTCTATCTATCTTCAAACCGTACTTATTAATTTGTATTCATGAGACATTAAATACCGCCGCAGCTGCTCAAATGAAGCGCCAGTTTCAATCAGCCATACGGCTACTCCTGACAGATCAAATTGTGCAAACTGCATAAATGAATAGAAGAGGAATATCACGAACTCCTGGCTTCACTTCCCCCCGGGTTATCATAAACTCGCTCTTTAATTAAGACTGGTGATGAGAGCAGCGCATTTTGATCGACTGCAGAAAATAATTTGTTGCAAGCGGTCATCGATTGATTAAAAGTCAGGTATATCTTCCTCCAAAATAGCACTAAACATTACAGTAACCAGGGGGCTACCGTAATTTTTTTCAAAAATGGTAAAATATTTAAAAAGTATGATGTTTTAAATGCATTGTGGTCTATGAAAGGATGTCTTATTATTTTTTGAGTGCTACGAATATAATTGAATTATTGGTATAAAACCAATTAAGGATCTATTGTATCAATCCAATTTTGTGACCCATTCTTTTGTGGCTTAACAAATCAAGCACCACCATTTTGCTTTAAGCTCCATGATTTATTACCTTAGACTAATTGGGCTGGAGACATATAAATAGCACAAGCATTTCTGATAGCCTTAGTCGTTTTAGTTTGAAACAGGGCGAAGTACATAGATCCAAAATGAAGCTATTGAACATCTTACTTTTCGTTGCCCTCATGTGGGTGGCTGTTAGTGCTCAGGATTATGGAAAAGCCCAAGAAGATGTTTCTGAGGATTTTGGGAAAGCCTAAGAATATGTTTCCCATGTCCCATTTTTTGGGACAATACTTTACTACACATTTAATGGAACACAATTGTTTATATCTGCATTAAAAAATATACAAAAGTATAGTTCACAGATGTAACAATTACTGAGAGGAAATTATAACAAAACACTTTATTTTCGGAATAAGTTTATAAATCTCTTGACAGAGCTATTTATGAATAAACAGTTGCATAGATCACTACTAACCAAATAAATTTAAATGCTCAAAATTTGAAATATATCCGCGTTTAATTTTATACTGCGTAGCAATGCCAGGAATAATATTATCGCAGCGCTGTGATACTCGCAAATATCGTCTGCCAGAAATGTCTCAGTCGTTTTAACGACTGGAAATTTAATAAACCCGGTCGTTCTTCTCTTTAAGGGGGCCGTGCGCCGACAATAATCCCCCACGACACTGAACAGGTTGTTCCGCAAGAAGCACAACTCGACTCGAATCAATATTCATCTCCCAAAAATAAGACGTCACAAACTATGTTGACACAGGCGGCGTCAGACAGTTGCAATGTTTAGATAAAGGTACAGAGGCGCAATAGTAAAATGATCCAAGTTTCATACTTGGATTTTTAATGCTAATCATTTTTAATTCGTTATAAAAGCAGTCCTTTAAAGCTGATTCTTCTTGGCAACTTTATGGCTTGTTATTATTTATGTAAAATAGATAATTAGGCATTTATTGTCCACGAGAGGACAATATTTAAAAAAATGCATGTCTATGCTATGTTGGCTGCATCGTAACCAACCACAGATAGATCTATTTCGCTCTCATTGCACCTCATCAGTGTTGTTTAGATCTAATGCACACATAAATCACTGGACCATATCTGTAAGGTTCCATAGTATAAATGGAATAGTTTTCCTGTAGATGAACAAATCATTCATACCTTTTTTCTTCAATGAAACGTGTTCATTTATCAAGCACTCACAATCTGTAATCTCCAAGATCACTCGAAGAAGGAACAAAGACACTAGATTAGCATTCACAAACTCCCTTCGAGCTGGCAGATCCATTCTTTTAATTACTTCAGGAATTATCTCGAACCCCTCGAATTCAAAGAGACTTTCACGCACCCTTCAACCGAAGACCGATAGCCATCACGGAGGGAGTTCATTACAGTTAATCGTGCGTTCAATCTAATGAATTTCTTCGTTAAGAGTTTCGCGAACGGCGCTGGCATCCGATGTTAGCGGCGGATGAGCATTCAAGTTGCTGGTTATGATGAATGGATTCAGGCGTCTTGCGGAATACCCGATAAATGGGGCTGACAAATGGGTGGCGCCGGTGGGCTATGCTTGTTTACGAGAGGAACTCGGTTGCTTGGTTACCTGACAAAAAGCTTGCGAGGGTCGTTGCTTTTTTACACTTTGATTAATAAGTAAAAAAAATCTGCGATAGAACGCTAAGATGGTAACCAACTTTCCAATAATAATAAAAATTTAAATTATTATTACTTACTATTACACCATGTAGAACATATTTTAGATCTTGTGTTCGTTAAAAAATATTTGAAAACTTATACACTTAACTTTATTTGCTATTGATCGTCCTGAAGTTACACCATTATAGTACGATAGCGTCTAAATTTACTGCCTCATTACATGGAACTTGAATCAATTACGTATTCGAGATCAGGTACGACAGCATCACACCAACACCTTTCACACGGAGAAACCGTTTTCACTAATTAATTTTCTCCAATAGCTTAATGAGCAGTCATTTACATAATCTTCTTAGTGCTACATGACTAGGTAGAATGCTCCTGTTTGCGAGCGGGTGCTCTTCTACGTGCCACCTCTCAACAGGTTGATAATTGCTATTATCTTCTATAGTTATCTTCTAATAATGAGTCAATTTGTTTACACATTTTTTAACTGAAATAATATTAAAAACGGTTGCTTCCTCAAATAGTATATCTGATGAGTAAGCATTTTTCTTATTAATTAAAATTTTCAAAACACTTTTTTGTAAAAAGGTAAGTAAACACGTAATATATCATTCTCAATATTTTAAAGTTTAACAAGATTTTTAGTTGTTTAAATCTGTATAACAGATTGAACTGCATCCTTAACATGACTATCCCAACTAAGATGGAGGATATTACTGTTCGTATAGGTCCGTTAGTTTATTATTAAAATAATCAACTATAATTTTTAGATCTGCTTATATTATTTCTTTAAACTTACTCCATGTGTTTGTTGAGTATATCGAAATAGTGTCATCTACACAACCGATTATGCTTCCAGTGTATAAGTCATTTAAATATAATGTAAATAGCAGCAGCCCTGACACCATACCCTGAGGAACTCTGTACTCCATTCTAGTTTTTTTACTATATTACTTCCTCTAGTACCCATGTTTTCCAAAACCTTTACCAACTGTTGGTGGTAGAGGATATCAGAAGCCTTTGCCGGGCGGAGGCAGTTTTTAATATAATGCTAATAAATGAAATGGGTCTGTAATTAGACTCTAACTTGTTTTCCCTTTTTCTGTCCTTACACAGGATAGTGTTAATCAAAACAGGAATTATCTTTATGCGTGACTGTACTCCCCTAATTTGTCGGTGCGTACCCCAACGTGTCGGGACCGCATACCACAGAGAAATGGAGAAACTGAACTAAAGGCAGTGCTGAAATATTCGTACAAGAGCCGTCTCCGCTAGCAAGATTTTGATTTATGAACGCCTCCTATTTACGCACGTATAAGTGGAGCAAAGGTATTTATCCAGCCCGTGGAAAACTGGGACTCAAGTTGTCGAGCTGTTGCCAGCTGAATTGAGGCTGCAATTTATATGATTCCACGTCCAACAAAGTAACAAACAGTTGTTAGCCAGCCGTTGACGTAATTAGTAATCTCGCTGCATTGTTTGGAAACGTTATGGGTTTAGAAGACACTGATGTGATTGCCCTGCTCTTCACAAATCAAAGTATCACTTGCTTCATTAAAAGTTAATTTTATTAGCTTCAACTATTTGTTAAAATTTAGCCAATTACGAGTTTCGGAGATAACCTTTCAGAGAACGGCACATCGTTAATTATTTGCAGCTCGAAGGTAATATAATTTAACTAGAATTTAATTAGGTCTCTATCAATGCCTATACTCATTAGTATTACTTATCAATTTCGCATTTGATGATATTTTTTATTGATACATACTTGTCCACGTATACTGTTGAGTGTTTCCTGATTAATAAACCATAGTATCATAGGTCTAGTGCAATTCAATTACAAATAAAACACAAAGCTCGTTTTAGTTACGTTTCTGTTGGGTAATTTCTGCCTAAAATCTTCAATGATGAGTGTTTTCTGAAATGAATGAATTCCTATATTCTTAAAGTACATTATACAATAATTCTTTAATTTAACTAGTTTTGCCAGTGTAGACTCCTGTATTCTTAGTACAAATTTGTTCAATAGTTTCAATCTCCTAACCATGCTCACTCATTTCACACAGTTTACAGGTCGTCAGTGCAATATATCAAAGACAATTTTGTCCAGTTAATCAAAGCTCAATTTGCTACAGGAGGAATATCACTAGCGCCATGAATTATTAAACGTGGTCTTCAGAACTGCAAGTTACGTGCATATTATATATGCAAAGCTTCCCCAGTCAACTAATCCAAGCAAATCAACCTCGTCTAAAAGCTAGAAACTACGTACACAACTTGGGCATTAAGGAGCATTTTGCTCTTTAAGGTTGCCTCCCTCGTTAGTAGTTACAGTGCAACGTATTCTACTTAGCAACGCTAATGGGTATACGCGGGGAACAGCAAAAAGCGACGACGTATAAATTTCAGGAATGAAGTGTACTAGAAAACCTTCCAACGGAATAATCTTGGTTTACTTCCTCTGCTAACGTTGTGATTTATTTTCCTAGCCGGAAGGTTTCTTAAATGCAAAAGAGCATTATGCACAGCTGCTATAATTTTATGTTTTCGCGAGTTCGCGATGGCTCTGCGAGAAAATTGTTTCGGAGGGAATAAGTGCGGTAAAGCATAAAAACAGGATGAATGTCTTTGTCGCCTAGTCCTTTAAAATATTTGGTTCAAATATTTTTAATTGCCATGACAACGACATAGGCAGGATTCAAGTTCTACCACTGTCTGTTCTTGAGCATGCTCTTGGATCACTGATAAGATAAAAAGGAGCCAGTCGCTTCTCATTTGGATCCATATTTCACTCTCCTTGTTATCCGATGGCATAATTGGTTCAGTTTTTAATACAAATTATGCAAATGCGACGTTGTTTGGGGACCGCATAATTTATGGTAATTGAAATTAATTGACCGTACAGCCCGCATAAATTTACGCCATTGCTTTCGGTCCCTCTTCGAAAATGGTTGTGTTAAATAGGTCAACAAAGCTTTTTTATTTCTTACTGTCCTTGAAAAGATGCTTAACTACTATTTACATTAATAGTAAACGTTCCAGTTAGCAATATTTATTTAAGGGTTATCAGTATTGGTGGATTATTTTTGCGATGTTTTATTACGTAAAAATATGCTCCTACTTTAGCCAATAATGTCTAAATTCTAATAGATTTAGAAAGCAATGCTTTGCTGCAGTATACACTGGTCAGTTAATACAGAAAGTTTACATAAAACCAACAATAAAAGTGCTCGTTCGAATGAATTAAATTATCAAACACAACAAAATAAGTTAAAGTTGGGTTTGCTTTATGTACTACAAAGCCTTTAGGAAAAATTAACTTAGGTCTCTTCAAGACTAATTCAACAGCATTGGCGTATCAAAAGCATAATATTTAAAATGTAAACCTAATATTCGCAGCGGAGCAAAATTGCCAACCTAGAAAAGCAAACTATCGCTCATATTT
This sequence comes from Rhyzopertha dominica, assembly GCA_025024175.1. Lineage (NCBI taxonomy): Eukaryota > Metazoa > Arthropoda > Insecta > Coleoptera > Bostrichidae > Rhyzopertha > Rhyzopertha dominica. Next base: position 159,175 of record QCXZ01000053.1, on the reverse strand, counting down.
TATATTCGAAAGCGCAAAACTCGTATTGCCGATGCAGGCTGCAAGTATCTGCAGCAATAACACGCCAGCACCTGAAATAACAAATTGCCGTACAGAGACGATGCCTGAATATACGTTTTCGCATCCGACGCTAACAGCGCAGCACTCCAGAGGTCCTGACTCGAATTTATGGCCCCATTAAAAGATAGCGCAGTTTTCAACTATGGAGAGATACAAAGTTTTCTCAGGATGCGACGGCGGACGTAAAAATTTTCAGTGTGTAATTTGTCCATAGATGAAAAAACTTGTGCTGATAATGTAGGAGATCTTTTGCCATCAGTTTTTTAGACTGCTTGTTATTGCGCCATCGGATTCATTACCATTGTAGCCACCTTTCCACCTACGTATCTCAACAAAGAGCCGGAATAAAATTCCCTCCACGTGCAAAACGTCTACTTACGCTTGATAAATTTGTCATTGTCACTGAAGGCCGTAAAAAGACGTATACACGACACAAAATACATTGTACTGCCAGTCTGCTTTTCAGAAACAATTTCTCAAGCACCGCTAGACTCTAGACGAATGTACAAGGATCCGCAGTTTTTGTAATTTATTGATCAGAGAGAGTGCACCATAATTTGAGTCGACTGGGTTTATTCAATCCAGAATTGGCAATAGCATCGGATAGTTTGTATTATTTGTACTGTATGTACTGATTATTACTTGGATAATGGATGCTCAGTACGCCTAAGAGAGAAAACAGTACTCCAAAGCCTCCACGTTTATACTTTTAGATTTATGCGACAGCAATCGCCCTCAGATAACCCTAAACGGCATTTTAACGTCCTACACCGCAGCGTAATCGCGCAAAAGGCCTCTGTTCAAGATAAAAAATGAAGCGATCTCGTCTCGTTACGGTTCTAACACGTTGGATAAAAAATGAACGGCGATTTCATCAGCTCGCACCGTTTACCGGCGCCTCCACCCAAATTATCCTCCAGAATTCCAGTAATTAACTGTTCGAGTTGATTAAATAGGTAGAGGTACCTCGTGAAGCTTGATTGGGTTTGTTTCTGTTCCTTGAAGTTGCTTAAAGTTAATGGGTATGAACAGGAACAAGCCCAGAAGATTCAATACAAAACGCTCTTATTCCACACTGAGAAATATAGCTTTTTACAGCCTGTGGAGTAGTTTTCGACTACCTGGAAGGTGAAAGATCGTAGTTCTCTAAAAAAGCTGAATTTACATTACATTACAAGGGTTGAATCAATGTAACAACAGCACGCGTCATATCCAATAACATTTCCAATCTCGACGCATTTGTGTTCTCTCCCCTGTAATTAATGTTTGGCTGCAAATGAGTGCAAATGTTTACAGGAGACCCGCTAAACGCTTTTCCAGGTGCAACACAAACACTGCCGAAGCGTTCGCTTGTATTTCAGGCAAAATTAACGTTGTGTTGGTTGCTGTTTGGTACACAAAGCCGATGGACACTTTATTGCATCGCGACGCACCATAAAATTCATATCTGCCGTTCGGGAAAGCCGACCTAATTTGCGCTGATGGAAACGTGGTATAATTGCGGTCGTTACATCGGAAGCGGAGTGCTTTTTGTGCCTGCAGTTCGAATGACATCGTGGCTAAATATTTATTCGCTGAAATGGGGTTAATTTCGTTTATAGTTGTGGATAAATAAACAATTATTATGCAAAAACAACATAAACTGGGATGCTGTATTACAGACTACAGTAATTTGATAGTAATAGGTGAAAACCTGATTTTACTGGGTGTATAAGGTAGATCTCCAATTGGCTTCACATTGTGAAGATTAGATCTCTTACACTTCTGGATTCTAAGACAAATTTTAAAATAAATTTCCTAAACTTACATTACTTATCCTTAAACTCAATCGTCAAACCAGTTTTTAATCTAGAATTTACTGCCTTTGCCTTTCAAACTGCACGAAACGATTCCAAACATTCTAAAGCTTTTAACGCTGGCGGATTTGTAAATTCAAACAACGAAAGCTCCCAGAGATGTTTCGCAATTACGTCTCCATTTGCACTTGTCCGAGATCGCCCTCGAGAAAATCCGTCTTCGTCCCAACAAGGCGGGACCCACCCCAAATCTAATTATATTAGCACGGAACCAGGTGAAGCTTCGTTAGGGTGAAATCTTCTCCGTTGTAAATTCTAACTGTGTCGTGCCCCCCATTTTTAACCCTCGTTCACAGCGTCGTTAGGTTTTCGGGTCGAGTTTGCCCGAAAAGGCCATCGAGTTTTTAGTAATTTAGTATATTGATTGATGGAGGTCGGTGTTGCGAGAGAGACTGCTGAAAATTCGGTCACAATGACATACTGAGGGGTGGTTGTAGTGTTTTGCGTGACTGTACTCGTTTGTGGACTGAATGTGTTGTACTGGGTACTTAATTTTAAAGGGAGATGCTATCTAACGTAACCATAATCGGTACGATCCTCTTTTCAGCTAAATAGGTCTCCAAAATATATTTGAATAGTTTTTTCCGTATTACATAAAGTTTGTACGTCTGTACATCTTAGTTTATCCACCATTCCAGGTTGGGAAGATTGTAATATTATCAGCAATGCAAATAGAGTTTTCACGGATGACCTAAGTGGTATATTTTAGGTTTGCTCGATATTTTAAGACCTCTCGTTATGTGCTACAAGTGTAAGAGCGGTCTTTTCAAGTTTGAAGCAATATTTGATATTGATACCTAGTAGAGTACTGATCTGACAACATTTACATTATCTACAAACCCGCGAGTATGCAAATTTCCCTCCATGTCACTTGATCTTATGACAGAGATAGATTTAGTCCGCATGTGTTTTGGCTTCAATCAGCAGATTGCTGCAACTTGACCACGTGACCATCAAATTAACCTAACTGCATTGTGAAGTCCCGACCGTAATTACTAGAGGGTCCAGCAGGCCGGTACACCTAATTGAAGATTGGAAGCGTCCGGTCAGCATAATGAGATTTCGCAATTAGGCTCTATTTACGCTTTGCCCTAGGAAAATCGTCGACGGTGATGTTGGTAGAAAATTTGAAACATCGCGTGCAGTAATTACACTGAGGAATTTAATTGCGGTCGGCTTTGTATTGTTTGGAGTTCGTAAAATAATGGGGAGGTCCGAGTATATTATGCGTTAGACGTACAGCATACGTTATCGAGCTAATTACAGAAATCCATTTGTTTAAAGCATCTTGAATATGGCAAAATATTGATCTAAATTAGATCTAGATTAGATGGTTTCACCTATAATCATTGTGTAAGGTTGATCAGTGTAAGGGTTTCAGTAGCATAACGATCTCTTTTTTTTGCTGGGTTAGTAACTAGCAATTTGAACTTAAAATAACGAATTACTATGTATCTATTTGTTTTGAAATGCAGGAATTGTAAGTAACGTCTCAGAACATCCCTAAAACCAGCATCGACAAGTTATTGCCATTGCCTCCATGAATTTTAATATCGACAAAATGAAATTCCTGCTACGGTAGCGCCACAGAAAAAAACTGCCTCCATATCATCAGTTTCAGCACGTTCCTGCGCCAAACAACAGTCTGCGGTTGAGCATCAGATATCGAAATGAGATTTCCCTATATAGGGGAGGCTAAATCGACTACCCCCGTTCCAGCAGGCCAGCTTTTGTTCGTTAATTGCATTTTACAGTCGTATACGGAGTGCATTTCAGTCGTTTCCGAACCGTTAGATTGGGCGAGAAGCGCTTAAAACGAAGCCCTCGGGAGCAATTGCAAATATGCACGCTCCACAAGGAATTTATGTACTTTATCAAGTGGTCTCTGTTGGGGCTAGTTAGTTCGAGAATGGGCTGAGTATGAAGTAGTTCTGCATGCTTGTCGCTACTTTGTTAGTATGATTGTTTTTGGTTGTTTGTTTGAGCAACGAAGCATGTTAAAATTAAATTGAAAATAAAAAACGGTATTAAATAATGCAATGAATAGGACAAATATGCCTTATGTAGTCGAAAAAGAATTGTACTCAAACAGGGTCCTAAAAAGTTAACTATTCATGACAATAAAAAGCTAAAATGTTGCAGTATTCGTTAGTCTAACTAAAATTATAAAGTAGATTGTTATATTCATTTTCCAACAAGTTTTACGTTGCTAACCAGCTCAGATAATAATCTGCTGGATCCATTCAAGTAGATTATAGTCGAACTCCGGAGCTTTCCGGATGTTGACGGCGTTCAAGAAAAATAAATTACCCAGACAAGATCGATAGCTAGGATGACTCCATTCGTTTCTGTCGCTAGTTAGAGTTTCCCCTAATTTGTGCTCTCCCCTATCAGTTTATCAGTTAAACAAATGAATACTACAACATTTTACCTTATCATTGTCATGAATAGTTAACGTTACCTAGGTTTTTAGGGCTCTGTTTAAGTACAATTCCTTTTCGACTACCTAAGGCGGCGCTCTGTTTCCGGTCCGTGTACAACAGCTACCCTCTAATTGTTACTTTTCCCGTTCTTTGCAACGTAATTTACCCTCGTTTTCCCTTGATTTTTGGTAAGCAAATTGAAGCGGACATGCACGAAGCCTGCCATAATTAGATAGTGCCAGAGATATGCAAATATCAGCGGGGAAACGGTAGCTATCTGCACCGATGCACACGGTGACCCGTAATCGCGGCGTTACGACGCCGTCCGAATTAGAACAGTCGCCCTCTCGCGAAGGGGTGAACCCGAATAGCTGCTGAAAGGGGGTGAGAATCCCGCGGCGTGAACAGTTACAACTTTTACTCGGCCCAAGAACTTGGGCATTTGCATTTTAGGGGTTGCACTCGAGAAGTTAAATGGATGGGGACGGAACGTGCTTGTAGATTTGTTTCTCGGGGATGTTTTCCAATTCGCAGGGCACGTGCGCCTCCCGGAAACATGCGGAAGGTCGGCGAATATAAACTGACGTCTTCGGTTTGAAGTGTGTAGTTATGTTGGCCTGGATTGGAAATCTGGTTGGTTATTGATACACCAGAGGCTATATATCTACAAAAAATGATCCATAGACGTAAAACGTGACTGAAACAAAGTAATAAGAGTGCGTTTTATTCCTACTCATTAATTACTTGGTAGATGGGACGTTTTAGTGCTATTAATTGACTAATTAGGGTTCTTTTTTTACACAACAGAATACAACTTTTAATATAATAAACAAGAATACTCTTTAGATACAAGTAACTTCCCCAATTGTTAGACAGCAAACTAAAGTTGCTAAAGAAGGAAAATTGATAGCATCTATATTTGTGCTAATAGTTAGTTATTGTTAAATGTTTATCGAATTACAACTCTCTCTCAAATTTATCTTATTTTTCAACTGCCTCTTTTACCCGCAGCTGGTTTTGAGGGTTCCTGCTGCCTTCTAAAACCTCTCATCCAGCATAATAATGGCGGTTTCCCATTGTTAAAGAACTACGGAGTTCTGCTATTGTCTTGTTCCTCTTGGTATTCAGAAAAAAATCCGGCTGTATAGAAACAGAATCAATTAAATTAATAAAAGACCTCTCTACAGTTGAATCTCAAATAAACTTCGACCTTTACCGATTATTTGCCTTAAATCGTAAGGAAATATTTCGTTTCATTATAGATATAACCTAAACTACACAGCCAGGTGGTATATACTAATCAAATTCCTCTCCTTTGTAAACATTTGTTAATTAGTGTGAGCCAAATAGCAGTCCCGGGTCGCACAAACGAATATTAATAAAGAGAGGAACTCCAAAAATGTGGTGAACGTATGGCCTCGGAGAATATTAAACACAAGTCGGTCTCCGTAAATCCTCACGTGTAAACATGACTTGCGGAATCCCACACGTGTTACGTAACCCAAAACGCAATTTTGTAGAGAGCGGAAGGTTTTTTATAAACTTGTTGCTAAAGTAGACCGAAAAGATACAATATCTGTAATAAAAGAATTAGTTAAAGTTTCACAGATTGGACTCCAGCTGAATTGTGGGAGATTTTTCTATATTATAAAAGTAGCTGCCATAATACATTGTCTATAAATCAGATTTGTTCTGATTTTGTGTATTCCATCAAGCTGTTGATTGCAGAGTATTAAAATTGTGGAAAGCGTTCAAATCTGCTAGAACAAGAAAGATTTCCAATATCGATAACACAAATTTCTGAAATTGCAAATTACAGTTTATGTTATAAGGTCATTTTGTACATACTTTTGGTCATGTTATGTATAAAACAAAGAAGCATTTTTTGAGAAAATGTCATGTTAAGTCCCTACTTACACTTTGAAATGATGATGTTGGTTCCCATTTGTACCGTTCTGTTTTTTACTGTAGTTGATAGGAAATCTTTTATACCAAGTATTCACTGCTTGCTTGCCAGTTTGACAAAAACAAAACTTGCACTTGACAGCTTATTTATCAGTCTACAAGGTTCTACCCAAAAACGACGAAACAAATTTTCCAATTCCTGTCCCTGTCACTTGAAACAGACGCGCTCAATTCGTGGAAACCCTGTTGCCCAGGCGGAAATAAAAGAACACGCCGTCATTGTGAACTACCTAAAAGCATCAGTTCCGCACTGCATAAAAGGGTTGCATCCCTCCAAGAATCCATCTGAAATTGCAACACGCTTAGGCCAGATCGATTTTCCTGACGTTCTCTCTTTCCCTCGGGAGGGTCGGTTTTCGAATTTCCCCGGAAGCTGGAAGCGTCGGCTTTAGCACATACTTCTTCCTGTTAGCATATTGTAAATTTAACGGCGATTAGCCAGGGTATCTTTCGAGCTTGTTAGGGGATTTAGCAGGGTCCGCTGGTTATAATTCCATTGGTTATTGAATGAGTTAAATGGGATGGAGTGTGTTGTTTTAATGTATTGCGGTATTCACGTATTTAACGAAGATTTTACAATAAATTTGTATCTATTTGTTATCATTTAAATGTCTTTATTTATTTCTTTCCGACCTTCCATCTCGTTTAGATGTACTAGTTTTGTAACCTTCAGGTGTAGTCCTTAATTTAGTGTTAATCTTAGCTTTCCTTGATAGGAAGGCAATCGTAGAAGGAGATTCATTCTTTGGAATGTTTGTATCAATTAAATTTATTATTTGTGTAGTACAAATCGAGATCAACTTACGCCATCAAGTATTAACTATAATTCTTTCTAACCACCTTTTCAAGATGTTCAATAGGGTTGTTATTTAATTATAAATATGCGGATTTATCTGACAGCAATTCTACTAGTTCCTTGTTATATTAATCCATGAGAATAAAACCTGTGACATTACCCTTATCAGCGTTATTGACAATAATGTTGTTGTTAGTTTTAAGCTATTTCTAATTCATTTATCAAGCAGTTCGTGTAGATCTTGTAGGTTATGCCAGATGCAGTCACAGTCGCCAGTTGTTTTACTTTGCAAGGCATCATCTCTTCACAGACAACGGTACTTTAAAGGGCATTAAACTGAGGGCCAGTAAACTTCACGAGAAACATGACCTGGAAGCTAAGCTCAACCATAATCCCATTATGCGGTAATTCCGGCTAAAGATCGTCCTTTATACCTGAGAGATTTACGCCGCTATGACAGACAGAGACCAAGATTGTGCTAAGCCGATTTCATCATCGTCCCGTTATTCCTTCAATTCTTACTATACTATATACCGTTTACGTATTTAAATATCCAAACGGTAAGTTAATTTTAGGTAATGTCTTCTTGTTGTTAATTTCTCCTAATTACCAAAAGCGAAGTAAATGACATACCCCAGATGCTAACGGTATGTTTTGCAGGCATCCTTGATTATTGTACGGACCTAATACATCATCCATCTAATTCCCGAGTTACTGTCGAGTGAGTTACTACGTACAATAGTTCTTGAACAATTCAAAGAGCCAGTGGAAACTAACCACCAGGACTGTAATGTCTCTGAAACGTTAGGAAACTGAACACAATGTTTTAACATGTCAACGTACTAGTTAAAGCCTGGGAAATATTCGTGATGATGGGATCAAAGCTTTTTATTAGGAGGACGCCGTTTCAGCTAAAATTTAATTAACCGGCTTAATTAAAAGGTGTAAAAGACTGAACGAGCGTCAAATCACCTGAAAGGGATTAGTATTTAAAACTGTACTTTCACAGTAACTGTATAATTAGGAAAATTTCTTGCACATAGGATTCTTTTAACAAAGTTAATTGCGCCTTAAACGATACAGAAATTAGGCTTTTAAAGAATCTCTATTTTCTCTTAATAGTATTAGATATAATAAACCTTTCGTTCTGGTAAAACCGTTTCACTTTTATAAGCTTTCCGAAATTGTTAAATAACTGAGAAACCTCCGTGAAGTAGCGAGCAGTTCGTGACAGAGAAAGTCGTTTAACTCTCATTTCCACTGAGCTAATTCGAAAAGGCACACTTCGTTAAGAAAACTGAATAAATACTTTATAACTTTCGTCGTTCTCCGGCTATTTTTTTTTCAGGAACGTTGGCTCAAGCAGGCAGGGAGAAATATTTTAATTCTCTGCCTTACTTTCTACCCTAAAAGTATCCTTTATTAACAGCAGTACCCCGAGGATATAACTTTAATTATTACTTTAACCTTTGTCGCTGCCCTCTTGCATTGCTGAAACCTTAATTAAATCAAATAAAGAAGCTTTCTCTCTTTTTTGTTGGACATCTTGCTTTGGAGAACTACGTGTATTATTAACACATCCGTACAAACCGCGTGCACAGTCTACTTACTAATTGCAGTGTGAGGCTTTGTAGTGCTTCGCTAGATGTGGCCTTAGGCTGTCGGTTAAGGCAACTTGTAATTAGTGAAACTACACGTCACAATCAGTTTAGTTAGCTTATTAGAAGTGAGCTAGTATGCCTTACTGAAACATGATCAATGTTTTATTTTGAAGTAAAATTTTTAATTGATGCAGTAAGGATAACAATTACGATTTCTTAGCACTAGCAACGTGTTGTAAGCACGCCTCTTTCAATTTTGTTCAACTGTGCCAAGAAGCTTATTAATTCTAACAAAAATCCATCTCTCGACAACATATACCATCTGAACATAATTGTCAGGGGATAGGATCTAAGTTAATAATCTCCCGTATTGAATTTCCTATGGAGAGCGCTCCGCAGGCTGCAGAGCAGACGAGGGAAATCTATTTATGTTTCTTTTTCCCCTTTTCAATTTTCCCATGTCTCCTACAGGAAGTGTCAGTGCTGTTCAACTGAACGAAAGCCAGCCGTACGTAAAAAGGACCCCGACAGAAAGATCAGCGGTCTGTCTCGGCGTGAGATGTTTTTATATTTGAATGTGATGAGTTTTGAGTGTCTGGAATGAAATGATGTCCTGTCACATTGCGTGATCACTCTGTCAGGGACATAGTTTGGTGGTGGTGGTCGCTGATCATGCACACTTGTTGTCGAGTATACTGAGAAACATTTCACTCCCCAAAACAACTATAAATAGTAGAGCACAGAACAGAATACGTTTTTATAACGATTTATTTAATTTAATGTTGCTCCACGTCCTTTTTAAAACTCATTATTCCTCTGAGTGCGCACTAGTTGCAAATTATCTAAAAGAATTTACCCTAGCTGTCCTAGTAACAAATGTACCGACGAGGTGGGTGTTTAGTTTGAAAAATAGCACTAATTTGTTTTTATTGCCCATTTGCTGCAACTGCCGGACGCCTGTAAGCCTGTACTTAAACCTTCCTCGTTGCAACAATGAATAATACAATTTAATCCCAGAAAGAGCGCCGTTTCATTCCAACGTCGTCCACAAGAGGTCATCTCGAATCCACATCATCAATCAATCTGGATGCTGGCACATCTGAAAACAGCAGAACATCGCTTGGCTTCTGGCCTTGTCCCGGTGCTGGCCGCAGAAGAAGTGTTGCCGCAATAACCGGGTTTTTGTTGCTCCGTTTTCTCCAGTTGAGTAATATGCTGTCAGATACTGGATATGGTCACAACCAAAGAGTCTGCAGTGGTCTAAACAAACTCGACATTATCTGGTGACTGTTTTGTTCCTACAATCATTACAGCTAGTTATTGAAAACAATCTATTATGTAGATCTTACTATCTTGAACCTTCAAAACCCAAATTTCTTACTGAGAAGGGTTTACTAGTCATTAGCATTGCCTGAAGAAGAATGATTAACAGATTTGAAATTATATATGAAATAATTAATGAAACTGTTATTATGACGAAGATATATTAGCAATAATACAACACTTTATGCACTCAGAAGTTCAAATTGCAGTCCATTTACAGCTTGTCATATAGATATATCAACTTATTGTATCTTCTAGCAAAGAGAAGTTTAACTTTACTATGACGATTTCTCAGATGCAGGCGTTCGACCATACAACGTAATGGCATCCCCCTGCAATTCTGGCACCGTATAAAACTTCTTCTTCCCCGGGAGATTGGCACCTCATGCATAACAACTCCATGCACCATAAATCRAGAACGCCGGAATGATATGCTTTTATGGATGTGAATATGGGTTTCCATCGATTTGCAATTTATCCAGGGAAAGCGGCACATGTGAGCCGGGAAAGTTTTAAAACCGGGAAATGAGGAATACATTATATGCCTGATGTATCAATTTAGAGTTCGGATGAAATGTTTTTGTTGGGCGATATGAGTTTGTCGCTCAGAGGGGACATAGCAGCCGTGAACTGGGAAATGGAAAAGTTTTTTTCAAATCGTCGGAAAGAAATATTGGCCGAATAACTATTAAAACCGTATTGAATAAACTAAAATTTTGCTTCTCCTGTCTCCCCGTGTTTATTAATTGAACGTCATATCGAAGAGAATGCTCTAAAATAAGCTGCTTTCAGATTACCCTCGCGTTTGCTTTGAAGTTTCCCTTTTAATGTATAATTAATAAAAGGCTCTAACAAACCATCACCGCGTCGCTTATTTTGCTAAAATAAGAGGCATTAGTTGCTGACTCGTGAAATGGAATACAACCACGGTTTTTTATGGGAGGCTTTTATGATAGTAGACTAAATGGGCTACGCATGCAGTAAAAAAATACAGGATTCATGTTACGATGCTGTTCAAAGGGATTTCAGTACATTTTTTATTCGAACGGTCGTTGAAACGCGCTGTTGGTGCTGTGAAATGTGATACTTCGTCGAGATACGTTTTTGTTATTCAACACACGAGCTGGAGCGGTAATAAATTGCAAATCTCTTTAGCTTGGTTGTGAGTTAAAATCTAAGTGACATATTCTGTTTAAAAATGACAAATTTTTGCTTCTCTAGCACACTACACTGTAAGTAATTCCTGCAATACTGTTTATCTCGCTTGCATCGCGAGAGACCTGTTCACCCAATTCTCCAATAAAAACTCAATCCCCTTGAAATTGAATATCGAAACAGGCGATGTACAATTTTACGGTTCAGTAAAATCTACGTTCAACTCCCACAAACAGGTACGGTACTTGCCCGTTGTCCTTCTCCCCGACCTCCACGGTTTGCCAAGTGCTTTTTGCTCCACAAATTCGTCTGTTCCAACTCGGCCAAGTTGTTTGTAACTCCGTCCGAGTTAACGCTAAACAACTTCAGCGCTTAGTTCGCCAACTTGACAGAACAGATGTCAGAAAACTTATCTGATGACACGTCCAGAAATTTAAAGTGCTGCAGCGGCTGCGTACGAACGTTATCTGCGAAGTTTGCGGTGGTAATTTAACTAATTGAGTGTATTGCGGTCGAGAAATAATGGCGAATACTGTTCAGTTATTATTAATTACTATTATTTAAGACATTGTACTTTCACACCTCATATATATATTTATAAAATCTTTGTTAATAATTATGAAGCCATAAAATCAGTTTAGAATACTGAGCACGAATTTTGGTGTATAAACTATCACTATCGCTAATAGTTCCCGTCAGGTATATAATGCATTTCCGATAAACAACAAAGCATAACATTAATCTACATTCGAACATGTAGAAAGAGTCTATTTCCAGGTACTTTTCTTGATGAGACATAAATTGCCAAAAGTTTGGAAGTGCAAGAAGTCTTTTAGAATCATCAAATCTTGACAATTCATTAAAAATTATTGTCAGTTTATGAATCCATTCGTATATGCTTAAAGGATTGTTTAGATTATTCTGTAACCTATTTGCAATGTGAGTTGGCAACTCTTTCTGTTCGTAATCCAAACGCGAGCAAGAGAACGGGCAATTAAAGCCTTGTATCCGGTCGTTATTCCATAAAGCTCCTGTAGGACCGGAATCACCCCCAGCGTTTTCCCATTTGAACGGAAATAACCTCTTCGGCACGTTGATTCTAATCGTCAATTTTGCGCCGTTCGATTTCCGATGCCGAGAGCTATACCTTTACAGCCGCAACTTCCAAACTTTGAACTGACCCCCCAAGCGAGATACAGTGCTTGCCGAACGTAACCGTGACCTATTCGTCCGGTATTTATGCCTTTTAGAGACAATATGTGGTCTTGAACACCTTATGTTTTGGAAATGACTGCTAGAAGCAGTAGAATTTATAATTCTGATGTAGTTAGCAATAGGTCTGCATCTTGTCTACAATGTCCTTTTCGCTAGGTCTCCATTGCACAAGTTTGTTTTCGTCCTTTGTTAGTCATTTTGTTAATTTTGCTTTTAGTTTTATAGTTCTAAGCTGGCAAAATATTTATATTTAGCATATACACTGTAACGACACGCGACAGCATTGCAATACATATTACACCCAAATCTATACATCAATTCCATAATCAGAAGAATCTTCTGTGCCTTGATTTGCCTATAGAACCGTCAGAAATAATTTCAATAACTAAAAAGCTAGAACTAGAAAGCCAAGGGTAGAAAGAAAAAACCTTGAAGCTTTAAAAAACAACAACGTTTGAGAGATTATCTGACGGCAACAGCTTTCGCCCCGGTGACATCAATAAGTGTCAATAAAGTTTCAAAGATACACCCCTAAAACCAGGACTACTCCTTTTTATTCCCTCGGGTGTCGATCTTGACTTTATGTCACATCACATCTATAATGCATCAGGTCACAACGTTGAAGGGAAATCCCGCAAGAGGCATCTGGAACGGATAGAGGAACGTTGGGAATTGAGTTTAGAAAGTGAAACGCTTGTAACGGGAGTGTGGTTTTTACGAATTACGTGCTATGATAAAATGAGTAATATGTTCAACACCATAATAAATAATAAAGTACTGAAATGGTTCCATTGGTCCTTTAATAATTATACCGCCACTAACAAACTACACAAAAGCAATAATTCCCTTAGGTTCAGCATGCTCCGATCAACAAGCCGGAAGGGTGCATGTCTTTATCTGCGCCTCCTTCTCGCCCGGTTCGCAACCCCCGGCGATGCAGTGCCGCCACCTGGTGATCTTACCAACGCCGCAGGAAACGCTGCAGCGGCTCCACTTTCCCCAACGGTCCCACATCTTGGGTCCCGTGTGGGGCCTATCGTCGTGCTGTTTATCGTTCTTGCCCTTCCCTTTACTTCCGAAAAACGCTGTAAATAATATGGGGGAGATATGAAATTGGACGGGGATGTGTCTCGGGAGTGGTGTTTTTTTAGACGTGGGTAAATAACTCCAAATAGAATAAAAGATCTTACTCTATCACAAAATCCCTGTTGGTCTCTTTCGATTTAAAGGAAGTACTTATCATTTTTCATCCTTGTCGACTGTAGAAGAAATGGAACCGGTACTTATTATTAAAGTTTATATGGATCAAAGTTGTCTTATGTTTTGTATCTCTTAATTATCTGAACACAAGAGAGAAAGAAAAGAAATCAATAGTTTAAATATTTTAAAGAAAAGGATCACAAAAGGTTTACTTCATTAAATTATATCAAAGAATATGTTATCGTTAACGTTAAAATCGACTAAACAAATTCGACAGCAAAGGAGCTAAGATTGTGTCCAACAAAGTCTTGGAACTTTCTTCAGCTATAACTATCGTTATACCTGCATAATCTTCTTCAATGCTGTTATCATCTTCGTCAGTTTCACCAATACTACGTTTCAAGTCTTGTTTGTCCAGCAACGAATTGTCTGTGCCAGTGGATTGGCTGACCATTTTTTGAGGTGGTGCGACTACAAGTAAATGTTCTTCCTTCTTGAGCTCTTTGATTGAAACAGCACATGTGTAGGTTGCGATCAGCAACAACAATAGTAAAACACACAATTTTGTCATCTCAGCTTGACAGATGTCCGAAGGCACTATTCAAACTGACACTCGTATACGTCGTACCCCATTTCTGACGCTACCTTATAAAGAGCATATATATTATGCAGATTCATTAATAGCTGCAAATTATTTCACTCTCATTTTTCAGCATTTCTTAAAGACCTTTGTATTTAATATCGATAAGAAATTTGAACAAATATGCCGTGCCTTAGTGTTTGACATTTCAAATAAGTCTTGTGTTATTTACAGTTAAATTAAAAATCATTTACAATAAGTCAAGATTTAGTAACAATTATTTATAGCCAATATCAGCCAGTAGTGATACAATATAGTTTTGATACAGATTGATTTCGTATCCGAGGAAAACTTCAGGAAGTGACCACCCCAGGAGGGCAGTAAATATTGTAAGGGACGTCCGTCGCCTCTAAGGATACAGAGGTACAACAGGTTGACAGAGGCTCAATCGAAAACCTATATAATATGTATAAACTCTCCTTATCTGTACTTTGAATACAGCTTTTTTAACCTCAGGGTTCGTCAGTTTCTATATTACTAAGTCACATTTTTCTATTCTATTTTAAATTGAATCCCAACACCATACCAGTTCTGTTTGCTCCCCAATTCCCTCCCTAGGATGAAATTCCCAATGGTTTAAAAAGCTGTTAGTTTTGAAATCCCGTTTTGTGGTCGTCGTAACAGAAGTATCCAAATGGAAGAAGTGCACTTTGCTTTTACGGCCAGAAAGGAAAAAGCAGCTCCGATATCGTTTGAAGTTGCTGTTACCATTACAGGATATGTCTAGCTTTATGTGCAGTTGGTTGGAAATACGTTCGAAGCTTTAAAAATTTCTGCAGGAAATATTACGTTGAAGGAAATCATATCGCCGATAAAGTGTACAGTGGCCCATAAAATGTGGAAATAGAATGTTACTCTTTCGGATTTGATATCATCGACAATTATTGCATCATTCGCTTTACAACCAATGAAAAGAACTTCCACATTTCGCTTACAATTAAAAAATTATTACAGATCCAGTACTGGTAGCTAATACATTTATTTACAAACTGTAGTTGCCGGGGAAGCAACAGGCTAACTATTCTTCTTCCTTGGTGCGTTGTAAATCGCATAAATGAGTCACTCGCAAACGGTAGCTGTCATGGCACGAATAAATTCTGAATTACCATCTCAGCGCAAGTTCCACGTAACCGTTAAAGTATCACGAATGATACAGACCTGAGGGACCTTATCGTGCCAACGTGGTCGTTATTTCAGGCGCTGAAAATGAAGGTGTCACAGAAAAATAGAGAACTACGACACTAGAGAATTCTTAACTCTAAAGCTCCTTTAACCTATGTATATTTTTAAAGTCTGCTACTCGTATAGCTATAGTGAGAACTAAAACTTAATATATTACTCGAGACCTTCTACAGAAATGGCATCACCATTAAAAAACAAGAAGGAATTCAGGGCAATATTTTTTACGAAACTTAATGTTATATCGTTATCAACACACTAGATATGTGTGCAGTCAAGACTAAATTGTAACATGACGACATAATTCAAGCTTAATATTTATCTGAAAATCTTTATATCGTCCACAAATGACTATAGTTACTAGTGAGATTTATGCCTATATCGTTTATACAAACAAAGAAAGGAAGAGGTCTTAAAACAGAGCCTTGAGAAATGCCAGATGGTGCAACTTTACCTGAATAATTTAATAATTCAGTTCTATTTTAGGTAAAGATGAAAATGTATTTTTTTGTTTATTTTGGAGGAAAGGAGCTAAGTGAAAACTGCAAGGTGGATGTTGCATTGTCTTATACACTTTGTAATTGTCAGGGCATTATTGTAATTGTTTCACCACTTCTCATGATTAATAAAAATGAACCAGTCAAGCATTCATCGATTTTCAAAAGATCCTCGCCCCATCATGTTACCCCACTTTCCCCACACATTGTACAGCCTCCCTAAAATAATTCCAAATTAAATACCCACTATTCCGGGTTTCCGGTTGTAAAGCTGGCGGTGTGGGCGTTTCGAGGTCGATGTTTAATTGTGTTTTAATTACGACGAAGCCCTCCACGTTATGGCGCCCATTGTAACGGATTGCGCGTGGCTTTTTTCCCCGCAACAACCCGGGTTTGTTTTCATTAATCGTTTCCGACAGGTCTGCTTAATGGCAGATTGCTTATTAGTTTCACCCTAGCACGCTGCTGCCGCCTACGTAATTGCAAAGCTAAAGGGCGGACTCGTTATAAAAACAAACGGCGTTGCTTTGCAGACTATTTTGGGAGTGTTTTGGTTACATTTGATCCTAAAAATATGTCGGATTTTATGGAATTTTCGCTATATTTGCCATAGACGACAACGATCTGTTCCTTTTTTTCAATTTCTGTTTTGTTTAAGTCTTCTAAAGTGTTTGTATAAATATTTTTAGGCTCGTGTCCCCAGTCAAATATCACCTGTTCAACAATGCTTCATCAACAACAGATCTCACTTATAAATATGTCAGTCTATGTCAAATAAATCTGAAATTTATGAAATTAAATGCTGTAACTGTCCAAAACTGTACATTAGCCAAACAAAACGTAAGGTTAATATTATATTAAAAAAATATGTACCACATAAACAACAGAAACCGAAAAAATCGACAATCTAGTTTTATACTATGTATATTATAATTGTATTTCATTAAATCATTCATTCCGAGGCAAAATGTTTGTCAGAGAAAAGAACACGGATTTGCTCTCTCGCAGTCGTGTCCGCGTTCGAAATTTTGTTTCTCCGCAGTTCCATTTGCTCAACAATATTACTGCTCTCCGGACTAATAATGTCGGTAACGACAGTTGGGACTTGGCATTAGCCCTGGCAAAGCGCTACTGCAACATGTTTGCTGCTGTAACATTTGGCAATATTATCCGTGTGCGAAGGATGCCTCCAAAAGTTTCGTTAGTTTAGTTTTGTGGTCTGGGGTAATTTTGGTTATTATTGAAACCTAAACAACTGTAAAATATTACGTTTCTGTACGTATCAGCTACCATTAGGTTTGCTGATTTTTTTCTAGACTGCAAACTTGTATAACTACTTATAAAAAGGATGCTTTAATTACTACAGTTTCATTTACCATTAAACTTTATAATTCTCCAACTTAAACTACAATTATTTTTACCTTTGCCTGATGATTTTTCTTTAACTTATCAATCTCTCATGTGTCTCATATCTGATGTTCGTCATTAAATCACTATACTAATATTCAGTCTCCTTTATTGATTCAGTAAGCTATAGGTCTATTATAGGCTGCTTTGTCTGGAGGAAGAAATAAAATATTCAGTGTTTATCCCAAAAAAACCTTACGTATTGCTAAAACGAAGCCTTTCATCATTCAAGAGTTTTTGGTGGGTTTTCCGTTTCTTAAATTCCACATTTCTCAAATGAGTGTTAACTTTTATCCCAATGGTATAAAATTCAAGGATCAAATCCTCTCCAGTTCATACTGCATTAGAAATGCGAATTAATTCAACAGCCTCTGGGAGTGTCAGGAAAATTAGCAACGCTAGGTGCACACGGACACATTGTGGTTGGCTGACGGCTAGCGCAAATGCACTTTGTTTTTGTCCCGCCGACACAATAATGCTCACACCGTGTCAGAGACAAACTTGCATGAGAAATTAACTTTTTAGGGTGTTACGTTGTTGGCGATGTGCATTATCCCTTGAAAGTTTGGATACAGCTTGCTGGCAGACTACACTTTAATCTGGACCCTTGTTCTTTTCTTTCAGAAGTGTTATTGACTTATTTTTCTAGTGCATCAAATGCACGAGCATATAAAGCATCTAGCGCACGGTCAAAATACTCGGTGAGAAAGGTGATACTCCTCAAAAACAATCTGAAAAGCTGTTCTCATTAACAACAACTCTATATTACATGTCATAATGGCCTCTCCTCAACCTTTGGCGATAATTATGAAAACTAAATTATCCACCTATAACCTCTCGAACTTGCTGAGTACAAAGCTCCAAGCAATGGATCTCGGAAGTGCCGTTAAAACTTTAAGCAGTGCAGTTAGTTTCTCATAAAATGAACTTCAGTAAGCCCCCGTCATCGTCCAACTTCCCAGCATTTCGGTGTACCTTATCAAAGCTGGTTAATTTGCATGCAACAGCCTTTCTAATTGAGCGCTTTCTTTGTTGCAGGGCTCTCTTCCCATCATGAACCAGCCACTGAGGAGGGAAACTAGCATGGACCACACAGGTAATTAGAATTTTATTACTTTTTGTATATTTTAGAATGCCGGTATTTGTACAAACTTATATGCTACATGGTTGATGAATACGTTAAAATAAGATTGTTTTACCAATCTTAATAGCACTACCTTTCGTCCCCACACTGTAAATGAATCCAAAATGAGTACGCCAGTGACTGGATATAAAGTTTCTGCTTATTTATGAACGTATAGATATTCTATTTTATTTTCTTCTTGAGTAAACGCCATTCTTCGCATTGCTTTGGCCCATCGCTGCAAGCTGTTTTATTTAAGCTTTCGTTTTATATTCAAAGGCTTGGTAAACGTATAAAAATGACGAATAAACACTACTTAGCATTTATATATGCTGGATTTACTCCGGGTCAGCAATTTCAGCTGTTATAACATCACCGTTTCGCCAACATATCCTCGGGCTATTGTTTTTATTGACGTTATTAAATTGAAATGTGGACGTATTTTTGTTTTCGCCCAGTTTGTGTTCACTCTTCGGTATTTCGAGTAAAAAAGTAAACCATCTGCTTTAACTGCATCTTCTGCTTGTTTTTATCCAAGTTTATCTCACCTCAAGTTGAAGTAATGTTTACCTTTTTCTAATGGCAAGAGAATTACTTTCCACTGTCATAGAAACAAAATAGGCTTGATCGAGCAAAAAATTTATTCGAATCCAGCCAATTTGACTGTAAAATGAAAACTTCTCCCTTAGTTTTAAACCTCTAGAACTTTTTCAATCACCTTTGTCGCAACTCCGCGCGGGAGATTTTCGTGACTCCAGCCTCGAGTTTTTCCCCTCGCCAGAAAACATAAATAATTCATCCAGCAAGATGCAAACAAAGCACCTTAAATACGTCATAATCAAGTTTGTCTTAAATACATTACTAATAATTATTTTCGCGAGCCGCGCCGCTAAATTGATTACCGTCTCACGCCCAGTCGAGTCCCAGAGAAAGACACTTGAGTTAATACGGGATAACTTATGGACCCGTCTTGATTCCCGACTTTGTTCCTTCTCTCTCTATCCAGCGGGAGGCTGAGAACTAATCAACCGCGATCTGGTCGAGGGTTTTGCATTGCGTCGTAGGGCCATAATGAAGTGCTGTTATTCGGCTTGACGCTATTAATTATGATGCTAAGGGCTGGGCACTTTGCGAGAAGTGGTGTCCCAGTTTTCAGGCGGAAAAGCGCATGAAAAACGCTCTTTTCCCGGTTATTTCTGAAATTAAATAAAAATACAAATTCACATCGTCTCTATAGATCCCAAGTTTCTCGAAACTTACTTCAGTGACACTTTCCCCTGAAATTAGAAACGTCGGAACGCAGTTTCTTTATTTACATACCCCCGCATCATTTTAGGGGTAACTTAGTTGCGCCATTGTACCGCCCTCTGTACGAAAGCCGGTGGAAACCCGACTGGCGGTTAGGGATATCTACCAAGGTTCTGCAGTTCCGCTGCTCTGAAACTGAAACGGTTTCAGTCGGCTGAAGTAAAAGTTCCATCTGTTGGGGACTGAAAGCGCCACCTCCTGAAATGGCAAGCTGGAGCGCTTAATAAACGAGCTTTAAGTACGGAAACTACTAGTTTAATTATACAAAAATGAGTGAAATTATAAATCATTAAGAACGTTAGTGTTCTGCTATTCTACAGTAATGCAATGCCATCCAAGATTGTGGATTTATAGAGCTTTAAAATTAAGAAGATACATTATTTTAGTTAGATAATTGATAAAACTACAATACATCATTTCTTGTTCATGCTAACTATCTCCAAAATGTACAGCTCCAGTAGATGATGATAAGAAAGAGCAATGGACATAAATAGGTTTAAAATCGTGTGATTACAATGTTTTTATCGACATAATCTTTTGGTCTTGAACTTTTTAGTTAATATTATTTTTTTTATCAACTCAAATACCTTAGGAATAGTGCAATAAGTACTTTAGAATATAAATTCAGTTTGCTTGTAGGCTTAAGAAAGGATTACAAATAATCTTAAAAGTATTTAGTTTAAAACCTACCTTTACCACGAGTACTATCAAAATCTTTTAGGAAGCACGAAGGATAATTTAGATGAAAAAGACAAAGTTAATGTCGTCAATAACTTGCTAGAATCGCTACATGATAAAACCACAGGCACAGTATTTTAATAACACTTGAAGCTTGGAAAATTATCTTCTAAGTACGGTCCTGTAGCTGTAGCAGGTAAACATTTTAACTAGAATAATGCTACAGTCACTCTCATCTCGGCGGATAAGATTACTCATTATTCACCGTAATGGACCTACTAGAGTCAGAGCTTTGACGACAGGTGCAGCACTAACAAAAAAAACCTCTCTCCCTTTCCTTTTTCGCTTGTTATCCCGTGCCTCGATAAAGAAAACAAATGTATCCACCATCCTCATTCCTACAACGATTTTAATCTGTTAACATTGTCGTGCTCTGGTGTTTTCTTTAAAGCTTGTTTGTTAGGTTTTACTGCTTCTACAGTTGAATTGGAGGCGATATATATAATTAAAAATTTCTTCATCTTTGAGAATATTCATAACAAATCTCTTATTTGGAAAGGGGAATAGACAGTGTCAATAAAAACGAAATTGCTTATCCGTTGCACAATGTCAATTCGTTTTGTGTCGACATGTTTTAACATGCTGTTACTCGGAATTTGTAACTGTGACAGGATGCACTAACACCGTCCAATTTAATAATCACACCGAAATACCATTTGCAGGGAAATCCAATTTAGGTAGTACTATGATGCAATTTAATGCAATACACTGCATTTTTGTACATAAAATGAACATTACTTGTCAGCGTTTGATTCTGCATATAGCACATGGCTTTTACATACGTTAATGGAACAATATAATCCAGTTAGTTGCTCTTGTCGTTCATTTTATCATGTATCGTATTTATTCCTTGATTTTTAATATATGTATATTTAGTATGTTTGATGACAAAGAAACAACCAAAAACAAATCTATTTCACAAATAATGTAAAATCAGATCGTTTTCAGCTATTTTTTGAGCTTGTTCGTTAGAAACTTTAACAGTATTTTAACCAGTAATTCTATTAGTGAAAAGGGACACCATGGACCCCCAACGACCGACGCCAGTGTACAAGTTAAGCGTCCACATTTCACGAGGCGTCTTCTAAGTATACCCGCGACGCTCAACCTAATTTTCCCTGAAATCCTCAACTGCCGGCGCCAACTTAGGAGTACCGTTTTACCGCCCCTCTGCGAGTATAAAAAAAGCACCGCTTTTCCATCATTACGCTTGGACACGGGGGTAATTCTTTCGACTGGATACCTCGTTTGCCGTTTTTTTTTGCGAAGCGTTCGCCATCGAAAGAGTGAATTATGTGTATTCTTTAGGAGGAGGGGAAGTCTTAAATTAAAACTTCCTTGGTTGTTTGTTTTGGCAGAGATCTTTCTCTTTAGACGTTTCTTTATGTTCGGAGATATGGTTGTAATTCCAGGAATGCTGAAGGGCGTTCGGTGTTTCTTTGTCTGAATTCAAAATGTCTTTTAATGTTTATTTAAGGATTTCCTACCGTTAGATTTAGCAAGCTTGTGGCTTAGTTGCAGTATTTAAGTTTGAGCTTTGTTTTTCCACTACCGCTATCGTAAAAATGCAAGAATGTTATTATGACATTTTCAAAAGGTTAAATTGAGTTTACCAAACAGTTATTGGTAACCAATGGTAACGAGAAGTAAGTAGTTTACTTTTAGGATACCTACATTCTCTTCAATTTATACGACAGACTTGTTCATAGAATATTTACACCACAAACTTGCAGGACATTTAAACACCTTAGCATTACAGTTTGGAACAGTTCTGTAGCATTCCTTTTATGACACCACTCCTTGAAGCTTTGGTAAATGGTTTCATTTGACTTGCACCACTACTTGTAGTAGCAATGCTTAAATTATATCCAACAATATATTCAAAATAATGGGACCAGCATTTCTTAACGTCCTTTTTTAAAATGCTAAATGCTCTAAGTTCGGTACAAGTTCAAACTATATTTGACTTATTTCAGGAATAGGATATAGAATAGAGTAAAAGCTTATCCATAGCCATTAAGAAAAAATTAATTACTTCATTACCGAGTGTATCAGTATTAGAAAATTCATTTGCCTTACTTGTTACCTACATTTTTTTGAGTGCTATTCTCTTATATCCGACGTTGATGCGTAAGACAGCGAGATTCATCTGGGGAAAGGCCTTTTATGAAACGCACGCTAGCGGGAACGATCCCGTTGAGACTTAAAAGTGTTCAGAGAAACGCGATGAAGAAGGTTCCCCTTAATACCGAGAGTATGGCCGGGTCCACTTTCTTTTGTTTGCTAATGTCAGGATTTACGACGAATGCAAGTCGACTTCCGAGTAGGAAAATCCTCTCAAATGAGAAATGTGCGGGGCTGGTTATGGGAAACTTAACGTCAGTATGTCACGAGAATTTCAAAACTGTTTCGAAGAGCTTTTGTTAACTTTGTGGGCTGGTATTTGCGATATAAACGTGACCAAAAGCTAATCAAATTTTTGGGTATCTAAATTAAATTTAACTTTCATTGTGCACAAGGAAATATACAAATAATTGGCATCCAGTCAATCTGTATAAATAACTGTGTACTAAGTGTTTACGTCAAGTCAAGAATGGTAACTACCTTCTGGTAGGTCTATGGTGAAGGTATATTGTTATCTATATATAGTAGGGATATGTTCATATATTAATTAAAATGTAAAATGTAAGCAAGACCAATAAACGATCCATTTATACATGAAATTTATGCCATCGGTTTAATCGCAACGAAATTGTTGTACAGTTTAATTGGTAATCAAATCACTGGTGCCCTATTTAATCAAATAAATTGCTCCGTTTAAATTCCCCTTTTACGAATCATTGTATAAACAACGCACATGAATAAAAGCCAATTAAAACAAATAGTTTCGATTTAAACAATGCGATTCGCTAATAAATAGAAAGCAATGTTTCGTCAGACAAAAACTCTCTTCGTATTGCTTAGATTATTATTTGAAAACTGAAAAATGGTCGAATAATTTTACCACGACATTATTGATCACTTTAACTAATTGAACATCGCCCGACCCAAAATAATGACGTCCAATCTTTAATAATTGGAGCAATTTCGGACCCTTTCATTCACTTCTGATTGGCCCGAACGAAATCAGCTCCGAATTAGGCTGACTTTCCGCTCGAATATGTCGGCTAATCCCAGTTAATTTTCGAACTTTAGTCCCTGCAGAGTGGAGGAGATCGCAACGAAGTTATAACGAACACGAGACGTCATTTCCGCCTTGCAGTTGCAATTAGTTGCATTGCAGGAGCAGAAATTAATACGTGAAACAGGCCAGCGCCGTTTAACATGAAGTGCAGCAAAGTTTTGGTTAGTATTAGCTAGCGGAAACTCTTGTTTCTGCGGATGATGGTTGTGTATTGCTGACGTTTGCAGAGGTCACATAATTTTGGTTAAGCTACCGAAAGGCTACATAATATCCTTCTACTCTAATTATTTCCTGAAAATGTGCAAAATTCGTTTCCCTAGTTTTGTGTGTATACCTTGGGTGTTGCTCAAGACATCTMCTTAGCWAGTCTGCCGCAAACCGTTAGTTTGCTGGCCTAAAGTTTCCCCTGTTGCATTAAATATTTCAAGATCTTGGTGGTTGCCTTAGCTACTTCAGTAGAAGCTACTCAAGCGTCCAGCCTTCAGTATCAAAATACAACTCCCAAGGGCTTCAGATGCCTAATTACATATTTATTAAGATGGTGAGTGGCGTGGCAGGCGTATCTTCCAACCTGCCCAGTTAAGTGACAGGCCTTTTCGAATGAAGTGGAACGTGCATTTTTAATTATTTCATTGCGCAAGTTTTCAGATCAGTTCAATCGAAGATTGATTCTTTATAGTGCATTCATTACAACTATTTGATCTACACATCGAATGAAGAAAGGAAAAACAGATTACAGTTAGTAGAAAATCTTTTGGTATCACCAATGGGTAAATAAAATAATTTTTAGGTTTAATTAAAGTTACTTTGACACTGAAAATGCGCGTACAGACTGAAACAAACGGCTTGTCCAGTCGTGAATGTGTAAACACGTAGCAATCAAATTGAAATCATCACATGGACTTGCAATTTCCTGCCAGTCCAACGCAGTGATGGAAAAAACCTGAGTCCTAGGGTTTCCCATTCGGCTTAATGAACATGACAGAGGGTCTCACACGGGTGTATCGATAGACTGCTGCCCAAACAGCACGTGAATTCTACAAACGTTGCGGAGCAAACACAATTAGTTTGGCTGTTTGGAGAAGCAGTACAAATATTGTCAGAATGCGGCGACATTTCAGAATCACATTTAACATACGGTCGCTCACTGCATATTGCTCATGTTGATGCAGTAGACTATACAGTGTCCACCCATTCAAAAGAGAAGTTTATAAAATCATTTGAGATGAAGCCAGCCTCAGAAATGGCACACCATACCAAAATTTTGGTCTCAATCTTTTTCTGCTTTTAAATTTAACATCATTAGGGACATTCTCGTAATAATCTGTGTAAAACCATCATTTTCCTTTATCTCACTGTTAGGTAATGTGAATCAACTTGTTGACTCTCTATGTATTTTGGAACTTTCCTCCTTTCACTTAATACAATCCAAAAACTTCACAAAACTTCAGAATCATACGTTACTACGTGTAAGGTAAGATTCAACGTCGCTTAAAGATTAGTATAATTTCGTCAGCGGTGTATTATACTAAACAAACATCCCATATCATCCTTGTACTTAAAATTCGCATCAGATTCACAAATTAAATAGTTTCCAACGCATCAAATACCTTTGTGCAGACCAAAAGGAAGACGTTGCTAAACGCACACGTACCGAAAACAAGACGCCGATTACTTAAGCCAACAAAGTCTTATAGCCGGAAACAACCGCAATAAGCATCCGTGGAGGTCCTGGCGGACCCTAACCAGACCGATACAAATAGCGTTTTCCTTTATTAAACCGCGGCTGATAATAAAAACTTGACGGTGAGCATTTATTATCTCAGAGCCGCGCAATAAACTAGACAGCTTGCAACGGTCCAAGTTTTACAATGAAGTAAGATTTGACTTGTTCGTGTACATTTTAGCTTTTAAGACATTTGCCTCGTCCTGGAAAAGTTAGTTTTGATGCTATACCGTGATAAAACGTTAGAGTTAATTGTTTCTCTAAGTAAGAACGGCGAGTATACATTACTTTTTTATTTGTATGAAAAGTGTCGTTTCATAATCATGTTCTTTTGAATATCAAAAGAACTTTCTGAGCGTATTGATTTTCACAATGCATTATGCAAGTGTCTAACAAGAAGATGTTGTTGAAGCTATTTTTGGAAGACTGACAAAGTTTCTTCACTGCTATTAAGACATTCTCAAAGTGCAATAACTTGGAGCACTATTTCCTTTCACTTTGCTTTTATCTATTTACTTGTTCTTTTAGCTACGAAACATTGAGTTTAAAAGATAGAAGAATCAAAAGGTTGCTTTGTTGGTGTTATTTTATTTTGTTTTTAATACATTGCACTGTTTATAGACGTATGTGTTTGCTTTTTTATGCATTAGTGTGCACTATCTTTTTGATACACTATTTTTTTCAATTAGTCCTGTCCTTTGCTTCTTCTAGCTTCTTTCCCTTGTACTTTTTTCTCTTAGTTTTGCTGGCCTTTCCTCATTCGTTTTCCCCAGATGCCCGAACCAGTTTAGTTTATTTTCTGTCAAAGTTGCACATTCTTCCAGCTTTACTACCTTTAATTTCCAGTATCGTAAGTACATGATAGATAGTGTTGGGCTTGCCTTGATCTATCCACTACCAAGAAATTCCTTGATTCCATATGTTACTTGCTCTGAAGTAATGTTTTGTGTCTCTATGCTTGTTTTCAGCTTATTATTTATACCATACTCTAAGTCAAAGAATGCTAAACAGATTCCTTTTTCTGTGTCTATATTTTTGATCATTTGTTTATAATATTTGGTCCTGCGTAATTCCCAGCCTTCTAAACCCCCTTTGTGCTCCATGTAATTGTGTTTCCAGCTTTCCTCTTCATCTTGCTTCCATTTCACACGCTTTTGCTACTGCACCTAACAAAGTATATTTTAATTTTTCTGGGATAACGCGAGGACCCAGGGGAGGAATATTGACACGTCCAAAACCAAAACAAACCTGCCACCCCCTTCGAAAAATTTCCATAAAATCCCCCTCGCGCCGCCGGCGGCACGGCCCAATTAAAATATTCCGAAAAACTTATCGAGCCCACAGCGTCCGCACGTTGCGTCGCGGGGTGCATGCGCCCCAGCTGATCGGGCCGCCGCCGCTTAGGGTAGTGACTGGGCCGGAGTCGTGGGTCCTGCATCGCTTTTCTCTGATCTCCCGTGCGTATCGATTCACATCTCGTTCGTCGTCTGTTAGCGCTCCGACACCGAGCGTGGACGCACCAGGTGCCCCCCGTGGGACGACGGCGGCCAGGGGGTGGAACAACTGCCCGTGGGGGGGCTGCTGCTGGCTCGAGTGCTTCGGTAATCTTTAGGTTGTAAGCTGGTTCGAGTGTGTGAGGCATGAACGGATCCTCGAGGTTCAATATTAAGTCTTCTTTAGACCAGGAAGAAGAGGATCTATGCTCATTTTTAACTATTAACCACATAACAAAAATTCTAGACAGGCGGTTCAATAAAACCGTTCTTTTTAACAACAAATTTTCTGTTATTGATTCAAGTTAATTTTTTAACAAAATTTCTAATAATCGTCTTCCACCAAACTCTACGTTAGTCTAAATTATATCCCAGCTATCCTTCAGACGAAATGTTGTCTTCATTTTAAAAATTTGCTGTTTGAATTTTATGTTTTCCTCCCACATATTTACTCACAGAAATTTTCACATTCTTCTGGAATGGTGTACAGATGCAGTAATTATGTTTTAATACTTTTTTCTTTAGCTCATTGCGTCTCTCCTTCTACTTTTGGAAAAAGGAAGAATCTAGTTTGTCCCACTTATTTTTTTTGACAAATATTTAACAAGTTCGTCATCACTATTTAATTGACTTACGTGTTTACACCCCATTTCAGTAAATATTTTGAGAGCAAATTTAATTTTTGAACTTCTTGGAAAAGAAGGAAGTTTATTAATAGCTTATGAGATTTCACAAGAAGTTGAAGACTGCATATTCTGGAGAAATATTCTCCTACACTTGTTCAGTGTTAACTTCTCTTTTGATATGTAGTCATCTCGAATAAATTTTATTTGACTTTTTCATTTAGAGAATATCCGGACGTTATCAAAATATGCATGTACAAGACATCTGGAGTGCATATAAATCACATAAAGTCTGTTTTGTAGCTTTTTTATGTAACAGATATATTACAGATCACACCTATTTGAGCCAGTATTTTCAAGTACATGAACTATAAATGTTCCTTACATATAACATATCAAACGTAGTGACATTACGAATTAGTGATGTAAAATATATGTAGCGTATTCGTATCACATCTATACCATAAACAGAACAACTACATCGCTACAACATAAAAATTACGTGGCTGCTATCTAGCTTTTTTATGTAATATAAATATTGCAGATGACACAAGTTTGAGCCACGTTTTTTAGTACATGTGCTGCACATGTATACCATACATGTTAATATCAAACATGGTTTAAGTAAGTGGTGTTATGTAATAGTTACATATACTATATGTAAATGTGTTGGCTGAGTTATTTCCCTTAATGTCAACATTTTCGTTCACTTATCAAACACTGAATACGTAATCCATAAAATAAATGGTTGTGATGTTTTTAAACTTTAAAATTGGGTAGTTTATTACATTTATGAACTGAAGCAAATATTGCAAAGTTCAAGAAAGCAAAGGCGATAAAAGAAGGAATGTTTAAAGGTCAGGTCCTTGATCCAACGAAGACATACATCACCCAACCCTACAACCGTCGATTAATTTTTCATCGTTTACACATAAAAGACATTGGGAGAAACTCAATCTCTTAAAACGTATCTTCTGCTTTTCGAACATATCTAACCGAGCGTGGTCCCCCCATTTCTAGAGATATATGCTCCCGCAGTCGCACAGTGAATACGAAACGAGTCCACGGTTTCGAAGCGTATATCTCCCGCTTATCCCGAGCCTCCGGACAGGGACGACTGGTAATTAAATTTCCCTATGACCAAGTCGTTATTGTCATCTGGCCAAAACCGGGTTTATCGATATATGGAGTGCTGGATCTGTGATAATTAGGCGAGATACTATACACAAATTATCACAGAGCGCAGTGTGTTGCTTATTTCGATTCACAAAAAAACTTAAGGAACGTGATATATTTAATCAACAGCTTATAGACGACGTTTTCGCACTTTTCATGGGAAATGCAATTTTAATAAGTACAAAACGTAATGCGCTACATTGTCTGCTGTTGAATTAATATTGCTTACACGTAAAGTGACAAAACCGTAATAAATACTTTATTATCCAATTTGACGGTGCATTTTATAGGCGCTGAGAATATGACGGCGGTAGAAAATATGCCTCATCCAATAAATTGTTAAGCGCGTTTGGTAAATCTCAGAGGAGGACGTGTGTCAGGCGCCATAACTTTTCATAAGTTCGGCCACACCATTAATTCTTGACTATGCGATTTCGATCAAGTTTTGCCTTAAACTTGAGCCCTTGCATGACTAACGAGCTTTAAATACTTTCCCGATTAATTACTGAAGATGTAATAACTAGACGAAAGTTTCAAGACGCGGGCAAATCGATATTGACTGATTCGGGACGAAATATGTACCCTTTTTTCGAACAAATTAAAGTAGTAAGGAGCTACTACCGCCAAGCAGCTGGGAAAGTCGCTTTAAATTTAAGCTTCGAAGCGTTTAATCACACAGCCTCTATAGCGGTGCTCTGCTCCGAGATTGAAGTTATTACTGACTTCCTGTACCGAAGAAATTGGTATTCGATTGCGTTATTGTACTGAGATAAGAATTGCGCGACGTCTCAGCAAATTGTTGGCCCATTTCGAAAACATCTTTTACTGAGATTGGAATCTTCCATTAAATTTGATTAGGTGTGTTTGGATTTTTCTGTTAATTACTAATACAAGATTGCTAACGCAGTAAATAAACAGCTAGTGGACTCGCAGAAAAAGTACGCTACTGTTTTACAAATCCATCTTTAGATCGCAGCAACATTGTAGACTATCTTACAGAAGTTTGTTCAGATGAACATCCCTATGTTTGCCGCCCCTTCCTGAAAATCTAGGCCACGATCATAACTAAGGAGAACGCTTACTGTAGGCCAGTGACATCGCGTTCTGAAACTTGAGCCTTGCGCCCTTGGGGAAGGGCACCACATGAAATTTTGTTGGTGAGGCTCCTGAGGGATGTGCGCACGACACTCATGCATTGTCGAGGTTTCTTAACAAAGACTTGAATGCGACATTGTAGATGGAAGTTTCTATGAAGTTTATGGGGGAATATCTTCAATGTTCGTTTGTTGTCTAGTAACTGTCAGTTTTCTGGTGGTTCGTTTCATATCACAAATATTCACAGCCAAAAAACAGGAAATTATCAAGTGTCAACACTATTAGGAGAGATGCAATGTTTCTTAAGCTGTAGATATATTAGATTAATGTGTTTTAGGTAAAATAAAATGAGGGTAGATTAACCTTTCGTTGAATGAATTACCAGAAAAATTATCGTATCGTGTGCGCTCAATAAAATAAACTTTAATCCAAAACAGTCACTGGAGTTAAACTACAAGCACTATATTACAATGTTGAACAGTTTGAATTTAGCAACAGCGATGCGCCAGATCCACTAACCAAGTAGCGTTAAATAAATTATGACCTGCATGAGCACCAGTGACCCTCACATGATTTGCTCATCGGTCTTTGTAATCGCACCGAATGGAAATGCTCTCCGTTTATGCATGTAAACAAAATGGATTAGCATTTTAAAGTGGACGCGATCGTTTTGAAGATAGGGTTTCATTTGGTTAGGGTCGCTTGGAGAACCTAACTTGAAAAGGGGCATTACGTTTTTTACTAATCGATTTTTGAAGAGAAGAGAGAAACATGTGTTGTCTGATGAGTTTTTCATTCCTTATTACTGTCGAGTTAAAGCTAGGACTTTATGATTTGTTCTAGAGCGTTGGATTGTATAGCTGTATAGAAAAATCGCAGGAGTCATAAGTTTTCAAGGTAACAGCAGGGAAAATGGGCAGTTAAATAACAAGAAATCGACCATAAAGTGACGTACGGTTGTGATAAATCTATTTCCCGGCGCCATATCACGTTAATGACTCCGTCCTCTTTAGAGCAGACAATAAATTCGCCAATCCGAGTACAGCATTTCAAAGCAGCTTTGACCTGACGGGATTTTATAACATTTATTGTAAAAGCTACATTATACAACATAAACAAAATTAATAAAAATACAATGTATCGTTACTGTTTACAATCATGAGACATTTATTATTGTTGAAACAATATATTACCAAGTGTCTTCCTAAGTTGTCTAAATTGAAACTTTGACTTCTATCCGTTAAGATTAACTTGTAGGCGAAAAAGAGTGCGTTCCACTTGACAAGATGTCATTAGGGCAAATTGAAACTTCAATTATCATCACCTGATTTGATAATACTATTTATTTGAGCAAGTTTACATCTTTAATTCCCTCAAAATTGTCTGTTAAAAAATCTACACAGTTTAACCACGTTCCCCACTTTGTGATGGTAAAGGCACGACCCTTATATACTTGGGACTTTCAAAAACTCAAAAATACAAGAGTATTTTGCAATTCTTTAACAGCAACTAGGTATCCGTTGTTTTCATTACCGTTTAAACTTACTGTAATCAAGTTTCCAATAAAACGTACAAAACGTAGAAATGCTAATACTAAAAAAACTGTTAATTATCACAACATGCGCAACACATCGTCAACTTACACAAACACCCTCCCATAGTAGGCAACATTCCTTAATGAAATTAACTAGCAGTGAAAATTACTCCGCCAACTATCGCTACCGTCAAAAGCAAGTTATAATTAATTGCACCTTATCTTCTACGATAGGGGGCGCTCGAAGTAAGGTAAATTGTGGGAATTACTTGGGTAATTAATTCCACTTTCCAATTAAATTTTACACCGCCTTCGTTCGTTACCTAAGTCATTCCCCCGGTAGAATGTTAGTACTAAGTTTCACGTCCATTTGTCAAACGTGAAAATGTGCAAAGGAAAAAAAGCTTATACAATATGTCGATTGCTCTTATTTATCTGTATTTCATTCATTTTTTTTCATTCAACAGAAACTAGACAATTAAAAACATGATGTGTCTCCTGCTATTTAAACTTTTTGAGAGGATTGCTCCAGACGCTAGAGAAATGCAGAAATCAAGATACTATTACCTATTTTTGATTTCTTTCGACTTTGCGAACTACATGAAAATCTTCTTAACTCTGGCAGGCGTTAGCCGCGAATTATTTTCACCATTGTGCCCTCACAAAGAAAAAACATCAACTCCATCGACTTCGTCACATTCACGTCGTCATTCCCGCCAATCGATGTCGCCGAAAGAAAAAAGTACAATGGAAAATGTCGTTGGACAGCGTGTGGTGAACCCCCAACCTTCTGAATGGGGCGGCTGCTTTCCCAAACAGCGAAGAGTGCTCTCACCCACTTTGGCGAACTGATTTTCGTGTTTTTCGCAAGTGCGCGGAGGAACATGCCACTTGTCAGTGGTGTCTGAATGGAAATGGACCTAAACGAGATTCTGAAAAAGAAGTTTTTCACGTATATGTCGATACAAAAATATTTGACTTTGCCCTGAATATGTAACGGTAACGTTACTGAAATAAGATGTGAAGACATACGCAGAATTCTCGGTGTATTCATAAAAGTAGTTAGCCTGCAAACCGCCGGATATTTCGCCAGCAAATTACTTTATCCGACAGCCCTAACTCCTTCAATTCAACACAAGCGCGTTGCTTTATGAAATATTCATGCCATAAACTAAATTAAAAAGCCAAAAGGGGTAATCTAAGCGGTCAATGAGCCGAGGTAACTGGATTATTTCTGTTCAATCGACAGCGTACGTTACAGGGCGATATAACACAAGATAATAACTGTTTCATCTCACTTTCGTTTATGTTGCAAACACACGATACTTTCGTTGTTTAGTAATAAACTTCGATCACAACCGCATAATGCATGTGTGAGACACATTAGTTACGGTGCTCTAGTAATGAGTGTTGACGTTGTTAATGCATAATTCACTGGCAATCTCCCATCAGGCATGCACTTGCACATTTTGCCCGTGGGCTTCTCATTGGATAACCATAACTCTTGTTACACATGCACTCGATTGCAAACACTATCAAACCGGACTAATAATAAATCTTGTTACAGGGTATCTGGGAAACTCACGGGTTGTGCTAAACCACTACGATGCAGCCACACAGGTATGTATCTGCGAAATTAACTATTGCGATCTGTAAACAGACACCTCGGGGCTCACAAGCTATAAAAAAACTTTTGGCTAAAAGATGATCTATTGCTGTCGTTTTAACTGAGTTAGCAGCTGTTTTCCAGTTGATTGCAAAAAGCATCTCGCTCGCTCTAAAACTGACACAGTTCACAAAAAAAGATATAAATCGATGCAGCGTACGCTCAGCTACACAAAGTAATTTTCACTGTCTCATTAATGTTCGGTTTAATTACATACCTGACTAACAGGATGACATATCTAGATGTAAAATCAACTACTAGCTATAAACGTAGAAAATTTTAGGAAAATGTTTTATATACTCCTAGAAAATCGTTTGTTTGAAAGTAAATTCTTTTACCATGAGTTTTCAAATTTACATAACTGAGAAAACAGTATATGGAGCTATAAAACATCGCTTATGGAAACCTTACATGGCTTTGAGAATACTGAAAATACGAATGAAAAAGTTGCTGCAAATTAAATTACATAAGATTTTGACTAAAAGCGTTTAACTAATTTTAGTTTTAGGAGAACGGTTCTATGAAATACACTTTTTTTGCCACGTACATTTTAATTCGCAAAGACTGTTGGTGAAAACTTTCCAAGCTTTTAAACAACAAAGTCTTAGTTTCTTTTTTGCCTTTGATGTTTCTATCCATCTACAGGAAATATATATTAAAATCGTCAACGGATCTGACTGAACATATGATCAAAGAATGTCCAAGGGTACTCCTGAAAATATATTATAGAGTCTAGCAACATGACACCAACTTTAAAAGCGAAAAGGGAATGCGAAACTCTGTGCTGTACATCTCATTTAAATTTGCTTTTATACTTGGGTGCTTTGTAAATTTTTTATGCCTATGCTTCCTTTAGAACGCATTCCAGCACAGAATACCAGGCAGTTTCATGTTTAATGAATGATGTTTATTAGGTAGGCGTACGAATAGGAGTAATATTCGTCTTTTTTATAAAAAAAACACGCGGATTTAAATTCTATATGCCTGAATTTACCTTTGATCTTTAATTGTTTAAGTACGAAGTCGAAATGTTATTAACGCATAACCAGTAGAACTACCTATTCCAGGAATACAACACGATTTCACATAAATGCACTGAACAGAGTGACGTTGTCGTATTCAAGTTCAGCTGCTGCCAAGCCGTGAGATAAAGCCAGAGCTGCAATTACACAACGTGATCTACATTGTTTAAAGCTGATGTTACGTTGAATAAGTATATCGAGATGCGAGAAAACGAGATGATGAATTTATAATGTAATCAAAGCAAGGCCTGGGAGTACTATTACTTTTTTGCAATAGATCTAAGGGGTTGTATAGGAGTTTTCACTGCAGATCATTATCAAAATCGATGTACATTCTCCTCACATTTAACCAAACTGTACGTCATTCCAGGCCGATATACAACACATAGCGTTAAGTTACGAATCGGAGGATGAGACTATGGGGCGAATTTACACCCGCAGTAGAAAAGGCACGCCCCATTACAGCAAACAGGATATCAGAGAACAATATTGTATATCAGACCGTGGCTTAGGTGCCTTAGAAACAGACAGGCAAAGCCTCTTCGGATGCCTATCATCACACCAAAATTCACCTTGCTCAACTAGGACGTCGTTTCTGACGGTCTGCGTCCGACAGAAGATTCCCTCGGATGAAAACCTTCAGGACCTATACAGGAGACACCCCAATGACTACGCACCGTATCCAAGGAGACCCAGGTGAGATTTGGACAGATGAGTTTGAGTGAATTCATTTTTATACAATCCAAAATCATATTTTTCTTATAACACTCACCTACAGTGATTTCTTTATCTCAAACATATAAAACACCACGTTAAAATATAACATAATGCCTTCCCTTGTTTGTTAAAAAAAAAACACAAAGCTATACATTGTATTTGATATATTTCTGCTTTGTCTATTTCATCTACTTTAACCTTTGGATTTCCTAAAAGACTGCTACTTTGAAACAAAGATTGGCGTTAATTTTAACCCCCTTAACAAAAGAATGGCCATTGTGGAATCACCAGGTTTAAAAAACGAATTGAAGACTGTACCATACTATAGGTAAATACCACAAAAAGTTCTAAAGCCTGTTTCTTTCCAATAAACTTGGATACTGTAAAAGCACGAATCGCATTCTTACCGAAAAGAAACCAATGTCTCCCAGTTGACCACTATATCATTTTTAGATATCCCTGGGGACCGCCACCACCTGAAATCTACAGGTACGACGAGGACCTCGATAGCTCTTATTTCAGACGCAAAGTCCACGTGGACCCCAGTAGATACACGTGGATGCCCTCGGACGATGAGTCGGTCAGGATGGAGAGACCCAGGTCCGTACTCGAACCGTGCCCTACACACCCACCTTTACCTGTGCCTCCGCCTCCAGTTCCAAGGTAAAGAGAAAGTCAACGGCTTTTATCGAGTGGATTAACAGGGTTTCTTTGTAATCAACCTACGAGTTTACGAGGAAGGATCCTTGCTGTCTTTGTGAAGCAATCTGCACAACAGAAACAGACTCTCTCGTTTCAGGCCTAAGCACGTGAGTTTCGCCCGGTCCCACACGCTGGCGTCGTTCGACGACGCCGTCGTCTCTCTAAGCTCGACGTCCAGCCAGAGCGGCAGAATGACGCGAAGCCAGGAGAGACTCCTGGACGTCAGGAAGACGACGGATCCGGTTCCGATAACCCGACAGCCGGAACCTTCAGATAATGTGTTGGTTATGGGTAAAACATTTCTGTACAATTTGCTGTTGTAGTTCAGTGCGTGCCAGTTATGGCCATCGAAGAAAACACAGTTCGATATCGATGTGTTCAGTTAAATTTATAGCTATGGGGAAACGTGTTGTCTATTATTTTAGTTTGTTGGTGGAATTTATCACTTGTACACTCACATGATTCAATTACGTGAACTTAAAATTAGTCAGCCAAAAATTTAACTGGACTAAAAGGCCACCTCGAGGAAAGGTCTGCTCCAAACACTCAGGCTACTAGAATACTAGTTTATTATTAGAACAAAAATAGTTTTATCTGGAATTATATCAATTGTGTAATATTTTCTTTCCAGACAAAATTAAAAGGGCTCCGATGAAAACCCAAGCAACACAAACCGAAGTATGTTTAGGAAGGAAACCGATTCCACCGAGCCAATTGAATCTAAGTCCGCGGACTATCCATAGAGTAAGCCGTATTTGTAATCACATTAATCACATTTTGTACCAGTGTTTACTTTTATTGTTCAACCAACTTTCATTATTTTTTCAGGTAAAAATGGTATCGCAAGGAGCCCAAACGAACGGCATCCTCCTCAACGGCAGGAAACTCATGAAATCGTACTCGGAGGCCGGCACGCGTTTTTCAGGGGTCGCCTTCAGACAGGACCCTCTTCCCGCAGAGACGACGGTGGAGCACGAACCACTGCAGAGGACACATTCAGATGAACCGCCAAGATCACCCTTCATCATGACGTCACCACCCCCAGAAGTTGTTCCTAGTGATTCCTCCTCCGTGACGAAGTCGGATCACGAATCGGAGGAGTCTGAATCGAAGAGGGAGATTTTTATTGATTTCAAGCCACAGGTGATTTACTGCTCTCTGTATCTTTGTATTTTCTCGCAAACAGTACGATTCCGGACCATTCCAGGTACTGAGGCAGCAATGTTTTACAATAATACATATAATACATATAATAAGTACATTTTTCTTCTTTGAACATAATTCATGCATAAATTGATTCCTCCAGATACTTTTCTTTATCTTCATTTCTAGTAACGGCATTAATATATACACAACTATACTATCTTTTATTTCTCTGAGTGTCACCATTTGTTAATACAGGTTTCCTCGGGTATTGGTATCAAAAAACCTCTGGTGAAGACCGTCTCAGATGGAGAGATACTTTTAGACCAGAGAAAGCTCAGAACTGACATCGAAATAGCGGTCGAAAAGCATGTGACTTCCATCAGCCACGAGAATATAGTGACGGAAGAAGAACCTCGGCATTTCGTACCGTATTTCCAAAACTCTCCCATCAGGAATGAAGGCATATTCAGGTCAGTGCTTATTAGAAGATTCTAGCAACGTGTGTTGACGCTACAGCTTACGTGAATTACCTGTATCATGTGATTAGACAAGCAAGTGGCATTAACATTTCTTCTAGAACCCTCGGTGGAACTGTCTACTCTTCCATGTCAGAGTCTTTCGAAGGACCAACATTCATTCCTCAGGACTCGATAGATGAGGAGTTCCACGAGAATTTAATATACCGCGGTGTTTATCTAAACAGGAGCGAATCTGAGGATAAAACAAACGGATATACTGGTGGTTCTCCAGACGACGAAAGCGTGGTTCCTTCTTTGTGCCTGTTATCGGATAGGAAACTATCACCTTTCGCCTCGAACGACTCACTAGCAAACGACGTAAGGTAGGTACCCCTTCCGCAGCAAGCTGCACAGCTTCCGGACATTTACAGCAATCCGGTTCTCGTTGCAGGGACCACTCCGACGGCATATGGAACGAATCGCAAGCCACGGTCCTGCAGGTGGACTCCGGCACGGACAACGGCACCGCTCTCAGCAGTTCGGAGATGACGTCGGCCGCGTCGCCCGGCTCCGCCACGTTGCTGACTCCGTCGTCGAGACGGAAACACCTGTTGCTTCTGCAGCACCAGCAGCGTTCCTCGATGGACACTGAGGCGCTGGACGAGGAGGACGCCGAGCACGTCCAGCTGCAGGCGGCCAGCCCGAGTTCCCCGAGGATAACCGTCGAGAAACCGCCCAAGGAAAACACCAGGCAGCAATACCTGACTCCCAACAGGGCGCCGTCCCCCGGTTGGAGGAGGAAGACTCCCGAACCTCAGGGTGAATCTCCCCAGCCAGCTGTGGTGAGAACTACTATTTATTTATTTTTATTTATTTATTGTTAATCGACGACGTTGTTTCATACGTCCTTTTTATATGAAGGTAACTAATCTTCCCATATACCCCCAAGTTATTATAGTATATTCAGGAGTAACAATATCATGTTGACTGTTTCTTTTTCTATTAAAATCATGACTGTAATGTATTCATTTGAAGAATACTTTATTAGATCCTATACCTTTGTTGATAGGTACCAGATGTGATATTAGCACGAACCGATTCAGGAAAAACGAACACCGATTTGTCCGAAAGCACAACTACTACTGAAGACTATATCACCGCCAATTCAGGCACCGATAGCTCAAGACGTAGTCTCTCAAACAGAGTAAGTGTCAGTTCTCATTTCAGTTCTCTTATATACATATATTCGTGGAACGTGAACTTGTTAATGATGAAAAATGGTCTAAATGCGTCCCTATCATATTCGTTTTCAATCATTTGGTACAAAGAAGAAAGAGTACAATACAATACAAAGGATGGGACCTCTAAAACTCATCTTAAATGAATTTTTCTTACCCCATCTTTATCAAATTAATACTGTCTTGAATATTTTCGATGTATTATTAGACTCAATTTTTACAAATATGGTACATAAATATCAAGGAACAACAGTGTTACAAAATCTACATAACAGCATTATGTACCAGAGCTATGAAATTTGCTTTAAAAAGTATGTAACGTATATGTTTACTTTGTTATGTCTAGAATATAAGATAAATGCTACATAGGTCCTTAAAAGTTAAGATTTTAAAACTAATTAAGAATTAAAAATAACTAACAATTTTAAGGCAAAGGTCTAAAGATTCTCGATTGCGAGCAACTAATGTCAAAATGGTTACGTCTTAATGGATCAAGATTAAAACGAAAAAGTGAGTGGTCTTATATTTTTTTAATATAATTTTTCACAAACATAATCATTGTATGCTGATTGTTATTTCTTTTTACTTGCACAGACTGTAGGGTGTTACAGTGTGCTTGGGCAATTTTCCTTAATGTCATACAAAAATTACCCTGCATTTTGTTTTATGATATATCTTTTTCAAAAAAAGATAAGAAAGGAATTTCTTAATACTGTTGTTGCAATTTAAAACAATACCTTTGGTTCAAATCCTTTCAAGGATGTTTCCGACAGACGTGTATCGCGGAAGAAAAAGATTATGGAAAGTTACTTCTGTATAGATATCCCACATGCCCATAAGAGATTATGCATATTCATCTGTTAAACTTATGGTATTGTGTTTTTTAGAGACTGCCTATCAAAGGACAAGGAAAGGGGCAAGAATATTTCTGAATATATATTTTTTTAATATGTAATCATCTCGAATAAATTTTGTTTCAGTGAAAGAAGCATGTACAACACATCTGGAGTGCATATAAAATACATAAAGTAAATGAAACTGTATGTACTCTGCGACATATAAAAGGCACATATCTGTTTTGTAGCTTTTTATGTACTTAACAGATATATTACAGATCACACCTATTTGAGCCGGTATTTTCAAGTACATGAACTATAAATGTTCCTTATCAAACGTAGTGACATTACGTTTTAATGATATAAAATATATGTAGCGTATTGAAATCACATCTGTACCATAAACAGAGCAGCTACATCGCTACAACATTGCAGATGACACAAGTTTGAGCCGGCGAGTACATGTGCTCCACATGTACCATACATGTTACATATCAAACATGGTTTAAGTAAGTGGTGTTATGTAATAGTTACGTAAACTATATAACTGTGTTGGCTGAGCTTTAACTAGTATCTGTCGAATCTTATTCTTTCTATACTGAATTGGTAAGAACAAACATGATAAGGATGTGTTTAGTATGGTTTAAGACATCCTGGACGTGGTAAAATATCCAGAGTGATAATCTTTTGCTTCAGGACGTCTATACAAGCAAACATAAATACCATCCACCCAACGGGAGCTCCCTAGAAAGCGCATCTTCGCTGTATTCCCGTACAGACGCCTTCAACGAAGACATGGTGGTACCTAGCTCCACTCCGCCACCTATACCCGAAGAATCAAGCAGCGTAACCAGTACCCCGGTGCCAGGAGGTCGCTCCACACCGTCCGACAGCAGTTCTTCCTCCGGCAGCTACAGCGTGGACGGCTCATGTCCAGATCTGATGCCTCATCAAAGGCCCAAAGTGCCTTCGCCGAAAAAGGCGCCGTCGCTGTCGGAGGACGAAAGGAGCACGCACTATTCGTCTTCCGGGTATTACGAATCACCGCTGGATGAAGAGTGAGTCCAATCTTTGCCTTAGTAATCGTGCTCCTTAACCAGATCTCTTCTAGCGTGACCTGGAAGTCCACAAAGTCCGAGAAGGAGGATAAAAAACTGAGGAAGCGCCCCTTCACGCTTGAAATCAGCAAGCACCGAGACACCGAACATTTATCTTCTCCCAACGAAAAGCACAAAGCAGTTTCGAAGCACAGCCGCAAGAACGACTCCAACAGGCTCTCACCGATGAAGGACTACAAGTCCAGCGAAAAACCGAAGCGCGGAAAGACGAGAACGAGGAGTCCCATGCAGAACCACAGGAGAAACCAAGCGACGAAGAAGAATTCCCCGTTGCTACGCAGTCCTGCCGTTAGCGATACCCTCTCTGATAACAAAGGTTTGTCCCTGCGAACGAAGTGAATGCTTTATTAATGCCAGTCCTTCAGATGTTTGGGAAAAGACCAGTCCGGACGATGGGAAAGCCACCTCCGACGATTCAAGTTATGGAGCAAGTGCCGAAAAGTCGCTGTCGGGTCAATCTTCACCTAGGAAGGTGAAGAAAACTCGCGACGTCAGAAGAAAGACATCTCAGCGTTCACCAACGGGCAGCAAGAGCAGAAGAAGGAGCGGGAGCGCAGAAGATAAGCCGTCTAGTCTACCGGGGAGCTTGCCAAGGAGGAGATCGTCAATGCAAACCAAGGCCGAAGACGATCAGAAGTATTTGAGTGCCAGCAGGCTTAGTCCATACAGGTGATACTTACCTTTCTGCTTCGTAACATCTATGCAGTAAAATAACCAGTTTAAATTAATTGAAAACCGTTGCTTGATCGAATTGTAGGTGAAAAAGGAGAGTCTCAATTTTGGTGGAGGCGCCGGTTTTACATGTTAAGCTAAGGGAATAAAATTATTATTGTCTATCGGGGTGTCCGTATAAAACACGACGCTTTAGAAGTTACAAGACACTAAAAAGTATAGAGGTATCATATGCTATACTTTTTTAAAGAGTTTGAACAGCAGTATTTGAACAAATCAAAACTAATGTTCTGCTAACTTTAACTTCTACTTCATCGATGTAACTCTCACACAATCTAACTGCAAGTGAAAGCTAAGTGTTTTTATTCTACAGTCCTGGGAGTTCCCCGGTAAAGAAGAAACGCAGTCCAAAAACCAGTCCGGACGCAAAACTCAAAGCTCTAAGTGCCGAATCGCTCCGTTCAGTTAGTCCAGGGAGCGACAGCGTCTTTTACAGTGATCCCAGTAGCCATACTGCTCCCGGTGAACATCAAATTCACTGCTTACATTGTGGCAAGGAAGTAGATATAGTGACGACCGATGATCCGGACAAGAGTCTTAGCAGCAATCAAAGGTATAGTTTAGATAGTAATAAACGCAAATAACAACAGATAATCAAGAGTTCAAATGTGATTTGTTATTTGTTCTTGTCTATTTCAATTCTTATTTTTGCTCATTTAATTCAATGAGCAATGGTATTCGCATCTGAAGATGGCAACTTTGGGCTCTCTAAATAATGATGGTCATTGTAGTTTGAAAACGATTCATTAGTATTATCATTATTAGTGATACCATGAAATGTAGCAGTGGACAGCAACAAGACATAGTACAACCACCTGCAGGATTTGCCGATTCTCCAAGGGTAAAAGATTCCACTGGTAGGCTGTATAAGAAAGCGGACAAGAGATTTAGGTCGGAAGAACGTTCGTACGGTGACAGGAGGCATCAGAAGTACAGATCCGACGTGAGGGCAAAGGTTCGTAAAGGAAAACCTTCACAATCAATCAAAATTATTTGAACCGAACTAAATAATTAATGGAATAATCTCCAAAGTTACGTCGTTCATTTCTAGAAATCTCGAMCCTTCGTACCAAAATTAATGCGTTTATTTCGTTAGTCAGAAGAGCGWGGGGGTAAACCAGACTCATACCGGGTGAAACTGCGTCCCATGGCCCGGTCCACGGATGCAGGGATGGAAGGCATTCGAGCCACGGACTCCAGTCCCAGCATACTGCCAGGAGCGCCCGACGACGACGACGACGACCTCGGGGTATACAATGTGCCTTATGCCGACGGATACTGGATCTACATCGACGATAAGGAGGAGATGAACGCGTGGCAGAAGTCTGATGCAGGTTGGTATAACGAGAAAATAATAATATTTAAAGGAAGAAGGAGTCTAGAGGCAAGAAAAATTGCATATAGTAATGTTATATGGCATATCATACAAGGTCTGGCTAAAATCTAAGATGATGCAGTAGACAAGAGAGTATCTCTTAAAGATTTCTTTACATTGTCTAGGTATTGGCCTTCTTCTATTATTAACAAAAGACAGGTGTTGAATATAGGTATACAGGCACCTTCGTGGAAATAATTTTATGGACAAAACAAGCAAAATGTGCCTTGACGATATTGTAAAATTAGTGTGTACCTAACACATCGTGATTATTATTTCGGTCTATTCAAAACACAATCATAGATGACTTATTGGGATCAGCTTTTAAAGAATGTCTTTTACTGTATTACAGAATCTCTCCAAATCTAAATTTAAGATTAAATTTGCGTGCCATGTATCAGAAGACGCAAATCAATAATATAACTGTGTATCTTCATCATAAAAATGATATATGCAATAATGTAGTGCAAAGTTAAATGAAGAATTGTATACACTATAAAGTAAAGGTCTAAAAATGCTACCCTGAGGCACACCAGAAACTACCGAGCCATCAGAAGATATTTTTCCTCTGTAACTCACACGTTGCCTTCTGCCAGACAAAAAGGACATCATCGTATCAACAGCATTATAATCAAGACCTATGTAGTGTAAAGTACATGAGTAACATATCAGAAAATGTCAGAGTAAGGATTCAATGGGATTGAACTCTCTTTGCAGATGAGATTGGCAGGAGAGGTTCAACTTCAAGTATAGAAAGCACCGAATCCGAACAGGAATTCAAAAAGAAATATCAAGCAGTCACACATCGCATGGTACACAGGAAGTCCTGTCTTGAAATGTACAAGCGTCAACTATCCAAATCGTTTGGTAAGTACACTTAAAGTGTAGTCTAAGTTTAAACTGATTGCAAAAACAGTGAGCAATTTGTCCCCACGTTATGTAGATATACAGAAAAAATGTTTAGTGTTTCTCTAAACTCATGCTTACTGTCGATCACTCAAAGTTGTCGGAAAAGAAGATCCTGCACGATGTTTCTTCGTGTTTTATTTTTGCGAACGTACGTCAGTAACCTCCGATAAAATTGATGTCAGGTTCAAGTTATGTGAACGAAAATTTTCGCGAACGTGTAATACGGTTCTTGTTGGCATAACATTGGGTGTGACTTCCAAAATAATGTTGAAATCATGCTCGAAACTAAAAGCAGAAGGCCAAACGTACGTAGTACACTTACGAGCAGATTTCTAAAGGAATACTTGACATTGGTAACAAATTACAGATTTTTTAAATTTAAATATTTGTTTCGTAAAGTACTATTATTTTCATTATGATCTTTGCATTCAAAAGCAAGCATTCCAGCAAAACAGAATATGAACTGCCTCTGGTGCAGTTTCTTCCACATCTAATGATAGTTTTTCTTCCTCGAAAAGAAAGCAACCTTATGTTTATATTCTGCGTCGCGCTGCATCCACCGTGGAATGCCTTTAATTCATAAACCATTTGGCCTGACGCCGCGTCTAATAATAGTCCCCTTCAGAATGTAAGTCCCGAAATAGACCTACAATCTGCTGAAAAATCATTCCGCTAGGTATTCACAAACACACGGCAACTCCAGGCCATAGTTCCAGTGCGGTGAACACTTTGGTGAACGGTGTAAATTTCAAACTTCAAGACGAGGATGGTTATAGGTAGGCCAGAATAGTCTGAAGGGGGCCATGAACTTGGTTTCTCGAAATCGAGGAAGTGTGTTAAATTTAGCTCGATTTTCATTGATCCTCACGTTTCAAAATAAACATCTAGCGCTGATTTCGTTGGTTTAGTGGTCGTGTTTTGATTTGTATTTTCATTATTTGTTATTGATACAATACATCGTTGCTTCGTTAATTTCTTTTCTTCCGTAAATTTCTATATTAACCCATCTTCAATTTTTCCTATATGTTTTCTGTATTTCTTGCCATGTTCTTTAAACAATTCTCTTTGACTATTATTACTCTATAATGAGCAGAGATGCTGTATCTAAAGTTGAATCTGATTTCAGAATCATTAAAATAGTCCTTTATTGGTATTTCGCCTTGATTATGATTGTTATGTTTATTAGGGCTCCACATAACTCTGTTCTTTGTACCTACTTTATTGTTTGAATAAATACTTTTGAGAAGCCTTGTTCATCGTCACAAATGCTTTCAGCTTCTTTGCAGAAAGTGAATTTATTTGTAGCTCCAGAATCTACAAGTGGGGAACATGAATCACTCAGG
Source organism: Rhyzopertha dominica (assembly GCA_025024175.1). Lineage (NCBI taxonomy): Eukaryota > Metazoa > Arthropoda > Insecta > Coleoptera > Bostrichidae > Rhyzopertha > Rhyzopertha dominica. The sequence continues at coordinate 114,596 of QCXZ01000053.1, read as the reverse complement.
CAAAAATTGGAAGATCTTCTGAAGTTAATGCTGGTTGTATGGTGCAAAGAAAATCAAGCAATAAAACTTATATCGGCGAAACCGAATGGTAAAGGATAGTGCCTACTTAATACTAACAATATACTAAAGAGATCTGAAGCTTCTACTAACTACAATCCACAACACTGCGTTATAGAAAAGAAATCTTTCGTGTTTAATTCTTTGGATTGGAGCCAAATCGTCCTATGTTTTATGATGCTTTGCAAGCAAATGCGACGATAAAATTTTTCGAATTGTTCGCAGTATGATTCACAAAGTACAAATTTAAATCTAGAACACTTTCGTTTATTGTGGGGGTTCATAGTGATCCAATAATAAACTGAAATGATGGTAAATTTACAGCGCAGTGGAATAAAACACTTTTACGCCTCTGGCGGGCTTCTAATTACTCATAGATATCATGTGTTTAATATTAAACAAAGCAAAAATCATCATTTTTGAGATACGGAGTGTTAAAACCGGACTTTACAGTCGTATAACAGAAGTTTGCCTGATGTGCATGGCAATTCTGTTGACAGGCTATTCTTTGCAGTATAGGCATTAATGTAGCTTTAATTTAGTATGACACCTTTAAAATAACATACTCAAATTGCTAAAGTTGCCCTTTCTGTTGCTTGTCGTCGTTGCATAAATTTTGTCGTTAATCAAGTACAAATCGCTCAATCTGGCAACACTGCGCATAAGAGAGATCAAACAGTAAGTGACATTACCGACAAGCCGACAACTGTCAGTCAAACATAACCTTCAATTATATATTCGGTTATCGGTTATATTCTTATATTTTTAATTAATAAACCTTTCAATAAATCGTAAGCGTATTATTAGGCCACAATGTGGATTATCGGAAAATATGGCCAATACAAAATTGGAAGCAGCGAAAGAAGGTTACATTAAAACAGAAGATCTCATAAACACCGTTGTTTTATTCCATTCATTATGAACACAGAGTATAATAACCACTATCACATTTATTTCAGAAAGCGACAAAACTGTGGTTGTTCGGAGACAATCGGGAGAATTTGGATTCAGAATACATGGCTCGAAACCGGTCGTGGTTTCGGCAATCGAACCAGACACACCTGCCGAAACGTCAGGACTAGAAGTCGGGGACATAGTCCTCGCGGTGAACGGTATCAGCGTTCTAGACAAAAGCCATTCCGAAGTAGTAAAGATAGCGCATGCGGGTAGTGATACCCTGACGTTAGAGGTATGTGCCAGTTATCGTAATTATTGTCTCGAGTGAAAGAATAAACATCCAGTTGCATAGAAGTGTACTTTGCTGAAGGTCATTCTTTCTAGGTAGCCAGAACATCGGGCGTTTTGAGTCCAACGTCGGCAGAAGTACACGGAGGTGCTGCCATCTGTAGTGGTTATCTGTGGAAGCTGGGGGGTTACGCAAGTGGAGTTCCTTCAAACAAATGGATAAGGCGATGGTTTGCTCTCAAGAAGGATAATTGCCTTTACTACTACAAGACTGACTCGGTGAGTTGCTACTCACATATGCACACACAAAACGAGTGGATTGAATTAATTTGCATTTCTAAATTTTGTTAATTAATTTACTTATTTCTTTGTGGTTCAGTTTGAAAATTATGAGTGAATAACTTAAAAGTAACCAATGCTGTTTCGAAAATTATTCAATAGTACCAAAACCAACAGAGATATTCAGTACTTTTTTGCATTTTCTGATAGAGCTTAAAATTCTGCAATCAAACTCTTATTCTTTGTGGTTCCGTTTAACTAAAATAACTGTCCTGATTTTACACGAAATCTTAGAATTTTCTGTGGTGCAAGGATTGTGTACATCTGTACATTTATTACCTTATTATCATGCAACTGAAACAGTACAAATGTCGCAAACATGAAGTTAAGTAGGTATTTAAAATTTACTTTTTTCAATATCATTTATACAAAATTTTCCACTTATGAACTGCCAAAACTAGCTTTATCAAAAAAAGCATAGACATCTCCAATTCCCCCAGGATAAACAGCCCGTAGGTGCCATGATGCTCGTCAACTACACGATACATCCCGTCGAAGACGACCGCAACGGTGTCCCGCCGCGGCCTCATCGCTTCACGGTGCAAAGGGACGGCATCCCGGCTCTCCACTTGGCCGCCGACACGGATCAGGCCGCGGCCCGTTGGATCGAGATGCTCCGGAAGGCGGCCGAGGAGAGCCAGATGGCCGACGGCCTCTTAGAGCAGACGAGGAGGAACCTGACGTTGCCTCCGAACGCCATATCGAAACCAGACTGTTTCGGCTACCTCATCAAACTGGGTACGCAGTGGAAGTCGTGGAGCAGGAGGTACTGCGTGCTGAAGGACGCCTGCCTGTATTTTTACCAGGATGTTAGTGCCAAAAGTGCTTTCGGTGAGTGGCTTTGTTGGAATAAATAGTAGGTTTAGTAGTGGAGTAGAATGGAAAAAAAAAATTTCTTTCGTGTTGTCAAAATTCAAAGGTATATTAGAAGTTTGCACGGAAGTTCTCAGATTCGCAATTTTTAATATTTTTGTTTGAGGTGAACAACAAAAAACAGCACTAATTAAAATAAACAAGGATTTACTTTCATTGATGTAGTTCTTCAAAGCACTTCATTTAAGTGTTTGAAACATTAACTCGTTGAAATAAATTGATTGCCTGCTGAAAAATAATACATTTGCTCAAATAATTACTAAGTTACTTGAACTCGCAAATGCTGTTTGATCTCGAATAAATGGTAATAAAGTTGCGAACAAGCTGTTATTTTTTCTTACAAATAAAATTTGTTGAATGTAAAGGAAACTAAGTCAAACATTTTTTTATGTATTTCATTCCAGGTGTTGCATGTCTCCATGGTTACAGAGTACAGCAATCTGTTTCGGGTAGCAAAAAGCACGCTTTCGAAGTGATACCTCCTGATCCAAGCCAAAAGCATTTCTATTTCCACACAGAATCGGACATGGACAGAAAACGGTAAGGGTGCCTCATTATATTACAAAGCAGTATAAATGCTCTAGCCAAAAAAAAAACAGTATAAAAAATTGCAAAGTAATAGTTATGTAGGTGCCGTAGCTGACTCTATACTAATGACAACTTTGAATTATTTTTTTTTATTTATTTAACCAGATAAATACAAAGTGTGATTATTACAGATAGAGATTACAAATGACTCCAGACTATTACGATTTCTTTTTTTCTTTTGTTTTAGGTGGCTGGCGGCTCTAGAATATTCCATAGATAGATGGTTGAAGGTGGGTTGATTGTTCGTACGTGCACAACGGGACCTATTCGCAGAATGTCCTTTGGTTGGCTGTCTAGTATATAGTTTCGTGTACGATGTTTTCGTTCCTGCTTCTTGTGCAATATATGTTTTCTATCGATGGTAACTGCAACCTAGATTCCCAGCTTCACTTTAAAAACGATCTGTAAAATTAAAGCGATTTATAAAAACGACGATTTACTTAAACACGTATAATTAAACGACGGTGATGGAGAATAATTGCTACGATCGCTGTTGTAGTGGATATTTTTTATTATTTTCGTAAAACTAGCATAGGAACAAGCTCAAAGAATAAAAGAAGACTATAAAACTAGCGGGTTTAATAAATAAATATATTAAAAAACGAAATGATTGTTATATAAATTTGAAAGGTCGATTTTTTTGTGTCACCTTATACTGTATTATACTTGTACCATGTAAACATTGAAGTTGTATAAATTTATTGATCTCTGCACTGCCAAAACATGCGTTGTAAATAAAAAACTGGAAAACACTTCTTTCTTTTCAGTAACTATTCCAGGAATACCTACATCTATGTAAAAAAAAAACATGGTCTCGGATAATACGTAAAATTTCGAACCAGTAAAAGGAAGAACGAAAGGTAAAAAATTTTCTTGTCCATAATGCGCAGTGTTTTGAGAAAATGCCTATAGGATTTGTTGGAAACAAAAAATTTTTAAAAATAGACACTCTCACGCTCTACATTCAGAAAAATCAATAAAAAATGGAGATACTTTTCTGTTTGGCGTTATCTCCTATAAAACGAACTACAGTTGATCGGTTTCAACACACTCAGAATAATGTTTGGATTGTTTCCTCCATACTTTTTCTCAGCCATCCGGATAATGTTGACAGAACCATGACTCGTTGGTAAAAGGAATTTTATTCCATTACAGTGTAGTCGACTAATTGTTCTTTCACTAACTTGAATTCCTCATGCAGTTCGAAGACGATGTTGAACTACTTTTGGTCTGCACTTTCTTAATGTAGTTCATACAGGAAGTAATCAGTGACAGCAGTTGTTGGTCTTTTTCTTTTCCTTCAATCAACGCAAGAATCAATCATGGAGACGTTTCTTTTTAGGCGTTCTTCGTTGGTGCTGTCCGTGGCAATGGACTGTGTAAATCAATGAACACCAACTTCAATAGTTTATACTTATTGCCTTGTGTACAGTTCCTATAACGTCCACTACTTCCTATAAATGGATAGAGATACGGTCACAATTACATTCACACGATTCCATTCTTAACTCTGCTATTCGTTTTTTCCCTGCAAAACAAAAGCTTGCTGATTAAGTCATAACTGTTGTGTCATAATTCTACCAGTTTTAATTTGTAAAATTGATAATTTACACTAAAAACGTTTAATAACGAGATCCTAACCAACAAATTAACTTAATTAACTTTTTCCAAAATGGCCCTTTTCGGATTGGTGAACAACGAAAATTCTAAATTGCCTCTGACGGGTCATTACAGAAAGCTGTAATGATTTTATTACAGATTTTGGTGAAATTATAAATTTTTACTAAAAATAAAACAACTTGTGGCATTTTAAAATGTTTATTTATAAAGAAAAAGCAGTTAATGTACAATAAAATACTAAAAGAAAGGTAAACAAACTATTTATATTGCAAAAATATAGTTTTTTACACTATTAACATCAAAAAATATAAATGCATAATGAATGAATCACAAATATGCCTGCAATGATCGGGGCAACATATATGACCTTTTATAAAAGAAGCAGTAAGAATATCGAGCCGAACTGGCTGCAGTTTTCAAACCAGCCCCTAATTACGAACGGTGGGACCTTAAAGGAAACGGAAGACCCCAACGATCCTGCCTCTGCAGCTGACAAAGCACCCGCAGTGTGCAATTGCGCCAGGTCAACGAGGTAGATTTCAAAAGCCTCTTCGAGGACATCGCTTATGTTTCCCAAAGCGTGAAACTTGCCTGTCGATCAAGAACAATGCAAATATACAGCTACAACTATAAAAAAACTGTTTCCTCACCTGCCAAGTTATTTGTCATGTGTCTAATCGTAAAAAAGTACTCCTGGCGCTCCAGTGAAGTCTGCAGTTGCCCTCAGGGCAAGTGGTTGTTGATGCAAAAGTGAGTGTACCCCAGAAAGTAGAGCTCTAGCCCTTTATGTCCGCTAGCTCTTGAGGGAGCATGAGATATTGCTCCTAGTAAGATATGGCTTCGGAGGATTCCTGTTGTGAACAGAAATACAGGTAAACTCGTAAACACAAATTACTTTTAGGTTACATTTCAGTGATGACAGTAGTGCCGCCGTATCAGTCGTGTCGATTCTGTGAACTTCGTGAACAAGCAGTTCAAATAAATGTTATTAGATGTCGCACGCATCAAAATACAGAGTTTTATGATACCGATTTGCTTTAGCTATCTAAACTCTCAAGAGATGGCTGCACAACAAAACTTTTTCCAACATTCTTATTACTAGTTCAATTCTTGACTATTTCATTCCAACCTTCTTGCACCGGCAAATACTGTTTGAATGAGGTACTGCGTATTTAGCTTTCTATTTTTCAAGAAATGTACTTTATAAATTACTAAATTGCACAATGGAACTCTCACTGATGATTAGATCGTATCCTTGTACCGGAATCAGTTCCAGTTTCGATTCAATCCGTTCCTTTTTGTGAATTACCCATCTCTATGTATTTCCTGTCAACGTCAACGTCAACGTCATTTTAATTGTCAGTTACTATTACTAGCGTCCTTTGTTTTCTCGTAATGTTTATCGAAATTTCGGAATTTGGAATTTGATTTATTAGTGTGTTTATTGTAATTGTAATGTTCTAAATAGCACAAATATGTTAAAATAAAGTATAAGGTAGGTGACCTCGTAACTGGGATGACCTCACCGGATGTCTACCGCACGAGGTGTGTGATGTATTTAACGGGGTTCTGTTCGTTTATTGATAGTTCTTTTTGTAAGTTCATCGCAGGAACCTCAATAATATTACCTTATTTCAGATGCCAGGGATGATATGTAGCGTAGCTATTTGCAAAAATATGCCGCAAGCATTTCAAAGCATCCGATTGTTAAGACGACATTCTAAAGTTATGGGGACAGAGCCGAGGCGTATGTCAAAAAGCACAGGTAATGTTTCCTTGTTATTAATGTGTATGTACATCGGCACTGCAGATCGTATTTACTTTACTAGTTATCGAGCTGTAATTAATAACCGTGCGATATGAATATACTGACTTCAAATTCCTCAGTTTCTTTGACCTGCTCTCATTTCCAAGATTTCTACACAAACGGTAACGTATTTGGTATCAAACAKGAGTAGAATTTTCTCATCTAACAAATTATGAACACAGATTTAGGATATCAGACATAATTTTGTGAGCAATCGYCAATTTCCAGTTTATCAAATTGGGCGTCATTTCCAAGATTTTTGCTCAAACCCTAGCGTATTTGGTGTCAAACAGGGGTGAAATTTTCTCCTCTAACATATTTTGAGCACCACTTTTGGATGTCGGATCGATGACGAGAAGGTGAGTTCTCTATTCAGTTTCAAAAAAAGTGAACGGTGAAGAGAGCAACAGGTGGTGAATATTAGTATTTTTGGATTTATAAAAGTAATCAACAGTTCACAATCACTAGTACTTTTGACCTGTAATTGGTTTATTAATTATTGAAATTATTTGTTATTAGGTATTTGGACAATTACATTGCCATCTCGGGCGTCGAGGTAGGAACTTGTTGGAAGTTTAGCCTACAAGTTTCGGAACGGGTCTCCACCACCCCCAAGCCACCGTGTATTCACGGCAAGTAAGCTTTTACATGTTCAGCTGGTTAGGTATTTATTTTTTCTTAATTATAAGGGCGTTGGCGATGAATTCCAATGTGCCAGTATCAGCGAAGGCCGAGGATTGCAAAGCAAGGAAGCCCATTCGAACATTCTGGATTCGCTCTACAAGGTCGTTGATTAGTATGGTGAAAAGCGCAAGTCTGGATTTTTAGTGTGGAGATATTTACTGCGATGGAACGACCTGTCACCTGCTCTGTGGGAGGAGGAAGAGCAACAATTGGAATTTCGTCCCCTTTGGGGTCTATATTTAATTTTTTTGAATAGCTCCGTAACGGCTCATCCGATTTTGTTGTTCTATGGCTCGTTGGAGTCGTATGCTTCTAACGATCGTTTTCAATTATTCACCCGTGGGAWTTTTTGCACCGTTAGCCCGGTATTTAATTTTTTTGAATAGCTCAGTAACGACTCATCCGATTTTGTTGTTCTATGGCTCGTTGGATTCGTATGCTCCTAACGATCGTTCTCAATTATTCACCCGTGGGAATTTTTGCACCGTTAGCCCGGTATTTAATTTTTTTGAATAGCTCAGTAACGGCTCATCCGATTTTGTTGTTCTATGGCTCGTTGGATTCGTATGCTCCTAACGATCGTTTTCAATTATTCACCCGTGGGAATTTTTGCACCGTTAGCCCGGTATTTAATTTTTTTGAATAGCTCCGTAACGACTCATCCGATTTTGTTGTTCTATGGCTCGTTGGATTCGTATGCACCTAACGATCATTTTCAATTACTCACCCGTGGGAATTTTTGACCCGTTAGCCCGGTATTTAATTTTTTTGAATAGCTCAGTAACGGCTCATCCGATTTTGTTGTTCTATGGCTCGTTGGATTCGTATGCTCCTAACGATCGTTTTYAATTATTCACCCKTGGGAATTTTTGCACCGTTAGCCCGGTATTTAATTTTTTTGAATAGCTCAGTAACGGCTCATCCGATTWTGTTGTTCTATGGCTCGTTGGATTCGTATGCTCCTAACGATCGTTTTCAATTATTCACCCATGGGAATTTTTGCACCGTTAGCCCGGTATTTAATTTTTTTGAATAGCTCCCAAACGGCTCATCCGATTTTGTTGTTCTATGGCTCGTTGGATTCGTATGCTCCTAACGATCATTTTCAATTACTCACCCGTGGGAATTTTTGCACCGTTAGCCCGGTATTTAATTTTTTGAATAGCTCMGKAACGGCTCATCCGATTTTGTTGTTCTATGGCTCGTTGGATTCGTATGCTCCTAACGATCGTTTTCAATTATTCACCCGTGGGAAKTTTTGCACCGTTAGCCCGGTATTTAATTTTTTTGAATAGCTCACTAACGGCTCATCCGATTTTGTTGTTCTATGGCTCGTTGGATTCGTATGCTCCTAACGATCGTTTTCAATTATTCACCCTTGGGAATTTTTGCACCGTTAGCCCGGTATTTAATTTTTTTGAATAGCTCAGTAACGGCTCATCCGATTTTGTTGTTCTATGGCTCGTTGGATTCGTATGCTCCTAACGATCATTTTCAATTACTCACCCGTGGGAATTTTTGCACCGTTAGCCCGGTATTTAATTTTTTTGAATAGCTCAGTAACGGCTCATCCGATTTTGTTGTTCTATGGCTCGTTGGATTCGTATGCTCCTAACGATCGTTTTCAATTATTCACCCGTGGGAATTTTTGCACCGTTAGCCCGGTATTTAATTTTTTTGAATAGCTCAGTAACGGCTCATCCGATTTTGTTGTTCTATGGCTCGTTGGATTCGTATGCTCCTAACGATCGTTTTCAATTATTCACGCATGGGAATTTTTGCACCGTTAGCCCGGTATTTAATTTTTTTGAATAGCTCCCAAACGGCTCATCCGATTTTGTTGTTCTATGGCTCGTTGGATTCGTATGCTCCTAACGATCATTTTCAATTATTCACCCATGGGAATTTTTGCACCGTTAGCCCGGTATTTAATTTTTTTGAATAGCTCCAAAACGGCTCAACGGATCTGATTCTATTATGGCTCGTTGGATTCGTCCTGTCCTAACGATCGTCTCTATGTAGTTACCCTTCGGAAATTTTCAACCGTTTGCCCGGTATTTAATTTTTTTGAATAGCTCCGAAACGGCTCAACGGATCTGATTCTATTATGGCTCGTTGGATTCGTCCGGTCCTAGCGATCGTCCTTATGTAGTTACCCTTCGGAAATTTTCAACCGTTTCCCCGGTATTTAATTTTTTCGAGTACCTCCGAAACGGCTCAAGGGATCTGACATAACCGTTTAAAAATAATCATCCCGACATAGAACTGAACGTTCTTTATGATTATTTTCATTGCAGGTCATTAGGACTGACCGTTATTTTTTTATGAATCTCTAAAGCGGAAGTTTAAAATCCTACTACTTAACCATTCCAGACCACTTTCAAAGCGAACCGTTGGAGCTACTGAGCAACTGATGCCAGATTTCAATTTAGGAGGTCAAAATTAGTAAAGAAAGTGAATCTCGGCCATCTCCGAGGTGAAAATTTTTTTTGTTGAATTTTGGGTATCGGCTGTTTCCGATAATTCTGCTTTAGAGTTCAAAACTGGATACACTGATGTAGTTTTGAACTGTAGATTCCGATAATGTCCTCAGGAATGAGCTAGAAAGTTCGCAGAGTTTTTTTCTGATTATTTTTATGCGTAAAACAGTTGTCCGATATAAAATATTAATGTTACGATAATATTTCTGTGTCCTAATAAGCAACTTTGGTTTTTTCGACAGGTGGGAGCCATCACTGATGGAAGGAAGGGAGAGAGCCACACAGCAACACAGAAAACGAACATAATATTGTAATACAACATGGTAATTATGCAATTAATCTACAATAAAATTTCTTTTATTACACTAATCGTTGGTTATTTCGATTAAAAACCCCCGATTTCTTAAGGAAAACCCTTGAAAACTTCAATCGCAAATATCTCAGAAACGGTTGGTCATAGAGCGAAACGGACGAAATTTCCATACCCCCCCTACGCTAACAGCCCCCTGTGGGGCCCAGCCTCTTTCCATTGAGTGTGTGTTAGAGCCCTTTCAGCAACTTTTTCCAAAATGGCCCTTTTCAGATTTGTTAACGACAAAAATTCTAAATTGCCTCTGACGGGTCACTACAGAAATCTGTAATGATATTACAGAAATCTTTAATGATTTTTTTTCAGATTTTGCTAAAATTATCAATTTTTACTAAAAATAAAACAACGTGTGGCATTTTAAAATGTTTATTTATAAAGAAAAAGCATTTATAATAATTGTTACACATCATTTAATGTAACGCAGTGTCAAATCAAGATAACCGAGATTTTCATTCACCTAGTGCCTTGTCGAACTTCAGTAAAGAGCCTGTCTTGAGTCTTGAATTTCTGGGGGCCCACAAGCAGCTGCCAGGCCTCCCTGCAAGTTGCTGATGCACATTGCAAAAGTGAGTGTACCCCAGAAAGTAGCTCTAGCCCTCTATGTCCGCTAGCTCTTGAGAGAACATGATATATTGCTCCTAGTAAGATGTTGCTTCGGAGAATTCCTGTTGTGAACTTAAGCAGTTGGCCAGGTTCAAGAGTGCACATGCTTCTCCAGCGAGGTCCTTTAATTAATTCTCTTGCAATGCCTATACACCAATTAAAGTTGTCAAATTTTGTCACAAATTAATTAAATTATTATGCACGTATTAAAATATAATAACATGTGGGAGAAATAGGAATAGGACAGTACGAATGTATTGTTGGACTATTGCAATAAGTATATTACAATTCGACGTCCGTTGGTTAATAACGGCATTCGATTTTTAATCCCTACTGATATTATTGCATAATCCTTGTATAATCACGTTTCAGGCATAAAACGAGCGTAAAATCCAAGTTTTCGTAGTAATTTCAGCATAGCGGCAATAGCGTGAACTAATTCGTAACTGGTGACACTAGTTCAAACGTACGTCATCCCTCCATTGATGTTTTTACTCTATGGCGCAATCTGTCAATCTCGTGTTTGTCATTATGTCAAACTCGATCCGATCTAACCTCAACCTCACATTTTAGATTTGCACTGTTAATCCGTAATAAGCAACAATTAATGTAATAAAAGAGGTTTTATTGTAGATTATTTGTATAATTACAATGAATTACTAATATTATGCTAGTGACAGCCCGTGTCTAAACATAACCTTTAACTGTGTTTGATAAATCTTGTAAGATGCCTCCTCGTCGAAGTAACAAAGAAAACAAGGGCCAATCTTCACAGCTTTCTCAAATGACGTTGGAAGAGTCATTTAGGTTGTCGCAAGAGTCCCAACCTGATTTGGGCGATGTGACGAATGACTGTGTCCGTTATATTGTATACCGTGCTGGTTCGAATTTACCCATTCGCAGGACAGACCTACAATCACATGTTCTTAAAGGTGGAAAGTGGAACTTTGAAGCCATCATGAAACTGGTTGCGGTCACTTTACGCAGGGTAACATAATCAAGTTTCGTGTGTGTTTGCGCTAACCGTATGTTTTCAGGTTTACGGATATAATTTGAATATATGTGAGACCAACGATAATGGAAAACCAAAGACTTATGTCGTTAGCAATTCTTTACCGTATGTAGATTCTGATTCTGATAGTGGCGATGGAGAAAATACTATACCTTCTGATGTGAATAAAGTCCTTATCATGTTGGTTTTAACTCACATATTTATGTCTATGGGGTCTGCTACAGAAGGTAAGCTAATAAAATAGTAAATTTGCTGTTTTAAATATTTGGTCAATTTTAGCCTGCTTACATTCATTCTTGATGTCGTTGGGCATCGATCCTGAAAAGAAACATGAAATTTTCGGCAACGTCAAGGATTACATATCAGTCACTATGGTTAAACGGAAATATTTAGATATGAAGATGGAAGGCGAGCTAAAGAAAGTTTCGTTTACTTGGGGGGTTAAAGCCGAAAAAGAGATTTCAAAACATGAGCTGTTAAATTTTGTCACAAAGGTATACGAGACATATAATTTACTGTGACAGTAACTTGAAGAGAAATTTTAGATGTACAGAGATCGTGACCCAAAATCCTGGAGGAGTCAATTTGAAATGGCAAACGAGCAGCAGCTTAATAGAATCAACGTCGCAGAGAATGAAAATGATGCAATGGAAGTGGATAATAACGAATCTATATAAAAATAAACTCAGCACATTGATGTATCTTGAATCAAAATTTTTGTTGTGTTTGATACAAGATTAGCAAAAGCCCGGTTTTTTTTATAAAATACCCAGCCTACTGATTTTCAACCATCTGATATTGAGTTTTGTTGTTTTTCCTGTTGAAAATATACCTTTATATGTTGTGGGTAAAAAACATGAAGAAACTTTTGAACACCATTTTGTTACAATACCATTGATTTTTTGCACTTTATCCGTTGGACTTATGGTTTAAAAAAACGATGAGCTTTTGGTTTGTATTCAAAGTACCTTCCAACATTGAGTATGGAAGGCTTCATCTTTTTTGATAATTCCCAAAAATACGCCAGTAAAACTGCAATTTTGACCTTTTGCTTTTCAAAAAAATCAAGGAAATTTCTGTAAACTTGTTGGTAAACTTTGTAAGACTTCTTAGGAAGTAAATTCTGTTCTTACTGCTAATTCTTCACCATTACTGTCACATCTTTATATTTTTTATAACATTTTACCTGTCTGATAACCAAACACCAGAATGAGAATCAATAAAATTGTTTCTGTAGTAATAATCTACCCTGATGGTCTAATCGTATTATCAGATTGTTTTGTGTATTTTATGATTTATAACGGAAAAAACATTTAAGTTTAGTTTAAAGCATCAAGTTCCTCTCGGTTTTTAAATCATTTATTGTGTTGCCTATTAAACAAATAGCTATTGTTTACTGTTAAAAGAGATGTTAGTTGTTCAATGTATCAAAATCTTATACTATTCGACTCTATATTACACAGTAGGTTGTAAAATTAAGAAATTGAAAATACCTTGTACATGTGTATGTTGATTATTCCAATAAACCATATTAAATGGTTAATAAACGAAGTTATGTTTTTGTTTTCAATCTTGCCTTGTCATTCATTATGTTGTGGTAACTTGATGAACTTAATTTTCATAATCACTTCCAAGGAGAACCTCATTAATCAATAAAAAAAAGGAGTCCAAACATTTTACGAGCGATTTTTCAATTTCTAATAAAATATTTAATTTGATCATGCATATAAAAAAACTGGAACATTGGTAATGTGTGTTTTATTTACAAAAATACAATCATAAGGTTTGCACTATTATATACAGCTGATACAAAGAAAAGCAAATCCCACTAAACAGTATGCAGAACTGCATGTACTTCATCTTTGTGAAGTACAAAATAAGATCCATCTCTGCTAGGTGGAAACGGTTAAGCTGTCGGGCTGGTTGAGGCTTCTCTTAATCACATGGATCTTCTTGTTGGACAGGCAAATAATGTAACAATGGTTTTCGTAGGTTAGCGACAACTTCTTGAAACCTTCATCAGACGGGAAGCCACTTGGATCTATTTGTGACACGAGATTGACAAGACCCATTATGATGTCAGCCGACTTCTCGTCATTTTCTAGATCGCCCGATGAATTTATTACAGCGCCTTCGTCATTCAACAACAAATAACCCAGATGACCTGGCAAACGGTCCATATCTACCTAAAAATATTATTAATTAAATTTGAACAGGATATGTGGAAGACAAAAGTGCTTTTTGTCTACCTCGGGTAAACCTGGTTCTATATTATAATAAACATGATTACCACACACATCAGCACTGCAAATGTAGGTAGGTAATCAAATGGTAGCAAATTTTTCACAATGGAAAACTTAAGAGTTTAACTACACTTACGAATTATTATGATGAACTATGAACTTTTTTTTAATTGTTTTTTAGACAGTAAGATATTTTACGCACAGTTGTCAGATTGGTTTAAAAAACGGGGAGGTTCCATTTAATTAAAAGTCATCTGTTGAATGCCTTTAATCATGTATAAAATCCATCAACTAAACTAAAATAAAATTGTTATTTAGGTAATTGTTAATAAAGCAGTAAACTAGCACGAACTTTCAAAATGCTATAAAATAGCCATGTATAAGTTACAAACAGTGGATTTAAATTACATATTGTGCTATGTTGTCCGCTTTAAAACAACTAAGAACCGATGATGCGTCGTTTTCTCGAAGCGCAAATCTTTCAAACGTAATTGCACTAGAATTAATAACAATTCAATACATTGGACTGTTTATTTTGTACGCTTAGCTCACCAAGAAGTGTTCTTTTGTAGATATTTCAATTTCAATAACTCCAATGAATACAAAAATATTAATATATAAATTAGTGCACCTAGGTACTCTGCTTGCTACATCTGTATGTGCACTTTCCTATGTACGTGATACRTAATAAATATAACAAGTACGAGAAAGCTTTACAAAAATTAACAACAAGTACCGTTGGAGAAAATATACTATAAATGTATGTTTTGATACTGGAAGTATTAGAACAAGTATTTAATTAATGCCAATATCTTTGAAAAAAACTTTAAACTTTAAATATATACCTATATAATATTATGAAAGATAATAATTGCCTGAATTCATTTATAAATGAGCATACATAATGTTTTTTTAGGTTGGATATGGTATATTTGTTCTATACATATATAGAGATCTAAAGGACAATTAATAATTAATAGAATAAACTTGATTCAATTATAATATGAAGCATGGTGTAAGGGAAATGTGTAATTAAAGGAATTAAATTAAATAAAGTTGGCAACACTGTAAACAGAAATTTGACATTGACAATTGACACTGCACATGCGCAAACAATTCTATTTGGCGGGATCGGCGTCGTTTCAGCAGTTTCATGTTAAACATTTTTGTGTAAAATTTCGGATCCCTTTACTTATTAAAACAGATTCGTAACGATGGGAGATAAAGGAGACGCCGGTATGTATGCATCTATGCTTCGACGTCAATAAATTTGCTTTTTGATGAGTGCAATAAAAAACGTACAGGTTATTAAGGTTTACACAAAAAACGAGATCTTTTTAAGTAATACCACGTTTCAAATATGTAGCTCAGAGATGCTTTTAAGGAACGCAGTGCGACGTGCTTTCTTTCATCAACCTTTTTGTGCAGAAACTTTTGACGACGCAGTGGAAGAGCGTGTCATCAACGAAGAGTACAAGATATGGAAGAAGAACACCCCGTTCCTGTACGACCTAGTGATGACGCACGCTTTGGAGTGGCCCTCACTGACTGCCCAGTGGCTGCCCGACGTGACGCGTCCTGACGGCAAGGACCACTCCATCCACCGTCTGATACTGGGGACGCACACGTCCGACGAGCAGAACCACCTGCTGATAGCGAGCGTGCAGCTGCCCAACGAAGACGCCCAGTTCGATGCCTCGCACTACGACAACGAGAGGGGAGAGTACGGAGGGTTCGGGTCCGTCTCGGGAAAGATCGAGATCGAGATCAAGATCAACCACGAGGGCGAGGTGAACAGGGCGCGGTACATGCCGCAGAATCCCTGCGTGATCGCCACTAAGACGCCGTCGAGTGATGTTCTGGGTAAAGAGCGTTAATAGGTAGACGAGCGCAATGCAAACGTTTTGGTTTCAGTTTTCGATTACACGAAGCATCCAAGCAAGCCCGATCCCAGTGGTGAGTGCCATCCCGATTTGAGGCTTCGTGGTCATCAGAAGGAAGGTTATGGGCTCTCGTGGAATCCAAACCTCAATGGTTATCTCTTGTCTGCCAGTGATGATCATACCATTTGCCTTTGGGACATCAACGCCACTCCAAAAGAAAACCGCATCATCGATGCAAAAACTATTTTCACGGGTACGCTAATGTTAAAATGCTTAAAATTCTGCATCAGTTGCTTTGCTTTGAAAATTATTAGAGAACATCTTAATAATAATTAATACTTTTTCGTATTGTCTAGCTTTTTTTTTTAATGCGCAATCACTAAGTTTAATTGCTTTACAGGACATACAGCTGTCGTGGAAGATGTCGCTTGGCATCTGCTACACGAGAGCCTGTTTGGTTCCGTCGCTGATGATCAGAAGCTCATGATATGGGATACACGATGCAACAACACGAGCAAACCGTCTCACACTGTGGACGCGCACACTGCAGAAGTCAACTGCCTCAGCTTCAATCCGTACTCCGAGTTCATATTGGCGACCGGCAGCGCCGATAAGACTGTGGCCCTGTGGGACTTGCGCAATTTAAAGTTGAAATTGCACAGCTTCGAGTCTCATAAGGATGAAATCTTCCAGGTATGATTGTTCCAGATTTAGGATTTTCCAAATCGTGTTTTATAGTGTTTGTAATCATTCGTTCATAACATTGCACTAAAATTCCTTTGCGAGAACAACTATATTCCATTTGCTTAGTAATTTTTCTTATCGCTTATTTTGTGATAACCCCATAAGTTTACTTTATTGTCAGTATAAGAAGAGCAAAAACTTTACAGGTACAATGGTCACCGCATAATGAAACCATCCTGGCGTCATCTGGAACAGATAGGAGACTGCACGTGTGGGACCTAAGTAAGATCGGGGAGGAGCAAAGTCCAGAAGATGCCGAAGATGGTCCACCGGAACTGCTGTTTATACACGGTGGTCACACGGCTAAGATATCAGGTAAGACGTCCTCAAAATAGATCCAATATCTGTGCCTTCTTTAGTTTCAATTATTAGCCTGCTGAAAATGAAAATGGCCAGTCGCCCTCTATTAGCCAATCGTACAGAAAAGTTCCAATTTTAATTTACCCTCACAATTTGACATTTGGTCTTTTCACCTCTTCATTTATAGCATTTTTATTGAAATGAACGAAATCTTTCCACCATATTTATGCAAATTGATCTGATCTTGCATTTTGAACTCTCTTCAGTCTTTTTTTTTTTGCAGATTTCAGTTGGAATCCAAATGAACCTTGGGTCATCTGTTCTGTTTCTGAGGATAACATAATGCAGGTGTGGCAGATGGCAGAGAACATTTATAATGATGACGAACCCGAACAGCAGGCTTCCGACATCGAAGCTACCACTACTTGAAGTATTTTAACTTATTGTTTGCTGATTTTTTCTCTACCGTTTGTTTAATCCCAGTTTTTTAAAATATGCGATGTAGGTCTGTCTGTGTTTAGTGAATAAAATAAGTTTTTACATTCCACCTTGTATTTCTCACTAGATGTACTACCTTACGAGATAAACATTTAGTGAATACTCTTTTACGACAGATTATTTTTTATACTAGCATTCAATTTATACATTTTATTGCTTGTAGCTGCTCAATATGATAAATACGGCAATTAATAGTTTTTATGATAACATTCCATTTCTTTTTTTTAATAATGCAAGGTGATGTTTGTCACTCAAATAATTATCATGTAGTATTTTACCTTAATTAGGCCGTTATCTGTAGTTTTCAACTCGACGTCTATATTTAAACCCTTAACAATAAAATGTGATCGTTAAGTTATCAATTCGCTACTACCAATTATTAGTGGATTCAGCTAGTTCACATTTTCAGTAAATTCTGATGCAAGCACACAAATTGTGAGACATTTCTGCAAAATTGCTGGTAATTTCTTTTTATAAATCAATCAATTTTGCGTTCGTAAGTAAAACTTATTTGAAAACGGTATAAAAAAGGCAACCGTAGTCTAAATATGAAAGTGTATCAACCAAAGAGGAAATAAAAAAATACTTACCTGTCACCAAAACGAAAACTACTTCTGAATACTTAACGATTTATATATTCATACTACATGATGTGTGATGCCATCCTTTTAGAAATATATTACACATTTATGCACATACATTTAGTGCGAATTCATTATTATATACAAAAAAAGGATGCTGCAAAGCAGTGCCAATTAATCAAATCAAAATTCGTTGGCGTTTTGCAAATAGAAAGCGCCACACTCTTTGCTACACAGTACTAATAAATAACATATGACCAATTCCAGAATGAAGCGTTTAAAATATTACAAAAATTGGTTTTATATTATGCTGCAGCGCTGTTTAATTTTAGTGTTATTTAAAAAATTAGTTGAATTATTGACTAGACAACATTTATTAGTGTTTTGAAGACAAAAGTAAACAAAAAGAACTTCGCAGCATGCTTTTTCCAGAACATACGGCAAACTAATACTCAAAATGCGGGAATGGAGGCAAAGTTTCCAAATCCCCTATGTCACAAATCACTTTGTTTCTTGGCTTCACCGTGCACTGAGATTCGATGTGCCTCTCGTTCAATTTATTCTTCAGTTCCTGTATCTCATGTTGCTGTGTTATGAATGCCTGTTGCAAAGCCTTTACTATACTTTTCATTTCTCTGACGTCTTTATCGAGGTCTCTCTCGTTGACAACAGCATTTAATGTCTTCTTCAGTAAAGCGTTCTCTTCACGCAGTTTTTCAATTTCTTTGTTGCAATCGTCGGCCAGCGATGACAACCTGCTGCAGCTAATGAACGACATCGAAATGACTTTGGACGTGTCGCTGACGAATTGGAAAGGTGAACTGGCTCCGTAAACCTCATTATCTACGGTGACGTAACAGAACTGGTAGATTTCGGATGTGTTTCTGGGTAAACTGGGCCCTAAAAATAAGGATTCGTTTTCAAGTGTAACATATTATTACGACACACTTACTATTGAAGACGATCGTCACTATTTTATCATCGTGCATTATGGGAGCCCATTCGAACAGCACATATTCCTTCGGATCCTTCCAGCCGAGAGTATATATCGCTACTCTGTCATTTTCCTTAGATTTTAACCCGTTGATTCTGTATTTACATATCAAATCCTGGTTGTACGAATAATGATCTTGAACATCCAAAAATTCTACCTACGTGCCAAACAAAAAGTAAACCAGGACAGCTGTTAAATAAAGCAGAAGCGCCATTAAACACTTACGCGTGTCGACAAAGAAGAAAAGCTAGTTTCACATCCGCTTTCGTCCATTTGCCTGCTCGAAATGTTACTCCGCAGATGGATATTAAACAAAATAACGAGGTACAAGTACAAAGCAATTAACAGAGCTTAGAAAAAATATTCAGATAGACCAAATTAGTACGCAAAAACAAACTTATACACCTACAATGTTGTCAATTGATGCTGACAATGATATCTGTACATAATCATTTTTATCTGCTGTGTCACGAATTGATCCATAATTAAATCGAAAACAGATTAGTAAAATCATTGATATATAGACGAGTAAAATATGTTTTTACATTGTATTATTGGAAAGGCTGCATCATACGAGAAAACCAGCGCTTCGGTAAGTTGGCAACAAGGTGCAAGAGATGTAGGAGACACATTAACTACTGGTCAAACGAACTACTGTTATCTTTAACAAGGTGCTGTTTAATTATTACCCTATTGAACTCGTTAAAATATCATAACTTCGTAATACAAGCGATAAGTTGAGGAATCTAGAGTTCAATAACGTTCGTAGGATAGCCATGTTGAACGCGTAGCAATTCTCAAAGACGTTAATTCTTCTAATTAAATCAACAGTGTGAAATGTCCCTCCACCACAACAGCATACTTTTTGTTTATATATTCCTCGTGCTACACGTTTTCGTCACGTGTGTAACTGAAGAGGACGAGGGAGTGAAATATGCCAATAGATGTGAAGGTAAACGTAAATAGATTTCATCGCAGCCTACATTATAATTTGAAATTTTGCAGTGTGCAAGATTTTAGCGACGGAGCTACAAGAACGTTTAGAAGAAACGGGAAAAACCCACGATGTAATAGAGACGGGCTATGCAGTGGACGATATAAAGCCGAAGAAGAAAATGAAGTACGCAAAATCAGAGTTGCGCCTCGTGGAATCGTTGGATGGAGTATGCGAAAGGATTCTCCAATATAATATTCACAAGGAAAGATCGGATAGTACAAGATTTGCCAAGGGCATGAGCCAGACATTTCAGGCTCTACACGGCTTGGTAGATAAGGGTGTTAAGGTGGAACTGGGAATTCCTTACGAGTTGTGGGATAAACCGAGTGCGGAAATAACGAACATGAAAACTCAGTGTGAATCTCTGCTGGAACAAAACGAAGGTGATATCGAAGAGTGGTATTTCAATTACCAAGGGAAAAAACCACTGAAAGAATATTTGTGTGCGGACCGTGCTCTGAAAGGCGAAGATACGTCATGTTTAAATGAACAACTCAAAGGCGATACGGGTAAAAGGAAAGCAAAAGTTAAAAGTGAATTGTAATTTAAATTTTTAAATAATTATATAAATCATTCTGCAATAAACATCGAAAACACTTTATTTATCTACTATTATTTACAAGCTACACTTCATTTATATCTTTCCCTCGGGCTTTGGAGTTTTAAACTTGTGTTCTGGTGGCGCTTTCCCACGCAACGCGCGCATCCGTTTCATTTCGTCTTGGAAATCAGCATGTTCGTCCCTGTACAGTCCGTAATCACGCAGTCGTTGCATTAATCTCCCCAGCTCTACGTGCCTGGGATAGTAAGCGTAAATGTCTCTACGTTGGTTCCTAGGTTCTTCGCTGAACAATTTTACTACCTTCATCGATTTGGAATTTGTTGGGCGCACCACTTCCCCAAATATGCGATTGCTCAGCCTGTTCATGCGCCTCGCATACTCTGTCGTTAATTTCGTCAGGTCGGCGTATTTTGCGTATCTGCTCATGTTAAATTCGCACTACCTAGTAAGTAGTAACTTAGAATCAACAAATAAATGTAAAAGAAATCTACTATACAACCGAGTGAGGTTATGTAACTCTTTAAATTACAGCGTTGCCAGATCAGCCAGAAAGAATGTCGTAAAATTTATATTTTACTGGACACCGTTATTACAAATGTCTCTGTGAATATGTAGAATATAAACAACCCGTTGAGTACGAAAATTGTCTGTTGTTCGTTACCAAAGATCTGATAAAACTGTACTTTGGTCTTTACCCTTAATATACGTCAAAAAACATTCTCTCGAATTGGAACGTTTTATTAATTTTTTCGCTTGCTTTATTTGCGTAGCTGTAATAATCCAAATAAATATTATATAAAATACAGTCCTTTTCAATAGCTTTCAACTCTTTGTTTTTCCGAAATTGCTAATAATAACACGGTATCGTAACACTGGGTTGCTTAGCTTGGCTAACACGGTGTTTTTAAGTAAGTATATAAGAGCAAAATGTTATCAATCTCTATTATTCAACGTTCTTTATTGTCTTATTTAGAATTCATTCGGCATGTTTATCCCATCTCATATGACAACTTATCAGCACTACGAGGTATTTAGTACTTTTTGCTTTGTCTATTGTTGTTCTTTTTATGCTAATACAACACTGCTAATCACTGATCTCTAAATATTTATTTATTTAGAGATCAGTGCTGCTAATACTAGTGTTATTCTAGTAAATTCAGTTGTAATCAGACAGTTAAATATTATTGCAATGGAAGATACGAATMCAAAAATATAACTTGTCACATCTGGCAACAGCGCGCCGTTAGTTGTAGAGTTGGGAGAACTGGATTCGCAGGTGGAACCGATTCCCCGTATCCGAGCGACTTGCGTACCTAATCCAACGAATTCGTTCMAATGGATCCGAAACAAAATAGATATTAGTATAGTTKTGCCATTTACAATCAGTAAATAAATACTGTATGTAACAGMAACTGACGCGGCGCGGTTGTAATAATAACCAAAACTCAATTTGGCCGCTTTCAGATCCATTTGGAGATCCGAATCCGCGGAACGGGTCCGAACGCACTGACACATCTCTAATTAGTTGACAGCTGTCACTTGTCACCGTCAATTCCGTGTTTGATAGGTTATGTGTTTTTGTTTTTAAAAATTGTACCGTTATATTAACAATAATAGTAATATTTTAAGTACTAGTTATAAAAGAAATACATAAATTTGGTCATGGCCAGCAAACGGCCAAGCTCGGGATTTAGAATAAGGTATGTTTTAAAGTTTGTTCTTTTCTATGGTTTATCAATTACCAACATTCATTTTCAGTTGCACAAATGTTCCTTACCAGTTGCTGCAGAGGAATACTGCTAAAGAGTATTTTGCACAGTTTGGCAAGATTATTCGCATGATTCTGAAACCAAAAAGTCGTGTTTGCGTAATAGAATATGACAACAGCGATAGTGTCCAGCTGGCGTTGCACCACGGTGGAGATTACTACGGTCAGAAGTTTTCAGTGCAGCATGAAGTAGCCGTTGTCAAAAAGAAAAGGGTTCCTAAGGAACTGCAGGACCTTGACTGGATTGAAACTCTCGATCCAGAGATTCGTGAGGAGTTAAGGGCCATGGGTGCTAGTGATACGAAGAAGAAGTATGAGCTGAGACCCGAGCAGATGCAAGTCGATACACTTGTTGAGGTTCCCGATGTGAAGAAGGTGCTCAGAGGTAATTTTGATTTTTTTTAATAAAAAAAGTGAACAAGGTGTAGTGATGTTTTCTTTTTTAGCTGTACCAAGAGTAACGGTTCAAAAGAGGAATAAAACCTCAGTCAAAACAGCAGTTCCGAAGAGCCGCTTTACGAGGTTGGTTGTCACGATTTGCAAATTTGCAAATAAATATATCACCTTCCGTTTACAGTACTAGAACTTTACCACCCGAACAATTCGAGCTCATCAAGATCTTGAAGCAGCCGGCTTCCACTTCGGAAGAAAAACTCAAGACCCTAGAGGCCAGGGACAAACTGTTGCGTCTCCATTTGAAGAAAGAAACGGATTTGAGAAAGGCTAAATCCATAGTGGGCACGTGTCCCGACATGTGTCCCGAGAAGGAGCGTCTGATGAGAGAGACGCAGCATCAGGTGGCGCTATACGAGCAAGAAAATTGCGGGAAGGGGATGAACCCTGCATTGGCCGTGAAGCAGTACTCACGCAGCTCTGCCGATCAGGAGGTTCCCCTCCCGCACGAGCTACGACCAGTCGCCGTACTAAAGATGACCATGGCTTATCTAATGAAGAAGATTATGGATCTGTGCGACAGTCCGGATGTGAGTATTAAAGGTCTCATAAAACGTTTAAAATTTTTAATGAAAAAAAAGAAAAATAAATTTAGTAATGTTACATTTGTATAGGTGAATTTTGCGGAATGGTACCACTTCCTGTGGGATCGTACTCGTGGCATAAGAAAAGACATCACCCAACAGGAACTGTGCTGCGAAAACTCTGTCGAGCTCATCGAACAGATCGCGAGGTTTCACATCCACTGCTCTGCAAGGCTGGTGGCCGAGGATCCTTCCGTGTTCGACCAGAAGATCAATACCGAAAACTTGACCAAGTGTCTGCAAACTCTAAAGTACATGTACCACGACCTGCAGCTCAAGAACGTCAAGTGCAAGAACGAAGCCGAATTTCGAGCCTACATAATTCTTTTAAATCTGAACGACGGAAACTTTATGTGGGAGGTGAGTTAAAGATATCCCTGACGTTTGTGTAATCGTAAAATTGTTACAAGTGAAACGTTCAACACTTTCTGAGCTAACATTGGCTGAAACTTTTTTATTTGTTGCTCCCTAGGTTCAACAGTTGCGACAGGAAATCCAAAAATCCCCCGAAGTGAGATTTGCCATCCAGGCATACTCCGCACTAGACAAAAACAATTACGTGAAATTCTTTAAACTGGTGCGTCGCACCACCTACCTGAATGCGTGTATACTACTCCGGTACTTTGTCCAAGTCCGTATAAATGCACTGAGGACTATACTGAAGTGCTTTTCGCCCCGAATGCCGTATAATTCCTACCCGATATGCGAGCTGACAGAAATATTGGCATTCGAAGATGACGAATCGAMAAAGGAATTCCTTGAATACTACGGCTTATACATTAGTGAGGATAGAACCCATGTAGTACTGGACAGAAGACTCTTCACCCTACCAGATTTATCCTTCACTTTAGACAGGGCTGTAAATGTGATAGAGAGCAAAAGGAGGTGTTCCGTTAGCGAGACTGTGTGCGGAACGGGTTTGGTTCTGGCAGACTTTGAAAATCACAAGCTTCAGGATAGTTTTGATGCGAAGGGTTTTTTTGATGTCGGCAAGGTGTTGGTCCAGCTGGGAATTGCAGATTTGCCAACCACAGAAACAAAGAAAACTGAACAAGTTGAAGAGGGACATAAAACAATTGAGGAATCGCAACATCAGCAACAGTTGCAGGTAGGAACGTTCGTTAAAGGTATCTCATTGTCACTATAGACCAAAAAAAAGTTACCGCAACCTGTAGCTATTTTTCAAAATCTACTTTGCACGTACTATATCTATACATAATCAAGGTATGTTATAATGCAGATGTGAAAACAAGCTTTAATTAAATTTAAACCCTGTTTATTAAGCGTTTTTATCTCTATTTTTAGATCTTTGCACCAAAAGTTCAAGACGCAGTTTCCGACAAAGAAAGAAGTAGAAGTCCCCTGTTCAGCACAGATGTCGTCGACAAATCTCAGCAAAAGCTTCCCTGGGAAACAAACACCCCCTCTGGAGGATTTTCTTTCCAAAACAAAAGCATCTTTGGCAACTCAATATTCGGTAATAGCATGTCGTTTAAACCTGAACAGAGCATATTCGGTAAAACACTCCCATCTCAAGCAAAAATCGAAGCCGCAACTGAACTGTTCGTTGACAATTCATCCCTTTCTATTGATGATGACATAGAAAAGCAAATTCCGGCGTTCAAAATTACAGAGGGGAGCTCATTAAAACCACAAGTACAAGAACCGGCCGTCGAAAATGAAGAACAGAAGGAACACGAACAACAAAGGAGGCGAGAAGAAGAAAGAAAGCAAAAAGAGAAGGAAGCCAGGGAAAAGGCGGAACAGCTACGTAAACAGATTGAAAAAGAAAAGAAAAGACTGCAACAGAAGTTGGAAGAAGAAAAACGGAAGAAAGAGATTGAAGAGAAGGAAAGGCAAAGAAGATTACTTGAAGAGAAGTTACGTAGAGAGCAAGAGCAAAGGAAAAAGCGAGAAATTCAGCAAGGAGTATTAACCACCATGAACAAACTTTTGGCCCAAGTGGAACAGAACGTAAAAAAGGAGAAGCTGGCGGAGATAGCAGAAAATGTCACCAGGCGCAAGACGAAGAAATATTTCCAGTTATGGAGGGAAAAAACTAGGGATATACGCATGAAACGTAAGACCGTCGACTTTGATCCATCGTGGCAAAGTTCTAGGACCCTAGAGGAAGAGGCCAACGAACTGTTCACCGAGAGTCAAGATCTTACACTGAAATACATGAAGCGTTACAAACGTGGGAAACCCATCGAGCTAGCATTGAAAGAAAAACATTCACCATCAACTATAAACATTCACAAACTCGTCTACAGCACTTTATTGCACACATACAACAAATTAATGATTCGGTTCCCTCGAGAATTGTTTTGGAAAGTGACGGTGTCGATACCGGACTTTGAAGAGATGAAATATGGATTGGTACGTCTGGAAGAAATTCTCGATGAGCTTGTTGCGTGGCAGAACACCAGATGGGGCAAAACGAGGGTGGAAAAACACGATGAAGGAATGCCGACTGTGACTTATTGTTTGCAGCAGCAAAAGGGTAGTCAAATACGAAAAAGCCATTCGGATGGTTTAATTTTCGTGGCGGCAAGTTACAACATGGCTTTGTACGAACGGATTTCAAAAACTTTATCGATCTTCACGAAACCAGTGCCGGTCGCGCTCCTGTTTGAAGATTTACAGGAAGATTGCGAAGAACTCGACGATTTAATAGAAGGAGGGACGGTTTCAGCCTACAAAGTTTTTTCAGCTCCGTTCACGTGTGAAAATCTAGCAAACTTGATTGGTGACGCTCTTTTGTTCTTGTCCAGGAACGTGGATAAACCACCTCCCTTAGAATTGGACCTGTTTCGATCATTCCTGTTGGAGTATTCTGGCGGGGAGATTTGGCAACAGATCGGGCAGTTCTCGAAAAGGAATCTCGAGTACAAGGCATGCATGAAAGATCCCAACATTGTGATAGCACTGTACAACGAAAATTTGGAAAAGTTGAAAGAGATAGTGTGCGACGAGGAAAGATACGTCTTTTCGGACTTTCCAGAATGCTTCAAGGAACATTTGATCACGAGAACTCCAGAGTTCTTACCGTGCGATTACCGCTACTTTCCGTACTTCTGGAAGACGCAAGAATTCAACGATTTAGTCGGGAAAACAATCGAGAGGCTTCAGATCGGACAGTTTCGGAAGCAGTGGCCGCCACCCGATCAAACTCAGTTGAACAGGGACCTGCGGGACTTCTGCAATGAAAACTTCGAGAATCCCCAGTTGGTCTTCTATAAACTTCTTCAGGTCGTTTTGACGAACCCGCGGCACGTGCTGTGGAGCGACATCATGCGAGTTGTTGCTACTGAGAAACTTGCCGAAATAGACTCGAAACTCGACTGTGACAAATATAAATGTGATTTTCACGAGTTGTTTGTCGTGTACGATGTCTCCACTCTGACTGCCTACAAACAAGATTTGTGGTTTTACGTCGGTCATCCATTGGTGAAAGCTGAAATCAAGAAGGGACTTGAGAGGTTGTGCGATAAGCCGAAGTCTAATAAAGTGCCAGAACCAGTTCGGGTGGATGTTAACCTGGAAGGACTTCTGAAGAAACTGAGTGAAAACTCTGCAGAGATCAAACGGAGAAATTTAAAGAGGAAACGGGAAATGGAGGAACTGGGCAAGTTGGTGGGGGATTTGAAAGAGAGCATGGAGGTGCAGAAGAAAATCAATTGCGTATTGCAAGAGAGGCTGTGTTCATTAAAAAAAAAGTGACTTTTGCGTGTGCCAATGTTTCTTATAAGTAGGTACCAACTCATTCTTGTAAAAGTTTTAATAACATTGGTTATTTTGCTATTAAATAAAAGTGTAAATTAGCAACAGCTTTTATTCCATATTCATTTCAGTAAACTTATTGCAGTTTAGGTCCTGTGAAGTTCTTTTTAAGTCCTTTCCAGCATAGGTAATACTCCTCGTCGAGCTTTTGGCTTGTTTCGATACCCCATTTTGTAACTGCCAGGCTCAAACAGCTTTCAAACATGAACGCCTGCAAAGGTCCGATTTTGTCGTGAACAAAAAAAATACAAGTAAAATTAACAACATCTCGGACACAATAGAATTCTCTCATAATGGATTTCGGATAAATATGTGTATATACCTGAGTCCCTTCGGCTACTCGAGTTGGCTTGAGCACGTCTTTGCTTGCCGCCTCGAAGCAGTTAGCATCCGGTCCGTGAGGTGTCATGATGCTGTGAAGGGTACCACCCCCCGGTACAAAACCGTCTGCTTTAGCCTCGTAATGTCCATGAATGAGGCCCATAAATTCTGACATTACATTGCGGTGATAGTAAGGTGGTCGGAAAGTGTGCTCCTGCACCGACCAACGTGGAGGAAAGATCACGAAATCTGCTATTGCAGTACCTTTACGTTCGGACTGGCAACTCAGGACGGTAAAAATCGACGGATCCTAAAACAAAAGACTGACTTGTTTGTATTCATTAATTCACAGTTAACGATGCAAATAACAAGGAATACAAATTGACAATAAAGTCCAAGGTTGCACTTTTCAACATAATATGTTTACCAAACAGCAACTGGTTGTTTTTCCAGAAATGTCGTAAGTGTATTACCAGTTCAACTTCCTTATTCAAACGATACTTACACAATGATCGTAAGAGACAGAGTTGATCACCATAAACTTGCTCAGGTCATACTTGTAAGGCACATAATTCCCATGCCAAGCGACAATGTCGTAGGGACTGTGGTCTTGTGACGCCACAAACAGTTTTCCTTGATATTTGGCGACAATCTCATAGTTACTGACTTCCCTGTCTTCATACCAAGCGACCGGAGTAAGAAAATCCCTTGGGTTGGCTAGACCATTCGCTCCGATTGGTCCCAAGTCCGGCAAAACAAAATGCTGGCCAAATACTTCGAGAATGTAACCCCGAGAGGGCTCCGATACTTGGACGGTGAACCTCATACCTTGTTGAATGACGGCTATTTCGTTAGGTTCCACGACCATTTTCCCAAACTCCGTGATTATTTTTAGGGATCCCTTTTGGGGAACTAAAAATTTTTATTTAAATAACAGATTAGCCAAGTTCTTGCAGTTTTTTTTAAAAAGAAATTTTGCTTTTTGTACAGTCTTTTAGAATTTGGAGTTTAGAGTCTTTAAGTGAGGAAAACGTTTGTGTTGATCAGAGACACAGTTGTTAACAATAATATCAATCAAAAAAACTTCTAAAGTATATGGAGGATAGTACCTTATTAAAATAAATCGATAGTACTAACCTATTAAAAAATCTCCATCTGAATTATAGAAACATCGATCTTTCATATCCTTGTTACACAGGTAAATATGTATTGCCAAACCATGTTTCAGTTTAGCATCACCTGCACCACACAGAGTATTCAGACCTTCCACAAAATCTACTTGTTTCGCTGGACCGGGTATCTCAAAAGGAAACCAACGAAGCTAAAAAAATTTCGTATTAAAAATGATAACGAACATCTATAATGAACCTACAAGAACTGAAGTTTAAGAATTTAGATAAAAAGTTTAAAAATCACTGCACCTGATTTGGATCTGGTAATTGTTCATTCCAGTCGTGTGTTACGTTACTTCTGTTGAAAGCTTTGTACGGGTCATGTCCAACACAAGGGCGGATACGATACAACCAGGATCGTTTGTTTTCGCTTCTGGGAGCCGTAAATGCCGTACCTGACAGTTGTTCAGCGTACAGTCCGTAGGGACACACCTGAGGACTGTTCTGGCCCACGGGCAAAGCTCCCGGGCACCGAGGATCTTCAGAAGAAAATTCTGAGCCAAAGCCTCTGAAGTACTGCATAAGATCGATTAAAAAATTATATAGTTACCTACATTATTTTGCTATTAGCCATGAACTGTGTGCCATCTCAAAGTTTTCCGTTTGCATTATAAAAACTCACCAATAAAAATTTATTTAACAAAATATGAACGCTTACCTTTAATTCTTCAGTCATCTTGAAGCACCAAACCCAAGGAGATAACTAACACTGCTCGCAGACAAGTTATGGAAATACTAAACAGGTTCTAATAAATATGCAAATCATTCAGGAAAATATCAACTAATTCTTGGTAAACAACCAGATAACATTTACTTGTTGGATACATTCAAAATAAATTCTCATTGTCATTACAATGTTGCTCTGGCATATCTTTATATCCTGCAGTCTGATAAAAGTCCGTCGATATAAAACTGGTTTTAGAGCTGGTTTTTAGTAGTTTACATAAAAACATGTACTTAAAGGTGAGATCAAAACAATAGAGAGTAAAAGTTTGACAAAAAGCCATTTAAACACAAACAGTTTTTTTACCACCCCATTTATAATTTTAATCCTAGTCGTTACGGTACAGCGTGATCCTGTTTTCCATGGGGTTTAATTATAGTTAAAAATTAAATTTTGCTCATTTCTATAACATTTTTAACACATCTTCTGCAAGATTATGGATAAGTTTACAAATATTGCTAATTGTTTTGGCCAAGCGATTAAAAGAACTTCGCATATATTGTCGATACCAGCAAGTAACGTTTACCGCAATAATTGATAAAAGCACTCAAGGCAAAGCTAAATATATGTAATGAAAACCTAGCAACCCTATGTAAAACATTTAAGAAGTCATTATGAAATATGCTTTTAAATCACCACAACAGTTCACTGGGAAACAGCACATGACTTTAAAACACTCGAAATTTTTATCCTATTACATTTATTTATAAGATATAGTTACAATAATAACCAAACTTAGGTGACAACTCTAAACACAACTATAGATAGTTCAGTTTAACATGTTCAATGATGCACCTGCTCGTAACCGTCGGGCAATGGATTAACATGTGGATTGTGGAACAACGACTTGGTGCCATCACCCCATGGGAAACGCTTTGTCCTTACGCGCAGATATTCGTACTTGACGAACGGTGGTTGCTCATGTGGATGATTTTTGTGTTCCAGATAGCAGCTGATACCAGCCAAACCGATGGCCGGAAAGGCTACGAAGAATGTTAAGTTCTTCCAGATTTTGTAACCGCCTGAAAGAAAAATGAACTGCATAAACAACTTTGTTCTTCTCCGAGTTATGTAACAATGCTAAAACATCCAGGTTATTTACCTTCGTGTCCTCCGGCGTGTGCAGAGGGTCCCTCAACTAATGGTTTGGCAGTACGTGCTAGAGTCGTCTGCAAATATCGCCGGGCAGAATAATTGATAAAAGCAGCCATTTCAACAATATTTTACGTAAGTTCTTCCAACACCTCTCGTATCTCGACCCTCGATACCTGTCAGTGAGACTGTGTCAACTGTCAAAGCCAAGCGGTGTTGCCAATTCTCTAAAGATGTAAATTTAGCGTTAACAGTTAGTATCTATAATATTATAATGCTAAATATATGGAGTAAGTACTGTGCGCACAAGATTACAACATTACTTGAGAAGCTATTTTTGCAATCAATGTACACGATGTACTACTTTTGGTCTCGCTATAATCAAACTATCAAACCGTTTCTTACCTCAAAAAAGTTTTAAAACGCAATGATTTTGTATAATTGCATTACTCTTCGGAAATCTAGCTCAAAAACGACAATAAACGACTACTATATTATATTTTCCTGCCATAACAGAATAATATGCCTGTGTTTCGTCGTTATCGTATATATCGTCAAGTTTGTGGTAAGTCGCCTAATCTGGCAGCACTGTATGTAAGCTTCGACGACGTGTCAGCAGGTGGCGTATGCTTATCCGTTGAAAAATATTTTAATATTTTTAGTTAGTTACAGGGATTATACGAATCTGCACATCAAGTATTATAGTTAAATACATTCCATAATGTTGCCTAGGTAAAGTATATTTTAAATCTAATAATAAAATGCATAATTATCTTTAATTTCAGTGCACAGGCGATCGCTGGTTTGCGGTCGATTCAGGAGATACCTGCAGAATATCAACAGGTATTTTCTCGGTACCACAATTTTAACGTTTTGCAGTCGTCTGTTTTTGAGGATGTCTTTCGCACGGGTAATGCAGCCTTTTTATAAATATTATAATGTATTTTGCACTTCCATTGTTTTCCTAGATCGGCATATTGTTGTGTCAGCTCCGACGGGATCTGGCAAGACGGTTGTCTTTGAGCTTGCAATAGTCAGACTTTTACAACAAGTGAATAAAAGTAATAAAGGTTTCAAGATTGTCTATGGTGAGTTAAAAAGAAAAACAAACATGTATCATGTATTGCATTTTATTATGAGTTCTTTAACAGTCGCTCCGATGAAGGCAATGTGTGAAGAAAAGTTAGTCGAATGGCATTTGAAATTTGCGGGTATGGGAATTACCTATGCTTCTGTAACAGGGGATAGTGACTATATTGATTTTGGGGAGCTGAAAAATTACAACGTTATCGTGACGACGCCAGAGAAATGGGACGTGATGACGAGAAAATGGAAAGAAAATAAGGACTTTCTCGAGTCAGTTCGATTGTTCATGATAGATGAAGTTCATCTGTTGAACGATGACATTAGGGGACCGACTCTCGAAGCAGTGGTGAGTTTTCTCTTTTTACGTATATAAGTAATCTGTTTCGATGTGAATTTTGTAGGTTAGTCGAATGAAAATGATTCAGAATTGCTGTGGGGGAGATAAAGTTAGATTTTTAGCCGTGTCTGCCACCATACCGAATATAGAGGACGTTGCTGAATGGTTGGACTCCGCGAGTTCGAACATGAAATATTTCCAGTAAGTGGAATTTTTTATGAATCCGCTCGCCGCTTGTGATTTTAATGGTTGTCCGTGCAGGTTTTCGGAAGATATAAGACCGGTACCGCTGCACAAGGTGGTCATCGGTTATCCATACAATCCTCAGTGTTCGTCACCCTTCAAGTTCGACATAATGCTGAGCTATAAGCTTCAGAGCATTCTGGACGAATATTCGGAAGGAAAACCTGTGCTGGTACGAAAGAAACACTCGTTTTTCGTCTTGCGCTCAAAGCTGACGTTTTCAGGTATTCTGCAACACCCGGAAGAGTGTCGAGATGACCGTCAAACACATAATGCTGAATATGACGATCGATCTGTCCGCCAATCAGCGACAGGTCGTTACGGAAGCCGTTAAAAACGTCAGCGACAGCAAGTTGCGTGAATCGTTGCTTCACGGTGTCGGATGTCATCATGCGGGCATGCTCCCCGAGAACCGTAGAATCATAGAGGATCTGTTCCGGAAGGGACATCTGCCCGTTTTGGTTTCGACCAGCACTCTGGCTCTGGGAGTCAATTTGCCAGCGCACCTCGTCATCATCAAGACGACAAAACATTACAATTACATCAACAGAGAGTTCCAGGATTACAGTGAGGCGGCGATACAACAAATGATTGGCAGGGCGGGACGACCCAGCTTCGACACGTCTGGGGTAGCTGTAATTATGACCACTATGGCTGACAAAGTAAGTGTTATATCTTGGGCCGTTTACATTATACAGGGTGCCGAAAAAATTCTACCCTTGCTTACCTCTTCCAAAGTTGGATGATTTCCGAGACAGACACACAGACAAAAGTTCAATTTGCTTTTTTGTTTTTCATAAATATTTTAATTTTTTTTAACAAGTTGCTATATCGTCACAATATTCGACTGGGTGGTGGGGGGGGTGAAAGATTGAAATCTGCTTTCATTTTCATTCTAAAATGTAAATGGCACCATCCCAAATAACTTTTGAGCCACACTTGTATCTTACGTTACTTTTTTAAAATTTTTATTCTCTAATGTCTTTATTACTTCAAGAAGGTAAACGATAGGAGCTGAATTGAGCAGCGTTTATATTTAAGGCGATAATTGAACAAAATTTGGAAAAAGGTGTTTTAATAAATTGAATGTCATTAAGAACTGATATATCTAAAAGGGTTGCTCTTGCTCTGTTTCTCTTTCTGCATTACTTTCCTTATGTTAGGTGAAATTTGAGAGAATGGTTGGTGGAACAGAGCCAGTAGAATCCGGTTTACACCGTCATCTAATCGAACACCTGAACTCTGAAGTTGTACTGGGAACCATAAGCGATCTGCACGTCGCGATGGAATGGTTGACTTCAACATTTCTGTACATCAGAGCCAGAAAGAATCCCAGACACTATGGTATAAATGTTGGACTAGATAAGGGGCAGATTGATAAGAAGCTTTTAGGTGAGTAATTTGCAATTTTTTTATGGAAATAACAATAAGTCAATCAAAAACCGAATTGCAGAGATGTGCAATATTGAGATAAACAAACTGGCTCGAGGGGGAATGTTGGTTTTTGATGAAACCGTCAGTATAACTCCAACTCATTTAGGATGCCTCATGGCAAAATACTACTTGTCATTCAAGACCATGGATCTCCTTACACAGGTACGTCATGATTTCATCGTGATTTCTGATTTCGTAACTTACATTTTCTTCACCCTTAGATTAATGGCACTGAGGTGTTACAACAAATGCTCTCCTTTGTATCAAAGTGCGAAGAATTCTCAGATCTTCACCTGAGAGTGGACGACAAAAAAACTTTAAATATTCTTAACAAGTGCAGGGATCGTGAAACCGTCAGGTTTCCTCTTAACGGAAAAATACAAACTTTAGGCATGAAAGTGAACTGGTAAATCATCATTTTCGTCGATTTCTTCTGATATTTATTACTCCCTTCTTATTTTTACAGTTTGATCCAAGCCGTCTTTGGCAACCTTCAAATTACCGACCATTCACTACTTAATGATTCAGAAAGGATTATGAGAAACGGGGAGCGCATAGTGAACTGTAAGAAAAAAAAAAATTTGTTCACCGACAATTTCCTCTTGAGTGTGTTTCTTTTAGGTTTGATCGACTACCTGAGTTCTCCAAGTTTCCAAAATGACCATCCGCAATCGTACAATGCCCTGCTGAGCGCCGTCACTTTGGTCAAGTGTTTCCGTGCGCGTCTGTGGGAGAACACCCAGTACGCTGTGAAACAGCTCCCGGGAGTAGGAATCGTGATGTCTACTGCGCTAGCGACGGCCGGGAAGAAGACTTTTCAAGATATTTTGGAGGCAAATCCTCGTGATATAGAAAGGGTAAGTTCAGTTTTGGTTTTATTCAGAAATTAAGAAATTACATMTATTTAGATAATGAATCGAAAGCCTCCCTTTGGTAACCAGATTCAGGAACTGATCCAACATATACCGAAATATGCTGTGAGTTTCACAGAAGTGGACAGAAACGATACGCAAAACAGCACAGTACTGGAATTAAAAATATCGCTGGTCAATTGCGAGACACTGAAGCAGAAATCGACTGTTGATTTGGACAGCCTGATGGCCCTCATAATTGGCGACAATTTAAACAACATCTTGGTTTACGAAAAATACAGGTATGTTTGCTGTTGTGGTTATTCGGTGGAATATTACATGAAATTATCGGAAATTTCTAGCCACTCATATATGATGACCAACAGTATAGAGAAAAGTTTCAGCGTTCAGAGACAGCAGCAGTCCGAAGTGACAGTTAATTTCATCAGCATGGACTGGGGTGAGTCGGGATTTATGCTTACGCTTTGGATATCTTTTTCAGGTTGCCTGGACAATTTTTATAACCACAATTGCAACTTACCTTTCAAGTTTAGCTTTTTTTTGACCATGGTGTTTTTAAATGTTTTTCTTCTTCCTTTTCGATCACATAATGTTTGCGTAACTTTGTTCAAAAATTTTAATTTAAAACAAAATGCAATGCAGTCAATATTTTCATGTCAGTTTTTAAACAATGGATAGAGCCATAAAATAATACAGCTTTTCTAATCTTGGTTACATGCAGTTGGTATCGATTACGAAACAAAAATCACATTCAAAGATGACGACAACAAGGAGCAAGAAACTGTTCCATTTATACCAAAACAAAAACATCGCGCTCGACAGGCATTTACAAAAAAAACAATTAAAAAGACAGCAGTTAAAGGCAAAACAGGAGGCCACATCCAGAGCTTTTTGGAAAGGTACATGAAAACCACCAAGAAACCAACGATCTTACAGAAAAAGGCAAGAATTGCTTTGTCCTAATCATTTTCCATATCATCATGTCTCGATTCCTTTTACCTGTAGGTCTCTTTTGTAAGGCGAAATAGCAAAACTTTAAATAAAAAAGACGCGTCTAAGAAAGCTGATAATAGCTTTACTGCATTTTTAGAAGATCGTTGTTCCACCGGTGACCAAGAAAAGTCTGAAAATCACAACGATGACGTAGAATTGTCAGAGTCTTTCGACATGAAAGATGACTTGGTTTGTTTTAATTACAAGTGTGGTAATTTATTGTTAATTAATTTAAATAACTGCAGGTAAATGTTGAGAAAACTGCCAAAGAAAATTGGACACTTTTGCCAGTTGCGAGCACCAGTGGCTCTAAGCAATCTGGCCAGTCAGCTGCAGCAAAAGCAATCGAGAAACAAACGGACTATGATAGTTTCAGTGCTTCACGACCATTAATTTTGTTAAACAGGGTCACTGAACCTAAAACTCGGGTAAGTACATCCTGAATGTAAAAATAAAGTTTTTTAATTGCTGAGGTAGCAGCAAATTGTTAGTAAAGGAAACTTATCTAACTGGTAATTTGATATTACTTTTAGTAGGACAGGATGGTATAATTAATGCAAACTGATTTGTATACTTTTCAATTTGGGAGTAAACTGACTGTAGCTGCCGATAGAAAATATAAATTAATAAACACGTCACATTTGCATTATCCCCTAGCAATAAAGTATAGATTTATTAAAAAAAGGAAAGTGAATCAGCTCATGAGAACAAAATTTAGTATTTCATTAAAGTTAAAGGTTATTCTGCAGAAGTAGATGTTTCTCTTTCACTTTTGGTAGTGGAAGTAGATAAGATTCCTTATGCTTCAGTTGGAATTACCTGTGGACGTAACCGTCCGGTTTGTGATTAACATTTACAGTCACCTCAGTGCTTAGGTGTTTGTGGGAACTATAAAAGAATTCTTATAGGAGAGTGCCGAATCAAATAATCCATTGTATCCAGATTCTACATGTGAAGATTTGATAGTATCTGAAGAGAAGACGACATTTACTGAGGACAACAGACGGAAATCAACTAAATCCTTGACTTGGAGAAATCCTCTGGTAATCTCCCCTGTTATTAGGTTTTCCCCGAAAGTTCGAGTCCATGAGGAAAATGCGAATTCAGAGCCATCAACTAATAACAAGCCTGGAGAATCTCCATTTTTGGAACGGTAAGATGTTTACCGTACATTGAGTTTCAAGCTTAATTGAATTAATCACAACTTATACTGAAGATAGATTTCAGATTTACCGCTAGTTCTTTTTTGCAGATGGAAAACCATCGTTAATCCAAATGTACCGTTCAACCTTCTAATGTTCCTTTTTAAATTATTTATAGTTGTGTTCCACGTCCGATCGTACCTGCCAAACCACCATCCAAGCCATCCAATTCAGAACAGCCAAAAACCTCCACCAAACATCCCTCCAAACCGACCCCGAAAAAGACACGATTCCTCCTGGCAGATWGCGATTATGAAGATGAAAATCAAGCGAAAAGCGACGGAGATCGCAAAACCATACTTTCCGACAGCCTTTTATCCTTGCTAACCGTGGAACCTAACACCAAGCAGATGTCCAAGTACGGGCTGTCGCAGCTGTGCAACAAACGACAAACTGTCGATGATTTTCCGCACTTTTTGAGCCAGTTCAAAAAGTTGAAGCCAGCGGTCAATGAAATAGAGGCGGCCCAACGACAAACAACGCAGAAGAACAAGTGGGATGAGGTCCCGCCCAAGGGTTCGGATGATTTCAGTCTTTCGAGCGGTGGGAAAACGAAGGGCACAAGGAGCGGCTTCCCACACATTATCGGGGGTGTTTCCCAGGGTAAAGAGAATGTTCGTCCGTGCTCTTCTACGACCAAGGATTTCTTGTTTAATCACAAAGGTATGTGCCATCCTTGTCTTTTAATTACTGTTAAAAACCGTTTTATACAGACATTAATTTGTCTTAAGTTGCAGAACAACAGAAAGCTTTTCCTTTACAAGAGGTGAGAAGCAACTATAGTCGTGGACCTCTGAAAAAAACGTCCCCACCATCAAACCCACCTTCATTTAGTCCTGAAGGTGCAGAAAGCATTTTTTCGGACCCAAATGGTTTCGGATCCAACCTGCACAAGCAGAAGAATGTTCCATCCCAACAGGAAAATTTATTTCCCTTTAATTTCCCAAGTGTGGCCGAGACCAGAGAGAACACTTACCTTTTTCCTCCAGGAGATGGTTTTAAAGACGCAGCTGAGAATGTAGGGAATGTTTCACCTACCCAAAGTTACTCACCTTCACTGTTAAGCTTTCAAGGTAATTATTATATAATAGTAATGGCTAAGATACCTAAGACCATACACTTTTCATTCAGCAATTGACATTTGTTATTGACTGACATGTTTCTCATTATTTATTGTACAACTTCTCCGTTACGGAATTATTCCTTTTATCTGAAACGCACAGTATATTAGTATATTTTTATATGATAAATAAGCTTTTTAAACGCGAGTGTCATTCATTTTTCTAACTGATGGTATTTTTAAGCACCAGAAGAACAAAGACAGCCCTTCTCTCTCATGCCAGGGCAAAGGAGACCAACATCTTCAGTAACACAACCTTCCTATGGTTTCCCCGAAAGAGAAGGTCAAAATTTCCAGCTTATCGATGAGAGAGCGGGCCAAGCTTTCTGCCCCGTCCCTTATGCTTATGATCGACCTTCGACGAGTGCTTTCTCCCAAAGACCGTACTATCACCATTCGCTTTGGTCCAGGCCAAATATCTACGCCAGACCGTCATCGTCCTACTTGCCCTATGAAGGAGGTGTGCCGTTGCCGATGGCCCCGCAAGCCGTTTATGCTCCTCCGGCTCCTTCTCCCAATTATTATCCGGATCACTGTTGCTACCACCCAGGGCGGTGCCATCCCCCGCCTTATTATGACGGCAGCGCCACTCACGGAAGTGACGCCTCCTTCTGTCGTCGCGAGGAAGAGCTGCGTCGCTACAGGGAGGCTAAGCGTGCCGAACAGGAGAGCAAGCAGTATATGCTTCAGCGTTTCTTCCGGGAAGACAGCGACACCACTTAATTGTTCTTTTGTTCAATTTGGGTTAATGTTCTGTTACCTTATCAAATTAAATATTTGTTACCTTGTGAAAATAAATAGTTCTTTCGAGTGCATAAAGCCTTCCATCATAGTCAGTTCTTTTTAAATTTACATCAGAGGTGAGATTTTAAATAAAAGAAGCATTTATTTTTTTATGTACACATGTATTCAAAAATAATAATAATAGACACTTGACACTTTGTAAGGAAACAGGCTAATCAGCTTATATGTTAATTAGATTTTTTTTTAAATTTAAAAGACACATATTTCGAGATTTGGTGAGATATAAACCAAATTTTTTACTAAAAAGCTTTCACTGATTTTTTTTCTTATGAGTGACACAGGCAAAATAAAGCCCAGTCTTTATTGGTCAACCAGTGGAACATTTGTGACATACTGATTATCTATTGACCACTAAATCTCGGATTCCTTTTTTCCGCAAAAGCTGCTAGTGCTTCAGCTCTATCCCTCGTCGGTATTAGACGACTGTAACACAATTCCTCGATTCTAAGCCCAGCTTCGAGCCCTTCATCATCTAACCCAGCATTTATGGCCCTTTTAGCCATTTTTATTGCTACGGGACCGTTGCAAGATATATTAGTTGCTATGTCTAATGATTTCAAATAGGCCGCGTCACCATTGTTGTTTTGGTCCACTACGTGATTTACCAGATCTAGAAAAGTACAAATTGTGCAGATTTAAAATTGCAATACCGTTTTTATGATTACTGAAGCGCACCCAAATCTTTTGCTTCCTTTCCGGATAAAATTTTGGCGGTAAATATGAGTTCCTTTGCAATTGCACGGTTTATCATCCTCGGTAGGTATTGTGTGCCCCCGGCTCCTGGTATGATAGCCAACTTTGTTTCTACTAGACCTAATTTTGCATTGGACGCTGCTGTTCGTATGTCACATGCAAGAGCTATTTCAAGACCTCCACCTTAAATAAGGGTGATGTAACAATGACACAAATCAAGCGTTTATCATATCAATAAATATTACGAACATCAATCTATAACTCATATCGCGTCCTAGCTAACTGGTGGCATAAAAATCAAATTTTACACACATTCCCATGTCACACAAGAAATTTAGTTTAGTTAATTTCCTTACGTTGGTTTGAATTACTACATTTTCCACCAGCACAGTGTTTTTTTTACCTAAAGCAACACCGTCTAGGGCAGCAATAACGGGTACTTCTACGTCATAAATTCTTTTAGTCAGGGTTCTCAGCGAAAGCACAAATTCTGACACTTCACTATCATTCATTTTGGCACGTTCTTTTAAATCAGCTCCTGAAAACCGACAATTTCAAATGAAGTTATTTTTCCAAACCACATTTACCTGCGCTAAATATGCCAGCAACTAAACTTCGTATAATTAAAATCCTTATGTCAGTGTCATTCTCTAAATCTGTCAACGCCGCATTAAATTCTGTCACGAGGGACTTGTTGAGAGCGTTACGATTTTTTGGACTTTGAATTGCGATAACACCAAAACAACCATTCGTGTCGAGGTTTATCTTTTCTAATTTCACCAAACTACTAAAATGCACGTTTTTTGCATTCAAAACTCCTCTCCTTAAAACCCGCAATATAGCATTGGTTAGCATATTAGCTTATACGAATTTTAGTTTGATCTAGTAGTATCAATTGTACTTTAATTATAATTATCAAAACTGTTGTGTATATACGACTCGGCACCTTGAAGTAAAGATCAAAACTGAAAATAGTGGGGTACTCAGATATACTAAATTTTCTCGTAATTTTTTATATACAATCCCTTCTCTTGTAAGTATATATGTAAAGCTTTTCGGTTGCACCAAATTACGTAGGTACAGCTTGCATTTAAGATGAAGACAAAAAAACGAACATTGGATTGCGTTCAACTGGCAACGCTGCTTAATTATTAAAAACAGCGTTGCCAACTTGTACAGCTTTTACTGCATAATGCACATAAAATATATGTTCAGATTATGAAATGCATTCTTTTATTAAATACTAGTATATCGATGTATAAACAAGAAGGTGTTAGGATACATTTAAATATAATACATAAAATGAATGATAATTACAATAAAACCGTAGTCACGTCAATTTAAACAACTTTTCAAGTTGACGTCTGGTATCAGCAGGATCGGTGACCTTGTGACCCACTACGCGAGGGTCATTGAATATTTCATAGTCATTTCCGCCTTTTTCGGTCTTGTCTCCGAAAAAATGTATTTCATCGAAGCCTTCCGTTTCGACGTGTTGCAAGCAGTAAGTTTTATCCCATCCATTGGGAAACACATCGAAACTGATTTGTCCGCCGATACTATAAGTGAACGGCAAATCGGGGAATTGTTGTTTGATGGCCTTTATCATGTCTTCCCTGATTTTGTGCTGTTTATCGTACTGCTCAAAAGCGTCTCTTTCTGCTTGCGAGCATGATCTCCCTATGGGACTTATGTTCAGCATCCCAGAACGGAATTCGATGAAAGTGCCTCTCTTAACTGGCAAAGTTATTTCGGACAAGTAGCGCAGACAAAAATTGATAAGCTGCTGAAGTTTCTCTTCTCCTATGTACTCTTGTATGTTCTGCCTTCCGGTCTCTTTCCCTTCTTTGTACTGGATCAAACCATTCTCCGGAAAAACATAATCAAACCTCTGTATTACATCATCCCCATTCATTTGTTCTGCAATTTTTTTGAAGTCCGATCCCCCAACAATGCCTACTTTGCACAAAGGTTTAACCTTTTCCATTATGAATGTTTCAAGTCCGGGTTCAATGGAGTTTCTTGGCTTTGTCAGAGTACCATCCACGTCAAAGAGACAAAGTATCTTCTTCTCGGGCATCTCTATTACTAAAAACTTAGGTCACAATTTTAAATTTACCTCCTAAATGTCAACACAAGTAGATAATAATGAAACACCTCCTTACCTTCGCACTTCTTGGTGTCCTTACCGGACGTTGTTTCCTACAGGAGGCGAGAGTAAAAAAGCTTAATGTGTTGCTTTTCCTAGGTAAGGAGTGATAAAATTGGTTGATAAAATACGTCACAACATTTAAACTGTATTTGCCACATAAACAAAACGTTAAAGGCCGATGAGGGTTGGCAACCAGCATGACGTAGTTCAAATCAACAATACAGTAGTTCATTAGCACATACGGCAGGCGGCATTTTCAAATCGTTATTTTTAGCTGACGATGGGGGTTTTGAATCTGGCGCATACAACAACAAAATATGCCAAACTCCAAATCTCGATGCTCTGGCAAGCAAGAGCCTGATATTCAATAATGCGTACACTTCTGTTAGCAGCTGTTCACCAAGGTTTTTGACATTTCTGTGTTGTTTCAATTTTTTAAATTGACGCTTTTAGTCGTTCAACTGTTTTAACTGGCATGCCCTCTCATCAGAATGGCATGTACGGTTTACACCAGGGAGAGCATCATTTCAATTCTTTCGAGGAT
Organism: Rhyzopertha dominica; assembly: GCA_025024175.1. Classification (NCBI taxonomy): domain Eukaryota; kingdom Metazoa; phylum Arthropoda; class Insecta; order Coleoptera; family Bostrichidae; genus Rhyzopertha; species Rhyzopertha dominica. The sequence continues at coordinate 72,799 of QCXZ01000053.1, read as the reverse complement.
GTAATAAGCTTGCCCAGAATCTTAAAAGAGCAAGGTATCAAGACCGGTATCATTGGGAAGAAACACGTGGGCCCCAAAGATGTTTACTCCTTCGATTTTGAGCAGACGGAAGAGAACAATTCGATACTGCAAGTGGGAAGGAACATTACGCACATCCGTTTGCTCACCAGAGAATTTTTAGCAAATATCACTAGGTATTTTTACTACATGCTTCTATTTCTTAGTCAATATTCACCTGTTTCAGCTCATTCCTGCTATACGTAGCTTTTCACGATCCACACCGTTGTGGACATACCAATCCAGAATATGGAGAATTCTGTGAGAAGTTTGGTAACGGAGAAGAGGGAATGGGAGTTATTCCGGATTGGCAGCCTGTTTATTATCAGCCGGATGAAATTCAGCTGCCTCATTTTATTCCCGATACCTGGACGGCTAGACAAGACGTTGCAGCTCAGTATACTACCATATCACGATTGGATCAAGGTGACAGTAACATATTTTCAACAAGAAGAGAGTTTATACGGCTTTTATTACAGGTGTCGGTGTTGTATTAGAGGAACTAAAGGCAGCAGGTCATTTAGATGACACTCTTGTCATCTACACCTCCGATAATGGCATTCCATTTCCGAATGGACGTACGAACCTGTATGACTCGGGTTTACAAGAACCCATGTTCATTTCATCACCGCTACATAAAGAACGACAAAACCAAATAACTTATTCTTTAGCTAGTCTGTTGGACATCGTCCCTACTATACTCGATTGGTTTGGAGTGCAAGGAGACGTAAGCAATGAAATCCATAAGGATACTCTTACCGGTAGAAGTCTCCTGCCCCTTTTGAAGCAAGGTTGGTCGTTATCTAAAGCCAATGTGATCATAGTCAAGTTCAATTGTTTTAGAACCACAAAATATGAGCGAAGAGGCTATTTTTGCCAGTCATAATTTACATGAAGTTACTATGTATTATCCTATGCGTGCTGTCCGCACACATCGATATAAGCTGATACATAATATGAATTATATGATGCCATTCCCGATAGATCAAGATTTTTACCTTTCACCAACATTTCAGGTAAAGGCGTGGCAGATAGTACATTAAATTAAAAAAAAATAAATAACATCATTATTGTGTTAAGTAATTCTTCATTCTAGGAACTTCTTAATGCGACACATAATAAACAGACCACTTACTGGTTTAAAACTTTGGATAACTATTACTATAGAAAAGAATGGGAGCTCTACGATTTAAAAAGAGATCCCGCCGAAACAAATAACTTGGTGGGAAAACCGGCATTTAAAAATGTCTTTAGAGATCTATATATCAAGCTTTTGGAATGGCAAGAAAAAACACGGGATCCCTGGATATGCTCACCTCATGCCGTCTTCGAAAATAAGGGTGCTTACAAGGATAATCCACAGTGTATGGGATTATATAACTGAAATGATATACAATTATATTTGAAGTTTGAAATTTTAATAAAGAAAACATTTTTCAATTAACTTGTGGGCCTATGAGCATTGAAAAAGGTCAATTTGGTACACTGGCAAACAGTGTGGGAAACATACATACATTCTGCAATGTTCAAAATTCTGTGCGTTTCACACACATTTATTTCACCTTTGCGATGTCCTCAACCAATCGTTTGTCATTCTAAAACTACAGCTTTCAAGGAAAATAAGATATTCTTTATCAATTTCATTTAATAATCATAACAAAAAAACAACATCTAAAGCATATACATAAAATCTATAGTATAATTTATATCACAAAAATATATCAAATGTTGTGCAAAAATTTTGTACATCATAAGCGTGGACTATACATGGAACGGAATCTACTAACTTAAGTATTAACATGGTAATAACTACATTCGAATGTTAATCTAATATCAACAGGTGTTAATAAGGCTGTACGAGTAGTCACACCTTTGTGCATGTATCAGCTTGTACGCAAAGACTTTTTAACATTCTTATTGACGGTACTCTCCAATCTATTTATAAGGGACGATGTGCTATTTGCCATTTTGTCGATCCTGCTCTCGGTCGCCGACAGATCGTTAATCTGAAATTTAAACTAGTAACTATAAAATTGAAAAGCCATAAATCTCTCACCATTTGATTGTAATCCTGTAATCTTTGATTCTTTAGATGACTGTGATACAGCACTCGAAACTGCAGAATAAAACCTGCGGCCAAAAGCAGACTGCATAACGTGAATACTTGGCTAGACTGCCAGAATCGTTGACGCACTAGCCACATCTAAGCGGAATTTACATTTACACATTTTCTAAAAAAAATGCCTGCCCGTTTTCTGATCGTAATACGACGTAATAGCACCACATAAACATAACCTTAATTGGATGACTTGTGACATTGACAGACCGACAGTGACAGTACGGTCGGCATTAAAAATATCTGTACTCGACGTATGGCTGCCATCTACCGGCATTCTTCAAAACTACTTGGTCTAGTAGTTAACGAGATCACCACGACATTGTGAGTCAACTTGAATTGACAAAAGAAAACTTTTAATTCAAATTTCTATTTAAGTTGCAAAAAGTGCCACGATTATTATTTAATTTTTGGTTTGTTTTTGTGTGCCGCAGATAAAGAAAGAGCTTAACTGTTAAGCCTTAACAGTCTGGTGTTGTTTGATATTTGTATACTACGTGTGAAGAAAGGCAAAGTATCAGACGAGTTATTTGATGCTCCATAAATAAATGGTATTATTACTTTTGAATGTGGAAAAGATTGATTGATCTTATTTGTGTGGTTATAGAGTTTTGTAGTCTAGAACCAAATACCTTATTCCTACCAGCAGTCGCTGTTTTTGAAGATTAAACCCTGGTACTCAACACTTCACATACCGAGGTATCTGGAGCTTCGGAATCCAAAAATGTCCTCGACAATGTGCTGGTGCGTTCTGAATGCAGGACAAACGTTTTTGAAGGGGCAATTTTTTAAAGATTTATATTCAGATTTTGTGGCAGTGGGATTTGGTAGTTTTCAAAAAGACACTTAATATTTAAGAAATTTTAATTACAAACAAAAAATATTCATGTGTATTCTGTAAAATCCTCTATTTGTCCTCTTCGAGTCCTAGAGGATGGATCTTTAGCAGTGGTGTTAGGCTGCTCCTTCAATATCTTTTCCATACCTTTGATACACCTTATGTGTAAGGATAAAATTGTTGATTTTATGTACACAATAGACAATAGACAGTTCTGATCACTTACTGAAATTATAATTCGTAGCACCTACAAAAACGTAACACACTGATAACTATGTGAGTTTTCTCAGTATTAGTAGTTAACAATATTGCTATAATGTGAGGAAACCAGCGGCATCGAATGTCTAATAGTATATTTTGTCACAGGTTTTTTGTCATTGTTGTTCCAGTATCAAATACATATATCAGATACTTGTATCAAATACATGTACCTGTGACAACTACCAGTCAAAAAAATACCTGTATTTTCTCACTGCTTTTTTTGTCATTGTTACAGTATCGAATACATATATCGGGTACTTGAATCGAATGTGGCAAATACCAGTTAAAAAATACCTGTATTTTGTGACTGGTATTTTGTCACAGGTATACTGTCACTTGGTATTTTGTTACAGGTATTTTGTCACAGGTATTTTGTCACTTGTATTTTGTCACAGGTATTTTGTCACTGGTATTTTGTCACAGGTATTTTGTCACTGGTATTTTGTCACAGTTATTTTGTCACTGGTATTTTGTCACTGGTATTTTGTCACAGGTATTTTGTCACTGGTATTTGTCACTGTATTTGTCACTGGTATTTGTCACAGGTATTTTGTCACTGGTATTTTGTCACAGGTATTTTGTCACTGGTATTTTGTCACTGGTATTTTGTCACTGGTATTTTGTCACTGGTATTTTGTAACTGGTATTTTGTAACTGGTATTTTGTCAACTGGTATTTTGTCACCGGTATTTTGTCACCGGTATTTTGTCACCGGTATTTTTGTTACTGGTATTTTGTCACAGCTATTTTGTCACAGGTATTTAGTCACTGGTATTTTGTCACAGGTATTTTGTCACTAAATATTTTGTCACTGGTATTTTGTCACAGGTATTTTGTCACTGGTATTTTGTCACAGGTATTTTGTCACTGGGTATTTTGTCACAGTTTTTTGTCACTGGTATTTTGTCACTGGTATTTTGTCACAGGTATTTTGTCACTGGTATTTTGTCACTGGTATTTTGTCACTGGTATTTTGTCACAGGGTATTTGTCACTGGTATTTTGTCACAGGTATTTGTCACTGGTATTTCTGTGCACTGGTATTTTGTCACTGGGTATTTGTCACTGGTATTTTGTTAACTGGTATTTGTAACTGGTATTTTGTCACTGGTATTTTGTCACCGGTATTTTGTCACCGGTATTTTGTCACCGGTATTTTGTTACTGGTATTTTGTCACAGCTATTTTGTCACAGGTATTTAGTCACTGGTATTTTGTCACAGGTATTTTGTCACTAATATTTTGTCACTGGTATTTTGTCACTGGTATTTTGTCACAGGTATTTTGTCACTGGTATTTTGTCACTGGTATTTTGTCACAGGTATATTGTCACTGGTATTTTGTCACTGGTATTTTGTCACTGGTATTTTGTCACTGGTATTTTGTCACTRGTATTTTGTCACTGGTATTTTGTCACTGGTATTTTGTCACTGGTATTTTGTCACTGGTATTTTGTCACAGGTATTTTGTCACAGGTATTATGTCACTGGCATTTTGTCACTGGTATTTTGTCACTGGTATTTTGTCACAGGTATTTTGTCACTGGTATTTTGTCACTGGTATTTTGTCACTGGTTTTATGTCACTGGTATTTTGTCACTGGTATTTTGTCACTGGTATTTTGTCACTGGTATTTTGTCACTGGTATTTTGTCACTGGTATTTTGTCACTGGTATTTTGTCACTGGTATTATGTCACTGGTATTTTGTCACTGGTATTTTGTCACAGGTATTTTGTCACAGGTATTATGTCACTGGTATTTTGTCACTGGTATTTTGTCACAGGTATTTTGTCACTGGTATTTTGTCACAGGTATTTTGTCACTGGTATTTTGTCACTGGTATTTTGTAACTGGTATTTTGTCACTGGTATTTTGTCACTGGTATTTTATCACGGGTATTTTGTCACTGGTACTTTGTAACTGGTATTTTGTCACTGGTATTTTGTCACTGGTATTTTGTCACTGGTATTTTGTCACTGGTATTTTGTCACTGGTATTTTGTCACAGGTATTTTGTCACTGGTATTTTGTCACAGGTATTTCGTCACAGGTATTTTGTCACTGGTATTTTGTCACTGGTATTTTGTAACTGGTATTTTATCACTGGTATTTTGTCACTGGTATTTTGTAACTGGTATTTTGTCACTGGTATTTTGTCACTGGTATTTTGTCACTGGTATTTTGTCACTGGTATTTTGTCACWGGTATTTTGTCACKGGTATTTTGTCACTGGTATTTTGTCATAGGTATTTTGTCACTGGTATTTTGTCACTGGTATTTTGTCACAGGTATTTTGTCACTGGTATTTTGTCACTGGTATTTTGTCACTGGTATTTTGTCACTGGTATTTTGTCACAGGTATTTTGTCACTGGTATTTTGTCACTGGTATTTTGTCACTGGTATTTTGTCACAGGTATATTGTCACAGGTATTTTGTCACTGGTATTTTGTCACAGGTATTTTGTCACTGGTATTTTGTCACTGGTATTTTGTCACAGGTATTATGTCACTGGTATTTTGTCACTGGTATTGTGTCACTGGTATTTTCCTGTTTGTCACTTGTATTTTGTCACTGGTATTTTGTCACTGGTATTTTGTCACTGGTATTTTGTCACTGGTATTTTGTCACTGGTATTTTGTCACTGGTATTTTGTCACTGGTATTTTGTCACAGGTATTTAGTCACTGGTATTTTGTCACTGGTAATTTGTCACAGGGATTTTGTCACTGGTATTTTGTCACTGGTATTTTGTCACTGGTATTTTGTCACTGGTGTTATGTCACTAGTATTTTGTCACAGGTATTTTGTCACTGGTATTTTGTCACTGGTATTTTGTCACTGGTATTTTGTCACTGGTATTTTGTCACTGGTATTTTGTAACTGGTATTTTATCACTGGTATTTTGTCACAGGTATTTTGTCACTGGTATTTTGTAACTGGTATTTTGTCACTGGTATTTTGTCACTGGTATTTTGTCACTGGTATTTTGTCACTGGTATTTTGTCACTGGTATTTTGTCACWGGTATTTTGTCACTGGTATTTTGTCACTGGTATTTTGTCACAAGTATTTTGTCACAGGTATTTTGTCACTGGTATTTTGTCACWGGTATTTTGTCACTGGTATTTTGTCACTGGTATTTTGTCACTGGTATTWTGTCACTGGTATTTTGTCACTGGTATTTTGTCACTGGTATTTTGTCACTGGTATTTTGTCACTGGTATTTTGTCACTGGTATTTTGTCACTGGTATTTTGTCACAGGTATTTTGTCACAGGTATTTTGTCACAGGTATTATGTCACTGGTATTTTGTCACTTGTATTTTGTCACTGGTATTTTGTCACTGGTATTTTGTCACAGGTATTTTGTCACTGGTATTTTGTCACTGGTATTTTGTAACTGGTATTTTGTCACTGGTATTTTGTCACAGGTATTTTGTCACTGGTATTTTGTAACTGGTATTTTGTCACTGGTATTTTGTCACTGGTATTTTGTCACAGGTATTTTGTCACTGGTATTTTGTCACTATTTTGTCACAGGTATTTTGTCACTGGTATTTTGTCACTGGTATTTTGTCACAGGTATTTTGTCACTGGTATTTTGTCACTGGTATTTTGTTACAGGTATTTTGTCACAGGTATTTTGTCACTGGTATTTTGTCACTGGTATTTTGTCACAGGTATTTTGTCACAGGTATTTTGTCACTGGTATTTTGTAACTAGTATTTTGTCACAGGTATTTTGTCACTGGTATTTTGTCACTGGTATTTTGTCACAGGTATTTTGTCACTGGTATTTTGTCACTATTTTGTCACAGGTATTTTGTCACTGGTATTTTGTCACTGGTATTTTGTCACAGGTATTTTGTCACTGGTATTTTGTCACTGGTATTTTGTTACAGGTATTTTGTCACAGGTATTTTGTCACTGGTATTTTGTCACTGGTATTTTGTCACTGGTATTTTGTCACTGGTATTTTGTCACTGGTATTTTGTCACAGGTATTTTGTCACTGGTATTTTGTCACTGGTATTTTGTCACAAGTATTTTGTCACAGGTATTTTGTCACTGGTATTTTGTCACAGGTATTTTGTCACTGGTATTTTGTCACTGGTATTTTGTCACAGGTATTATGTCACTGGTATTTTGTCACTGGTATTTTGTCACTGGTATTTTGTCACTGGTATTTTGTCACTGGTATTTTGTCACTGGTATTTTGTCACTGGTATTTTGTCACAGGTATTTTGTCACAGGTATTTTGTCACAGGTATTATGTCACTGGTATTTTGTCACTTGTATTTTGTCACTGGTATTTTGTCACTGGTATTTTGTCACAGGTATTTTGTCACTGGTATTTTGTAACTGGTATTTTGTAACTGGTATTTTGTCACTGGTATTTTGTCACAGGTATTTTGTCACTGGTATTTTGTMACTGGTATTTTGTYACTGGTATTTTGTCACWGGTATTTTGTCACAGGTATTTTGTCACTGGTATTTTGTCACTATTTTGTCACAGGTATTTTGTCACTGGTATTTTGTCACTGGTATTTTGTCACAGGTATTTTGTCACTGGTATTTTGTCACTGGTATTTTGTTACAGGTATTTTGTCACAGGTATTTTGTCACTGGTATTTTGTCACTGGTATTTTGTCACAGGTATTTTGTCACAGGTATTTTGTCACTGGTATTTTGTAACTAGTATTTTGTCACAGGTATTTTGTCACTGGTATTTTGTCACTGGTATTTTGTAACTGGTAGTTTGTCACAGGTATTTTGTCACTGGTATTTTGTCACTGGTATTTTGTCACWGGTATTTYGTCACTGGTATTTTGTCACAGGTATTTTGTCACTGGTATTTTGTAACTGGTATTTTGTCACAGGTATTTTGTCACTGGTATTTTGTCACAGGTATTTTGTCACTGGTATTTTGTCACTATTTTGTCACWGGTATTTTGTCWCTGGTATTTTGTCACTGGTATTTTGTCACAGGTATTTTGTCACTGGTATTTTGTCACTGGTATTTTGTTACAGGTATTTTGTCACAGGTATTTTGTCACTGGTATTTTGTCACTGGTATTTTGTCACAGGTATTTTGTCACAGGTATTTTGTCACTGGTATTTTGTAACTRGTATTTTGTCACAGGTATTTTGTCACTGGTATTTTGTCACTGGTATTTWGTCACTGGTATTTTTTCACAGGTATTKTGTCACTGGTATTTTGTCACTGGTATTTTGTCACAGGTATTTTGTCACTGGTATTTTGTCACTGGTATTTTGTCACAGGTATTTTGTCACTGGTATTTTGTCACAGGTATTTTGTCACTGGTATTTTGTCACTGGTATTTTGTCACAGGTATTATGTCACTGGTATTTTGTCACTGGTATTTTGTCACTGGTATTTTGTAACTGGTATTTTGTCACTGGTATTTTGTAACTGGTATTTTGTCACAGGTATCTTGTCACTGGTATTTTGTCACAGGTATCTTGTCACTGGTATTTTGTCACTGGTATTTTGTAACTGGTATTTTGTCACAGGTATCTTGTCACTGGTATTTTGTCACAGGTATCTTGTCACTGGTATTTTGTCACTGGTATTTTGTAACTGGTATTTTGTCACGTGTATTTTGTCATGAAATTTCGAGGTGAAAAACAACAAAGGGGTTAGCCTTTGCTCTTTTGCAGTTTTCGGTGAAAATTATGTTTGGCTCAAAATCGGCATACTGATGTATTTTGAGCTGCTGATTCCAAAAATGCATTCAGAAATGAGCTAGGACGTCGGGAAATTAATTTTTCGTAAATTGAAAGTTCTGCTCTAGGTCACTTTTCAGACGAACCGTTGCAGCTAGAGAAAAACTGACATTACTCCGAAATGCAACAGGTCCACATTAGTAAATGAACATAAAATTAGCGTAATCGGAGACCATGAAATTTCGAGGTGAAAAAACAACAAAGGGGTTAGCCTTTGCTCTTTTGCCGTTTTCGGTGAAAATTATTTTTGGCTCAAAATCGGCATACTGATGTATTTTGAGCTGCTGATTCCAAAAATGCATTCAGAAATGAGCTAGGACGTCGGGAAATTAATTTTTCGTAAATTGAAAGTTCTACTCTAGGTCACTTTTCAGACGAACCGTTGCAGCTAGAGAAAAACTGACACCACTCCGAAATGCAGCAGGTCCACATTAGTAAATGAACATAAAATTAGCGTAATCGGAGACCATGAAATTTCGAGGTGAAAAAACAACAAAGGGGTTAGCCTTTGCTCTTTGCCGTTTTCGGTGAAAATTATTTTTGTCTCAAAATCGGCATACTGATGTATTTTGAGCTGCTGATTCCAAAAATGCATTCAGAAATGAGCTAGGACGTCGGGAAATTAATTTTTCGTAAATTGAAAGTTCTACTCTAGGTCACTTTTCAGACGAACCGTTGCAGCTAGAGAAAAACTGACGCCACTCCGAAATGCAGCAGGTCCACATTAGTAAATGAACATAAAATTAGCGTAATCGGAGACCATGAAATTTCGAGGTGAAAAAACAACAAAGGGGTTAGCCTTTGCTCTTTTGCCGTTTTCGGTGAAAATTATTTTTGGCTCAAAATCGGCATACTGATGTATTTTGAGCTGCTGATTCCAAAAATGCATTCAGAAATGAGCTAGGACGTCGGGAAATTAATTTTTCGTAAATTGAAAGTTCTACTCTAGGTCACTTTTCAGACGAACCGTTGCAGCTAGAGAAAAACTGACACCACTCCGAAATGCAACAGGTCCACATTAGTAAATGAACATAAAATTAGCGTAATCGGAGACCATGAAATTTCGAGGTGAAAAAACAACAAAGGGGTTAGCCTTTGCTCTTTTGCCGTTTTCGGTGAAAATTATTTTTGGCTCAAAATCGGCATACTGATGTATTTTGAGCTGCTGATTCCAAAAATGCATTCAGAAATGAGCTAGGACGTCGGGAAATTAATTTTTCGTAAATTGAAAGTTCTACTCTAGGTCACTTTTCAGACGAACCGTTGCAGCTAGAGAAAAACTGACACCACTCCGAAATGCAGCAGGTCCACATTAGTAAATGAACATAAAATTAGCGTAATCGGAGACCATGAAATTTCGAGGTGAAAAAACAACAAAGGGGTTAGCCTTTGCTCTTTTGCCGTTTTCGGTGAAAATTATTTTTGGCTCAAAATCGGCATACTGATGTATTTTGAGCTGCTGATTCCAAAAATGCATTCAGAAATGAGCTAGGACGTCGGGAAATTAATTTTTCGTAAATTGAAAGTTCTACTCTAGGTCACTTTTCAGACGAACCGTTGCAGCTAGAGAAAAACTGACACCACTCCGAAATGCAACAGGTCCACATTAGTAAATGAACATAAAATTAGCGTAATCGAAGACCATGAAATTTCGAGGTGAAAAAACAACAAAGGGGTTAGCCTTTGCTCTTTTGCCGTTTTCGGTGAAAATTATTTTTGGCTCAAAATCGGCATACTGATGTATTTTGAGCTGCTGATTCCAAAAATGCATTCAGAAATGAGCTAGGACGTCGGGAAATTAATTTTTCGTAAATTGAAAGTTCTACTCTAGGTCACTTTTCAGACGAACCGTTGCAGCTAGAGAAAAACTGACATCACTCCGAAATGCAACAGGTCCACATTAGTAAATGAACATAAAATTAGCGTAATCGGAGACCATGAAATTTCGAGGTGAAAAAACAACAAAGGGGTTGCCTTTGCTCTTTTGCCATTTTCGGTGAAAATTATTTTTGGCTCAAAATCCGCATACTGATGTATTTTGAGCTGCTGATTCCAAAAATGCATTCAGAAATGAGCTAGGACGTCGGGAAATTAATTTTTCGTAAATTGAAAGTTCTACTCTAGGTCACTTTTCAGACGAACCGTTGCAGCTAGAGAAAAACTGACACCACTCCGAAATGCAGCAGGTCCACATTAGTAAATGAACATAAAATTAGCGTAATCGGAGACCATGAAATTTCGAGGTGAAAAAACAACAAAGGGGTTGGTTAGCCTTTGCTCTTTTGCCGTTTTCGGTGAAAATTATTTTTGGCTCGAAATCGGCATACTGATGTATTTTGAGCTGCTGATTCCAAAAATGCATTCAGAAATGAGCTAGGACGTCGGGAAATTAATTTTTCGTAAATTGAAAGTTCTACTCTAGGTCACTTTTCAGACGAACCGTTGCAGCTAGAGAAAAACTGACACCATTCCGAAATGCAGCAGGTCCACATTAGTAAATGAACATAAAATTAGCGTAATCGGAGACCATGAAATTTCGAGGTGAAAAAACAACAAAGGGGTTAGCCTTTGCTCTTTTGCCGTTTTCGGTGAAAATTATTTTTGGCTCAAAATCGGCATACTGATGTATTTTGAGCTGCTGATTCCAAAAATGCATTCAGAAATGAGCTAGGACGTCGGGAAATTAATTTTTCGTAAATTGAAAGTTCTACTCTAGGTCACTTTTCAGACGAACCGTTGCAGCTAGAGAAAAACTGACATCACTCCGAAATGCAACAGGTCCACATTAGTAAATGAACATAAAATTAGCGTAATCGGAGACCATGAAATTTCGAGGTGAAAAAACAACAAAGGGGTTAGCCTTTGCTCTTTTGCCGTTTTCGGTGAAAATTATTTTTGTCTCAAAATCGGCATACTGATGTATTTTGAGCTGCTGATTCCAAAAATGCATTCAGAAATGAGCTAGGACGTCGGGAAATTAATTTTTCGTAAATTGAAAGTTCTACTCTAGGTCACTTTTCAGACGAACCGTTGCAGCTAGAGAAAAACTGACGCCACTCCGAAATGCAGCAGGTCCACATTAGTAAATGAACATAAAATTAGCGTAATCGGAGACCATGAAATTTCGAGGTGAAAAAACAACAAAGGGGTTAGCCTTTGCTCTTTTGCCGTTTTCGGTGAAAATTATTTTTGGCTCAAAATCGGCATATTGATGTATTTTGAGCTGCTGATTCCAAAAATGCATTCAGAAATGAGCTAGGACGTCGGGAAATTAATTTTTCGTAAATTGAAAGTTCTACTCTAGGTCACTTTTCAGACGAACCGTTGCAGCTAGAGAAAAACTGACATCACTCCGAAATGCAACAGGTCCACATTAGTAAATGAACATAAAATTAGCGTAATCGGAGACCATGAAATTTCGAGGTGAAAAAACAACAAAGGGGTTAACGCCTTTGCTCTTTTGCCGTTTTCGGTGAAAATTATTTTTGGCTCAAAATCGGCATACTGATGTATTTTGAGCTGCTGATTCCAAAAATGCATTCAGAAATGAGCTAGGACGTCGGGAAATTAATTTTTCGTAAATTGAAAGTTCTACTCTAGGTCACTTTTCAGACGAACCGTTGCAGCTAGAGAAAAACTGACATCACTCCGAAATGCAACAGGTCCACATTAGTAAATGAACATAAAATTAGCGTAATCGGAGACCATGAAATTTCGAGGTGAAAAAACAACAAAGGGGTTAGCCTTTGCTCTTTTGCCGTTTTCGGTGAAAATTATTTTTGTCTCAAAATCGGCATACTGATGTATTTTGAGCTGCTGATTCCAAAAATGCATTCAGAAATGAGCTAGGACGTCGGGAAATTAATTTTTCGTAAATTGAAAGTTCTACTCTAGGTCACTTTTCAGACGAACCGTTGCAGCTAGAGAAAAACTGACACCGCTCCGAAATGCAGCAGGTCCACATTAGTAAATGAACATAAAATTAGCGTAATCGGAGACCATGAAATTTCGAGGTGAAAAACAACAAAGGGGTTAGCCTTTGCTCTTTTGCCGTTTTCGGTGAAATTTATTTTTGGCTCAAAATCGGCATATTGATGTATTTTGAGCTGCTGATTCCAAAAATGCATTCAGAAATGAGCTAGGACGTCGGGAAATTAATTTTTCGTAAATTGAAAGTTCTACTCTAGGTCACTTTTCAGACGAACCGTTGCAGCTAGAGAAAAACTGACATCACTCCGAAATGCAACAGGTCCACATTAGTAAATGAACATAAAATTAGCGTAATCGGAGACCATGAAATTTCGAGGTGAAAAAACAACAAAGGGGTTAGCCTTTGCTCTTTTGCCGTTTTCGGTGAAAATTATTTTTGGCTCAAAATCGGCATACTGATGTATTTTGAGCTGCTGATTCCTAAAATGCATTCAGAAATGAGCTAGGACGTCGGGAAATTAATTTTTCGTAAATTGAAAGTTCTACTCTAGGTCACTTTTCAGACGAACCGTTGCAGCTAGAGAAAAACTGACACCACTCCGAAATGCAGCAGGTCCACATTAGTAAATGAACATAAAATTAGCGTAATCGGAGACCATGAAATTTCGAGGTGAAAAAAACAACAAAGGGGTTAGCCTTTGCTCTTTTGCCGTTTTCGGTGAAAATTATTTTTGGCTCAAAATCGGCATACTGATGTATTTTGAGCTGCTGATTCCAAAAATGCATTCAGAAATGAGCTAGGACGTCGGGAAATTAATTTTTCGTAAATTGAAAGTTCTACTCTAGGTCACTTTTCAGACGAACCGTTGCAGCTAGAGAAAAACTGACACCACTCCGAAATGCAGCAGGTCCACATTAGTAAATGAACATAAAATTAGCGTAATCGGAGACCATGAAATTTCGAGGTGAAAAAACAACAAAGGGGTTGTTAGCCTTTGCTCTTTTGCCGTTTTCGGTGAAAATTATTTTTGGCTCAAAATCGGCATACTGATGTATTTTGAGCTGCTGATTCCAAAAATGCATTCAGAAATGAGCTAAGACGTCGGAAAATTAATTTTTCGTAAATTGAAAGTTCTACTCTAGGTCACTTTTCAGACGAACCGTTGCAGCTAGAGAAAAACTGACACCACTCCGAAATGCAGCAGGTCCACATTAGTAAATGAACATAAAATTAGCGTAATCGGAGACCATGAAATTTCGAGGTGAAAAAACAACAATGGGGTTAGCCTTTGCTCTTTTGCCGTTTTCGGTGAAAATTATTTTTGTCTCAAAATCGGCATACTGATGTATTTTGAGCTGCTGATTCCAAAAATGCATTCAGAAATGAGCTAGGACGTCGGGAAATTAATTTTTCGTAAATTGAAAGTTCTACTCTAGGTCACTTTTCAGACGAACCGTTGCAGCTAGAGAAAAACTGACACCGCTCCGAAATGCAGTAGGTCCACATTAGTAAATGAACATAAAATTAGCGTAATCGGAGACCATGAAATTTCGAGGTGAAAAAACAACAAAGGGGTTAGCCCTTTGCTCTTTTGCCGTTTTCGGTGAAAATTATTTTTGGCTCAAAATCGGCATACTGATGTATTTTGAGCTGGCTGATTCCAAAAATGCATTCAGAAATGAGCTAGGACGTCGGGAAATTAATTTTTCGTAAATTGAAGGTTCTACTCTAGGTCACTTTTCAGACGAACCGTTGCAGCTAGAGAAAAACTGACACCACTCCGAAATGCAGCAGGTCCACATTAGTAAATGAACATAAAATTAGCGTAATCGGAAGACCATTGAAATTTCGAGGGTGAAAAAACAACAAAGGGGTTAGCCTTTGCTCTTTTGCCGTTTTCGGTGAAAATTATTTTTGTCTCAAAATCGGCATACTGATGTATTTTGAGCTGCTGATTCCAAAAATGCATTCAGAAATGAGCTAGGACGTCGGGAAATTAATTTTTCGTAAATTGAAAGTCACTGGCATTTTGTCACTAGTATTTTGTCACTGGTATTTAGTCACTGGTATTTTGTAACTGGTATTTTGTCACAGGTATTTTGTCACTGGTATTTTGTCACAGGTATATTGTCACTGGTATTTTGTCACAGGTATCTTGTAACAGGTATTTTGTCACTGGTATTTTGTCACAGGTATTTTGTCACTGGTATTTTGTCACAGGTATTTTGTCACTGGTATTTTGTCAACTGTCATCTGTCAACTGTCAACCGTCATCTGCCATCTGTCAAATATTAACTGTCGTCTGTCAACTGTCAAATTAATCTGTCATTTGTCAAATGTCATCTATAATCTTTCATCTGTCTGGAGCTTTTTTGATGCTCCATAAATAAATGGTATTATTACTTTTGAATGTGGAAAAGATTGATTGATCTTATTTGAGTGGTTATAGAGTTTTGTAGTCTAGAACCAAATACCTTATTCCTACCAGCAGTCGTTGTTTTTGAAGATTCCACCCTGGTACTTAATACTTCACATACCAAGGTATTTGGAGCTTCGGAATCCAAAAATGTCCTCGACAATGTGCTGGTGCGTTCTGAATGCAGGACAAACGTTTTTGAAGGGGCAATTTTTTAAAGATTTATATTCAGATTTTGTGGCAGTGGGAATTGGTAGTTTTGAAAAAGTTTTAGTTCAATAACGAAACTTTAATACTGTGGACTCTTAATATTTAAGAAATTTTAATTACAAACAAAAAATATTCATGTGTATTCTGTAAAATCCTCCATTTGTCCTCTTCGAGTCCTAGAGGATGGATCTTTAGCAGTGGTGTTAGCTGCTCCTTCAATATCTTTTCCCGCACGTTTTTTATTCTTCTCAAACGTTCCAACCAATTTGAAGCGTAGGGATTTTCCGACAGTTTCAAGGAATTTAATACCAATGATGCCAGCTGCAATTGAACAGATAAATAGAGAATTAAATCAAACAAAAAAAAATCGTGGTTCTTTTTCACACAGTTTATTTCTAAAGATCCTAATAACTTCATTATACCCTTGGAAGGTTTACTTACATTCGCGTGCAGGGCAAGCTGCCTAGCTAGTATGGCCAAATTTTGATCTGAAACTATGGCGATGTCACTTTCACCCATAAGTTTTCTGAGCTCATCTTTGGCCTTCACCGTCACTCTGTTGGTATTATGGTCCAATGGTTGAATGACTATGCTTGCAAAGTTGAATTGACCCTATAAAGAATAAAAAACGGTGAAATTTAAACGTTAACACAATATGGTCAAAACGATTCATACAGCATAAAACGAACCTGCTTTTAACGATCTCTCGTTTATAGCAAACCAATTTAAAAAGAACTGTGTTTTACTCATACTTATAGAGAAAGAAAATATAAAGTTTACCTTGATCGTGTTGATGTTGTAATCCTCCCCACTCTCATTATAAACAATTGTAACGTTATTATTTCCAACGAGCATTTTCTTATTATTACAATTGGGATCGGTGTCCTTGTTGGGCATTAAAGTGGCCACGTGGAAAGCCACCTTTATCACGTCATCCTGCCAGATGTAGGCGAACCTGCCGTGTGACCCATTCTGTTCCATCCCCCCTATGAACACGAGCTGCGGATCCACATCTTCCAGTTTGATCAACGTGCCCAGCTTGTGCAGGAAGTCGACGTAACGCACCGACCCGAACCTGTTCCTCAGTATCTCGGTCTCGTTGTTGCTCTGGCCCTGTTTTATGTAGAGAGCGCCGATCCTGTGCGTCTCGAACGGGATGGATGGAGTCCAGTATGCGCAGGCCCTCTGCACTACTGGCTCTTTGAGTCGACCAGCAGGGGGCGTTCCGTGGGACTGCCGAACGTGGCGGCGTGGAACAGCTGCAGGAAGACGAAGCTGGGGTTGATGCCGCTCCTCGAGGAGGAGTCTTTGGGTCGCGGGTTGGCCTGGCGTGTCTGCGGCTGCGGCTTTCTCGCTGGGGACATAACGGATATCGTGTAGCCACGGTCTTCTCTTTTGCGTCGTTTCATTCCTGTCCAAAGGGTTAGTTTTCTTCTCTTTGGTCTTTTCGCGGGTTAGGTTGATGTTAAGGGTGGTGGGGACTTTTCCAAGACGAGAGACGAGCTCTTTTGTAATTCTTGAGCTGTACACAAGTAGAGTTAGGTGTTACTGGTGAAACGTATACCTATCGAAAGTATGGAAACAATTCTATTAGAATACATAGTACTGTTTTCAATTAATGTTCAATCACTTTTTGAGATAGCAATCTATAATTTTTTTTAAGTAATACCCAAACATTTTTTCTCAACAGTAATCAATGTTTTCTTTGAGTTACGAAGATAAAACATGGACCATATTGCTCAGAAGTTGTTCTATTTTAAAACAATTGAATGTTTAAGTTTACTTAACCTTACTTACTGGGCAAAAAAGAAGTTAAAATGATATCAAGGATTTTTAAAATGCCTGTTTGTGCTAGGTCTATGCTGTCCGCACTACAAACAACTACAAGTATATATAGCTGGTATGATCTAAGTAAGAAAATAGATCACATTGCAATTTATTGACCTACTTTCAGGAATTTTTTCTCAAAACTCTCTAGTATTATTTTCATTACATTGTTTCCATACTTTTGATACACCTTATATGTAAGGATAAAATTGTTGATTTTATGTACACAATAGATAGTTCTGATCATTTACTGAAATTACAATTCGTAGCACCTACAAACACGTAACACACTGATAATTATGTGAGTTTTCTCAGTATTAGTAGTTAACAATATTGCTATAATGTGAGGAAACCAAAGGCATCGAATGTCTAATAGTATATTTTGTCACAGGTTTTTTGTCATTGTTGTTCCAGTATCAAATACATATATCAGATACTTGTATCAAATACATGTACCTGTGACAACTACCAGTCAAAAAATACCTGTATTTTGTCATTGTTGTTACAGTATCGAATACATATATCGGGTATGGTTCATTTACTAATGAGGACCTGCTGCATTTGGGAGTGGTGTCAGTTGGTCTCTAGCTGCAACGGTTCGTCTGAAAAGTGGCCTAGAGTAGAAGGGCCCATTTGCGAAAAAATAATTTCCGGACGTCCTAGCTCATTTCTAACTGCATTTTTGGAAACTGACTGACTTGAGCGAGAAATAATTTCCACGGAAAATTGAAAAAGAGCAAAGGCCCCTTTGTTGTTTTTTCACCTTGAAACTTGATGGTCTCCGATTACGCTAATTTAAATTACTTTTTGATGAATAGAATTTTTTTATATTAAATACTTTAGATACTAACATTCTCTTTCCTTGAAACCAGCGTGCCTTGGCAGTCTGGGCGAAGTCTGCGTCGGACTTTGTGGTGGCTTACTCGACAATGGAGAAAGGTTCGAAAGGATGCTTTTGTCGGATCCGACACTCTCCATCGATTCACTTCGAGAAGTCTTCAGCAGGCCCAGAGCGGGATTGCGGGCCAACGGAGGATTTTGTACTACACCAGGCGAGGGTGGAACGGTCTTGTATGGTTTTCCCGGTAAATTGGTCTCTGATGAACCAGGGTAACTATGGCAGCTCAATAATGTAGGATGATGGGGGGGGTTTCAGGTTGTTGAGGTTTCGTCAATGCAACTACACTCGATAGTGTTTCTTGCGACGGTGGAGTAGTACCTGAAGAAAAAGACCGTTCAGGTATAGAACTTTCTGATGTTGGACGTTTCTCACCCATTCCAGCAATCTCCTCTGGAATAGCTTCACAACTGACCCTCACATCCTTCTGGTAATTCTTGCTCTTTTTTGATCCATCATCTTCGTTACTCGTGTTTTTCTTCTTTCTCCCTTTCCTGCTGCTTTTGCAACAGGAAGGGATTCTTCCAGTTTGCCGACATTTCAGGACTGGAATTTGATCTTCGAACAGGATTACGTGATTTACTGCAATCTTCATCGTCATCATCTCTGATACTGTCCCTCGAATTCTGTCTT
>QCXZ01000053.1:0-53771 GCA_025024175.1 Rhyzopertha dominica | reverse complement strand
TTTGTAACTGGTATTTTGTCACAGGTATCTTGTCACTGGTATTTTGTCACAGTATCTTGTCACTGTATTTTGTCACTGGTATTTTGTAACTGGTATTTTGTCACGTGTATTTTGTCATGAAATTTCGAGGTGAAAAAACAACAAAAGGGGTTAGCCTTTGCTCTTTTGCAGTTTCGGTGGAAATTATGTTTGGCTCAAAATCGCATACTGATGTATTTTTGAGCTGCTGATTCCAAAAATGCATTTCAGAAATGAGCTAGGACGTCGGGAAAATTAATTTTTCGTAAATTGAAAGTTCTGCTCTAGGTCACTTTTCAGACGAACCGTTGCAGCTACAGAAAAACTGACATTACTCCGAAATGCAACAGGTCCACATTAGTAAATGAACATAAATTTAGCGTATCGGGAGACCCATGAAATTTCGAGGTGAAAAAACAACAAAGGGGGTTAGCCTTTGCTCTTTTGCCGTTTTCGGTGAAAATTATTTTTGGCTCAAAATCGGCATACTGATGTATTTTGAGCTGCTGATTCCAAAAATGCATTCAGAAATGAGCTAGGACGTCGGGAAATTAATTTTTCGTAAATTGAAAGTTCTACTCTAGGTCACTTTTCAGACGAACCGTTGCAGCTAGAGAAAAACTGACACCACTCCGAAATGCAGCAGGTCCACATTAGTAAATGAACATAAAATTAGCGTAATCGGAGACCATGAAATTTCGAGGTGAAAAAACAACAAAGGGGTTAGCCTTTGCTCTTTTGCCGTTTTCGGTGAAAATTATTTTTGTCTCAAAATCGGCATACTGATGTATTTTGAGCTGCTGATTCCAAAAATGCATTCAGAAATGAGCTAGGACGTCGGGAAATTAATTTTTCGTAAATTGAAAGTTCTACTCTAGGTCACTTTTCAGACGAACCGTTGCAGCTAGAGAAAAACTGACGCCACTCCGAAATGCAGCAGGTCCACATTAGTAAATGAACATAAAATTAGCGTAATCGGAGACCATGAAATTTCGAGGTGAAAAAACAACAAAGGGGTTAGCCTTTGCTCTTTTGCCGTTTTCGGTGAAAATTATTTTTGGCTCAAAATCGGCATACTGATGTATTTTGAGCTGCTGATTCCAAAAATGCATTCAGAAATGAGCTAGGACGTCGGGAAATTATTTTTCGTAAATTGAAAGTTCTACTCTAGGTCACTTTTCAGACGAACCGTTGCAGCTAGAGAAAAACTGACACCACTCCGAAATGCAACAGGTCCACATTAGTAAATGAACATAAAATTAGCGTAATCGGAGACCATGAAATTTCGAGGTGAAAAAACAACAAAGGGGTTAGCCTTTGCTCTTTTGCCGTTTTCGGTGAAAATTATTTTTGGCTCAAAATCGGCATACTGATGTATTTTGAGCTGCTGATTCCAAAAATGCATTCAGAAATGAGCTAGGACGTCGGGAAATTAATTTTTCGTAAATTGAAAGTTCTACTCTAGGTCACTTTTCAGACGAACCGTTGCAGCTAGAGAAAAACTGACACCACTCCGAAATGCAGCAGGTCCACATTAGTAAATGAACATAAAATTAGCGTAATCGGAGACCATGAAATTTCGAGGTGAAAAAACAACAAAGGGGTTAGCCTTTGCTCTTTTGCCGTTTTCGGTGAAAATTATTTTTGGCTCAAAATCGGCATACTGATGTATTTTGAGCTGCTGATTCCAAAAATGCATTCAGAAATGAGCTAGGACGTCGGGAAATTAATTTTTCGTAAATTGAAAGTTCTACTCTAGGTCACTTTTCAGACGAACCGTTGCAGCTAGAGAAAAACTGACACCACTCCGAAATGCAGCAGGTCCACATTAGTAAATGAACATAAAATTAGCGTAATCGAAGACCATGAAATTTCGAGGTGAAAAAACAACAAAGGGGTTAGCCTTTGCTCTTTTGCCGTTTTCGGTGAAAATTATTTTTGGCTCAAAATCGGCATACTGATGTATTTTGAGCTGCTGATTCCAAAAATGCATTCAGAAATGAGCTAGGACGTCGGGAAATTAATTTTTCGTAAATTGAAAGTTCTACTCTAGGTCACTTTTCAGACGAACCGTTGCAGCTAGAGAAAAACTGACATCCACTCCGAAATGCAACAGGTCCACATTAGTAAATGAACATAAAATTAGCGTAATCGGAGACCATGAAATTTCGAGGTGAAAAAACAACAAAGGGGTTGCCTTTGCTCTTTTGCCATTTTCGGTGAAAATTATTTTTGGCTCAAAATCCGCATACTGATGTATTTTGAGCTGCTGATTCCAAAAATGCATTCAGAAATGAGCTAGGACGTCGGGAAATTAATTTTTCGTAAATTGAAAGTTCTACTCTAGGTCACTTTTCAGACGAACCGTTGCAGCTAGAGAAAAACTGACACCACTCCGAAATGCAGCAGGTCCACATTAGTAAATGAACATAAAATTAGCGTAATCGGAGACCATGAAATTTCGAGGTGAAAAAACAACAAAGGGTTGGTTAGCCTTTGCTCTTTTGCCGTTTTCGGTGAAAATTATTTTTGGCTCGAAATCGGCATACTGATGTATTTTGAGCTGCTGATTCCAAAAATGCATTCAGAAATGAGCTAGGACGTCGGGAAATTAATTTTTCGTAAATTGAAAGTTCTACTCTAGGTCACTTTTCAGACGAACCGTTGCAGCTAGAGAAAAACTGACACCATTCCGAAATGCAGCAGGTCCACATTAGTAAATGAACATAAAATTAGCGTAATCGGAGACCATGAAATTTCGAGGTGAAAAAACAACAAAGGGGTTAGCCTTTGCTCTTTTGCCGTTTTCGGTGAAAATTATTTTTGGCTCAAAATCGGCATACTGATGTATTTTGAGCTGCTGATTCCAAAAATGCATTCAGAAATGAGCTAGGACGTCGGGAAATTAATTTTTCGTAAATTGAAAGTTCTACTCTAGGTCACTTTTCAGACGAACCGTTGCAGCTAGAGAAAAACTGACATCACTCCGAAATGCAACAGGTCCACATTAGTAAATGAACATAAAATTAGCGTAATCGGAGACCATGAAATTTCGAGGTGAAAAAACAACAAAGGGGTTAGCCTTTGCTCTTTTGCCGTTTTCGGTGAAAATTATTTTTGTCTCAAAATCGGCATACTGATGTATTTTGAGCTGCTGATTCCAAAAATGCATTCAGAAATGAGCTAGGACGTCGGGAAATTAATTTTTCGTAAATTGAAAGTTCTACTCTAGGTCACTTTTCAGACGAACCGTTGCAGCTAGAGAAAAACTGACGCCACTCCGAAATGCAGCAGGTCCACATTAGTAAATGAACATAAAATTAGCGTAATCGGAGACCATGAAATTTCGAGGTGAAAAAACAACAAAGGGGTTAGCCTTTGCTCTTTTGCCGTTTTCGGTGAAAATTATTTTTGGCTCAAAATCGGCATATTGATGTATTTTGAGCTGCTGATTCCAAAAATGCATTCAGAAATGAGCTAGGACGTCGGGAAATTAATTTTTCGTAAATTGAAAGTTCTACTCTAGGTCACTTTTCAGACGAACCGTTGCAGCTAGAGAAAAACTGACATCACTCCGAAATGCAACAGGTCCACATTAGTAAATGAACATAAAATTAGCGTAATCGGAGACCATGAAATTTCGAGGTGAAAAAACAACAAAGGGGTTAACGCCTTTGCTCTTTTGCCGTTTTCGGTGAAAATTATTTTTGGCTCAAAATCGGCATACTGATGTATTTTGAGCTGCTGATTCCAAAAATGCATTCAGAAATGAGCTAGGACGTCGGGAAATTAATTTTTCGTAAATTGAAAGTTCTACTCTAGGTCACTTTTCAGACGAACCGTTGCAGCTAGAGAAAAACTGACATCACTCCGAAATGCAACAGGTCCACATTAGTAAATGAACATAAAATTAGCGTAATCGGAGACCATGAAATTTCGAGGTGAAAAAACAACAAAGGGGTTAGCCTTTGCTCTTTTGCCGTTTTCGGTGAAAATTATTTTTGTCTCAAAATCGGCATACTGATGTATTTTGAGCTGCTGATTCCAAAAATGCATTCAGAAATGAGCTAGGACGTCGGGAAATTAATTTTTCGTAAATTGAAAGTTCTACTCTAGGTCACTTTTCAGACGAACCGTTGCAGCTAGAGAAAAACTGACACCGCTCCGAAATGCAGCAGGTCCACATTAGTAAATGAACATAAAATTAGCGTAATCGGAGACCATGAAATTTCGAGGTGAAAAAACAACAAAGGGGTTAGCCTTTGCTCTTTTGCCGTTTTCGGTGAAATTTATTTTTGGCTCAAAATCGGCATATTGATGTATTTTGAGCTGCTGATTCCAAAAATGCATTCAGAAATGAGCTAGGACGTCGGGAAATTAATTTTTCGTAAATTGAAAGTTCTACTCTAGGTCACTTTTCAGACGAACCGTTGCAGCTAGAGAAAAACTGACATCACTCCGAAATGCAACAGGTCCACATTAGTAAATGAACATAAAATTAGCGTAATCGGAGACCATGAAATTTCGAGGTGAAAAAACAACAAAGGGGTTAGCCTTTGCTCTTTTGCCGTTTTCGGTGAAAATTATTTTTGGCTCAAAATCGGCATACTGATGTATTTTGAGCTGCTGATTCCTAAAATGCATTCAGAAATGAGCTAGGACGTCGGGAAATTAATTTTTCGTAAATTGAAAGTTCTACTCTAGGTCACTTTTCAGACGAACCGTTGCAGCTAGAGAAAAACTGACACCACTCCGAAATGCAGCAGGTCCACATTAGTAAATGAACATAAAATTAGCGTAATCGGAGACCATGAAATTTCGAGGTGAAAAAACAACAAAGGGGTTAGCCTTTGCTCTTTTGCCGTTTTCGGTGAAAATTATTTTTGGCTCAAAATCGGCATACTGATGTATTTTGAGCTGCTGATTCCAAAAATGCATTCAGAAATGAGCTAGGACGTCGGGAAATTAATTTTTCGTAAATTGAAAGTTCTACTCTAGGTCACTTTTCAGACGAACCGTTGCAGCTAGAGAAAAACTGACACCACTCCGAAATGCAGCAGGTCCACATTAGTAAATGAACATAAAATTAGCGTAATCGGAGACCATGAAATTTCGAGGTGAAAAAACAACAAAGGGGTTGTTAGCCTTTGCTCTTTTGCCGTTTTCGGTGAAAATTATTTTTGGCTCAAAATCGGCATACTGATGTATTTTGAGCTGCTGATTCCAAAAATGCATTCAGAAATGAGCTAAGACGTCGGAAAATTAATTTTTCGTAAATTGAAAGTTCTACTCTAGGTCACTTTTCAGACGAACCGTTGCAGCTAGAGAAAAACTGACACCACTCCGAAATGCAGCAGGTCCACATTAGTAAATGAACATAAAATTAGCGTAATCGGAGACCATGAAATTTCGAGGTGAAAAAACAACAATGGGGTTAGCCTTTGCTCTTTTGCCGTTTTCGGTGAAAATTATTTTTGTCTCAAAATCGGCATACTGATGTATTTTGAGCTGCTGATTCCAAAAATGCATTCAGAAATGAGCTAGGACGTCGGGAAATTAATTTTTCGTAAATTGAAAGTTCTACTCTAGGTCACTTTTCAGACGAACCGTTGCAGCTAGAGAAAAACTGACACCGCTCCGAAATGCAGTAGGTCCACATTAGTAAATGAACATAAAATTAGCGTAATCGGAGACCATGAAATTTCGAGGTGAAAAAACAACAAAGGGGTTAGCCTTTGCTCTTTTGCCGTTTTCGGTGAAAATTATTTTTGGCTCAAAATCGGCATACTGATGTATTTTGAGCTGCTGATTCCAAAAATGCATTCAGAAATGAGCTAGGACGTCGGGAAATTAATTTTTCGTAAATTGAAGGTTCTACTCTAGGTCACTTTTCAGACGAACCGTTGCAGCTAGAGAAAAACTGACACCACTCCGAAATGCAGCAGGTCCACATTAGTAAATGAACATAAAATTAGCGTAATCGGAGACCATGAAATTTCGAGGTGAAAAAACAACAAAGGGGTTAGCCTTTGCTCTTTTGCCGTTTTCGGTGAAAATTATTTTTGTCTCAAAATCGGCATACTGATGTATTTTGAGCTGCTGATTCCAAAAATGCATTCAGAAATGAGCTAGGACGTCGGGAAATTAATTTTTCGTAAATTGAAAGTCACTGGCATTTTGTCACTAGTATTTTGTCACTGGTATTTAGTCACTGGTATTTTGTAACTGGTATTTTGTCACAGGTATTTTGTCACTGGTATTTTGTCACAGGTATATTGTCACTGGTATTTTGTCACAGGTATCTTGTAACAGGTATTTTGTCACTGGTATTTTGTCACAGGTATTTTGTCACTGGTATTTTGTCACAGGTATTTTGTCACTGGTATTTTGTCAACTGTCATCTGTCAACTGTCAACCGTCATCTGCCATCTGTCAAATATTAACTGTCGTCTGTCAACTGTCAAATTAATCTGTCATTTGTCAAATGTCATCTATAATCTTTCATCTGTCTGGAGCTTTTTTGATGCTCCATAAATAAATGGTATTATTACTTTTGAATGTGGAAAAGATTGATTGATCTTATTTGAGTGGTTATAGAGTTTTGTAGTCTAGAACCAAATACCTTATTCCTACCAGCAGTCGTTGTTTTTGAAGATTCCACCCTGGTACTTAATACTTCACATACCAAGGTATTTGGAGCTTCGGAATCCAAAAATGTCCTCGACAATGTGCTGGTGCGTTCTGAATGCAGGACAAACGTTTTTGAAGGGGCAATTTTTTAAAGATTTATATTCAGATTTTGTGGCAGTGGGAATTGGTAGTTTTGAAAAAGTTTTAGTTCAATAACGAAACTTTAATACTGTGGACTCTTAATATTTAAGAAATTTTAATTACAAACAAAAAATATTCATGTGTATTCTGTAAAATCCTCCATTTGTCCTCTTCGAGTCCTAGAGGATGGATCTTTAGCAGTGGTGTTAGGCTGCTCCTTCAATATCTTTTCCCGCACGTTTTTTATTCTTCTCAAACGTTCCAACCAATTTGAAGCGTAGGGATTTTCCGACAGTTTCAAGGAATTTAATACCAATGATGCCAGCTGCAATTGAACAGATAAATAGAGAATTAAATCAAACAAAAAAAAATCGTGGTTCTTTTTCACACAGTTTATTTCTAAAGATCCTAATAACTTCATTATACCCTTGGAAGGTTTACTTACATTCGCGTGCAGGGCAAGCTGCCTAGCTAGTATGGCCAAATTTTGATCTGAAACTATGGCGATGTCACTTTCACCCATAAGTTTTCTGAGCTCATCTTTGGCCTTCACCGTCACTCTGTTGGTATTATGGTCCAATGGTTGAATGACTATGCTTGCAAAGTTGAATTGACCCTATAAAGAATAAAAAACGGTGAAATTTAAACGTTAACACAATATGGTCAAAACGATTCATACAGCATAAAACGAACATGCTTTTAACGATCTCTCGTTTATAGCAAACCAATTTAAAAAGAACTGTGTTTTACTCATACTTATAGAGAAAGAAAATATAAAGTTTACCTTGATCGTGTTGATGTTGTAATCCTCCCCACTCTCATTATAAACAATTGTAACGTTATTATTTCCAACGAGCATTTTCTTATTATTACAATTGGGATCGGTG
The DNA here is from genome assembly GCA_025024175.1 of Rhyzopertha dominica. NCBI lineage: Eukaryota > Metazoa > Arthropoda > Insecta > Coleoptera > Bostrichidae > Rhyzopertha > Rhyzopertha dominica. Next base: position 46,095 of record QCXZ01000053.1, on the reverse strand, counting down.
TCCTTGTTGGGCATTAAAGTGGCCACGTGGAAAGCCACCTTTATCACGTCATCCTGCCAGATGTAGGCGAACCTGCCGTGTGACCCATTCTGTTCCATCCCCCCTATGAACACGAGCTGCGGATCCACATCTTCCAGTTTGATCAACGTGCCCAGCTTGTGCAGGAAGTCGACGTAACGCACCGACCCGAACCTGTTCCTCAGTATCTCGGTCTCGTTGTTGCTCTGGCCCTGTTTTATGTAGATGACGCCGATCCTGTGCGTCTCGAACGGATGGATGGAGTCCAGTATGCGCAGGGCCCTCTGCACTACCTGGCTCTTTGAGTCGACCAGCAGGGGGCGTTCCGTGGGACTGCCGAACGTGGCGGCGTGGAACAGCTGCAGGAAGACGAAGCTGGGGTTGATGCCGCTCCTCGAGGAGGAGTCTTTGGGTCGCGGGTTGGCCTGGCGTGTCTGCGGCTGCGGCTTTCTCGCTGGGGACATAACGGATATCGTGTAGCCACGGTCTCTCTTTTGCGTCGTTTCATTCCTGTCCAAAGGGTTAGTTTTCTTCTCTTTGGTCTTTTCGCGGGTTAGGTTGATGTTAAGGGTGGTGGGGGACTTTTCCAAGACGAGAGACGAGCTCTYTTGTAATTCTTGAGCTGTACACAAGTAGAGTTAGGTGTTACTGGTGAAACGTATACCTATCGAAAGTATGGAAACAATTCTATTAGAATACATAGTACTGTTTTCAATTAATGTTCAATCACTTTTTGAGATAGCAATCTATAATTTTTTTTAAGTAATACCCAACATTTTTTCTCAACAGTAATCAATGTTTTCTTTGAGTTACGAAGATAAAACATGGACCATATTGCTCAGAAGTTGTTCTATTTTAAAAACAATTGAATGTTTAAGTTTACTTAACCTTACTTACTGGGCAAAAAAGAAGTTAAAATGATATCAAGGATTTTTAAAATGCCTGTTTGTGCTAGGTCTATGCTGTCCGCACTACAAACAACTACAAGTATATATAGCTGGTATGATCTAAGTAAGAAAATAGATCACATTGYAATTTATTGACCTACTTTCAGGAATTTTTTCTCAAAACTCTCTAGTATTATTTTCATTACATTGTTTCCATACTTTTGATACACCTTATATGTAAGGATAAAATTGTTGATTTTATGTACACAATAGATAGTTCTGATCATTTACTGAAATTACAATTCGTAGCACCTACAAACACGTAACACACTGATAATTATGTGAGTTTTCTCAGTATTAGTAGTTAACAATATTGCTATAATGTGAGGAAACCAAAGGCATCGAATGTCTAATAGTATATTTTGTCACAGGTTTTTTGTCATTGTTGTTCCAGTATCAAATACATATATCAGATACTTGTATCAAATACATGTACCTGTGACAACTACCAGTCAAAAAATACCTGTATTTTGTCATTGTTGTTACAGTATCGAATACATATATCGGGTATGGTTCATTTACTAATGAGGACCTGCTGCATTTGGGAGTGGTGTCAGTTGGTCTCTAGCTGCAACGGTTCGTCTGAAAAGTGGCCTAGAGTAGAAGGGCCCATTTGCGAAAAAATAATTTCCGGACGTCCTAGCTCATTTCTAACTGCATTTTTGGAAACTGACTGACTTGAGCGAGAAATAATTTCCACGGAAAATTGAAAAAGAGCAAAGGCCCCTTTGTTGTTTTTTCACCTTGAAACTTGATGGTCTCCGATTACGCTAATTTAAATTACTTTTTGATGAATAGAATTTTTTTATATTAAATACTTTAGATACTAACATTCTCTTTCCTTGAAACCAGCGTGCCTTGGCAGTCTGGGCGAAGTCTGCGTCGGACTTTGTGGTGGCTTACTCGACAATGGAGAAAGGTTCGAAAGGATGCTTTTGTCGGATCCGACACTCTCCATCGATTCACTTCGAGAAGTCTTCAGCAGGCCCAGAGCGGGATTGCGGGCCAACGGAGGATTTTGTACTACACCAGGCGAGGGTGGAACGGTCTTGTATGGTTTTCCCGGTAAATTGGTCTCTGATGAACCAGGGTAACTATGGCAGCTCAATAATGTAGGATGATGGGGGGGGGTTTCAGGTTGTTGAGGTTTCGTCAATGCAACTACACTCGATAGTGTTTCTTGCGACGGTGGAGTAGTACCTGAAGAAAAAGACCGTTCAGGTATAGAACTTTCTGATGTTGGACGTTTCTCACCCATTCCAGCAATCTCCTCTGGAATAGCTTCACAACTGACCCTCACATCCTTCTGGTAATTCTTGCTCTTTTTTGATCCATCATCTTCGTTACTCGTGTTTTCTTCTTTCTCCCTTTCCTGCTGCTTTTGCAACAGGAAGGGATTCTTCCAGTTTGCCGACATTTCAGGACTGGAATTTGATCTTCGAACAGGATTACGTGATTTACTGCAATCTTCATCGTCATCATCTCTGATACTGTCCCTCGAATTCTGTCTTGAAGGTGAATTTTTCGTGGGCGAACCTATAATGGCGGTTTTTAAAATTGTGAAAAATAGCTTCCAACTCTAACCTGGTATACTAATTGGCATTGTAGTTGTTCCAAGATCTTCTTCGGCCAAATTTGTTGCTTCATCCGCTTGATACTGATTGTCATATGATTCGAAATCGTACCCACCATACAAAGATGGCATGAAAAGTGTGGATATTTCATTCAATGGAAAATCGTACAGAGAATGTTGGTAAGAGACTTGATTTTGTATCCTCATCACCCATGACATGTCACCTATGAAAGAAAAATAAATAATGGGAAGTTTTTGCCATATGAACAAATAAAAAATTCTTAAATTAAGCTGTGAAGTTTTAAGGTTTTTTCTGTAAAACATAATGTAAGTTTTAACATGAAAATATTAAAACTTCACTGAGTACTTGGTACATCAAATTTTTGTTATTGAAATAGAATACGAACTATGAACTATGAAAATATTTACCTGTTGGTCTACGAACATAAATTTCTGCCCACCCCTGACACCAACATGCACACCCGTTCTTCTCGGGCCTGCTGCCATCAGAATTAACCAGCTGCTGTAACTTGGACGGTAACTGTTCCAACTTGTCGCTCGTCCTCTTGTTCTCCTCCAGTGGGGAACTCGTCGATGTGTTGTTAGATTTGTCGTCGGAATTCTGGCGAGAAGCACGATTACTGCCGCCGCACTCGTCTTTCTCGTTGCTGCCGCTTCTGGTCGTTCTCACTCCACCTTCTGAGGTCTTGACGTTGTCCTGCCTGCACAGGCTCCAGCATTTGTCGCAGAGACCGTGTTTTAACGGTTGCTGGGAGCAACCGCTCGTTGTTACTGTGATCAGACGGTTGCCGACCAACCAGGTCAATGACTGACCGCCGCTCAGTAGGAACTCTGCGACTGGTAAGCTGCAAATCGTGTTGCATAAATAATTACGCAATGTGCATCTCGACTCCTACAGCCTGTGCCTTGAAACTTTTCTACTTACCGTTTAGGTAAGGCGCTGCTCGGCGAAAAAGTGTACCTCGCCATCAGATCTATACATGTTTCTGTGAGTTCTTCGTAGAAAGCCAGCAAGTTTCTGTCGATTGGAGGCCTGTGGAATTCAAACGCCGACTTACCAACTACAGACACTGGACGTTCTCTTCGTCTCGAACCCTGTTCAGTCAAGCTGGAACTTCTTTTTCGATCGGAACTGTCCTGGTTGAGTTTACTGAGATCTGATTTGAGTATGCTAGTTTCCTCGAAAGGAGTCAGTACGTTCGTTTGCAGGCCCTGAATGAATAAATTTCTTAAATTTAAACCAGAAATATACATGCCTCAAAAGCAGTGCTTAATCAATCCAGCCTTTGCGAACTACTTCTATTTTTTTTTAAGAATGTTTTTTTAGAAGTAGCTTCATTTACATTAAAAAAAAACACGATAGTAAATATAAGAAATATTTCATAGTTCAGAACTTACATTTGTAATGAATTTAACAAAATCTTTGCGGAATGGCAATCGACATTTCAGGAACCATACGGCGATCACATGGTGCGCCAGAGACACGATGTAATGATCATACTTAAACGGATTAGTGTACGGAAGGGATATGGCGAACACAGCCATGTATTGGTCTGCGACAAAGTTAGCAAACACCATCGGTAGCTGTGTCAGAGCTGTAACAAAAACAATAAATTTACACTTTATTTTGAACATACCTGAATATCAACAAGAAGAGTTTTCTTTAAAATGTACATAATTTAACTAAACTGCTGGTTTGATTTACATACTAACTGATTTGTTATGCATCTGTGAATTAGTAACTTAATTTTAAATTTTAGTTTAGAAAATGGTAATTCCTTAAAAAAAATAAATTAAATCGGTACTTTTTAAGCAAGTTGATATAATGTGTTCTTTTAAAATAAGTACATTTTTAAACAAGTAACGATAATACCAAATAAATTTTTTAATTGTATTTAAAATATAAATAATAAAGAAAGTTAATCTTAAAACAGAATTATAGTACTGGTATTTTTAATTATGCCATTTAGAATAAGAATTATAAGATTGAAGATATAATACTGGTATATAATACAACACATACAATACTGTGCTATTACATGTATGTACATACTAGTAAATTTTTAGAAAAAATTCTTTTATAAATGAGTACCAATTGTGTATTTTAGTCGGTATTAGTACCTATATTTTGAAAATGAGTTCTTTTTTTAATGAGTAGCTGTATTTTTGCATTGTTTAGAATTAGAATGATAAAAAATTGAAGATACAGTAGTGTTATTGTACAAAATACGATACCGTGCCAATGTTGTATTAGTACATGTACCAGTACATTATGAAAATGGGTTCTTTTTTAATGAGTATCTACCAGTACTTTTAACTGCGTACTTTAGAATAAAAAGTGAAAGAGCTGAACCGTTACATTAGATATTAGTATCTGGATAGCTTAAAACTTTCTAGGGAAAAATTTCTCGTAAACTTACTGGACAGAAATTCTAGCACCGGTATGGCGATGTAAACGGTGGCCGATATCTTGGACAGTATCAGCAGGGCCTCCGGCAGCATCTTCACCATGACATCCCTCATCTCGAGCGTGCACGTGGTGAGCGCCGTGATGCACTGCCTGGAGCAGCGGGGCCCGAAACCGTACTTCATCAGGCACCGTATGACCGTCTGCTGGTGGACGGTGTCGATGAACGCATGGTACGACGCCAGGCTCGCCACCGCGGGTAGCACGAGCGAGTGAAAATCCGGACGGGACACTTTAGTGTTCAACGATTCCGGAAGGGAGAGGCTCTTGTCCGTTATCTGCGAGGAACATGGCTTGAACGGAGGGAAAATCGCAGCAAAAGCTAAAATGGGCGGTGTCACTTACCAGGCCGCAAACTGCATCAACTAGCAGATCGACTTCATTGTTGCCCTGTTTCGTTAAAATTAGGGATTTATTTTGTAAAACCTGCGGTAGTTCCTGCAGTACAAGTCGCAAAACTTCCCAATCTGTAGAAAAATATACACAACTGTACATGTTTTCATAACAAATTGAAGGGATATTCCTTTTAAATTTCACTGACCTTTCTCCAACTTCAAACAGTTAGTTACGACCTTAAAAGAGTTCTTCAGCGATAAATTGGTTATCGTGCACGCAGGCTGTTGCATTACGGCTGGTGAAGTGGGTGGTGGGGAACCAAGTGGTCCACGTTCAAGACTGTGGTATATAGCACACAAATAGGAACTGTACTTCATCTTTCCATTTACATCTGGGTAACCCAGACGGTACAGAGAATCAGCACGCATTTTCAAAAAGGCTTTAAATATCTGAAAGGAAAAAGTAAAGATATTCCTTTTTATCAATACGGACACATACCAAAAGTCTGGGCTGATTGCAATTCTCAAAAAGCTTTGGCCGGGTGTAGTGCAGATCCAAATGATTCACCAACATTTTATATATTTTAACGGCATGTGAAGATGGTAAACGATAAATTTTCACTGAAAACACCTCAACTAATCCTGTTATTATCATGACGACGTCAACGATTTGGGAATCAGTTATTACATGATTATTGTCGTAAATTTCAAATGGTCGAGCTAGCATCTATAAAACAGCAAATAAATATATTCTTTTATGATAAGCTTCGCAGCTTACTCTCTCTAAAATGTCCAACAATTCCAAGCAACGTTTTGTGTCACACTCTAGGCATAAATCAACCAAGAGCTTTGCTACTGACGATCTTACAACTACATCGCTATCGTTTACTATGTTGATCATATGTGGAATTACAATGCGATCTATTAATTCATCTTCATAGTGCCTTCTGAAAACAAAAACAACTTTTGCTACTATTGTTACTCAACAGTAAAAGAAAACAACAGGAATACTGTTTACAAATCTAGGATTTTGTGTTACTATATTTTTTAACTTGGTAACATTACTGAAGAAACATAAAGCGAGACTTACCTATGGAGCTTCACCACATTAGACAATATCTCCAACACCTTCAGTCTTATATTCGTCCTTACATCAGGCTTAAAATACTTCTGCAGTATATTGTACAGGTTGGTGAGCCACAGGTGTTTGATGGGTATGATGTTCTCCGAAAGATACGAAATCAAATGCAACACGGAACTTTCCGGTCTCGTCGAAGCACAGTCTTCTATCAATTCGAAAAACTGCTTGACTGATCCATTGAAGCTATCGAGATTGACGAGACTTTCAATGTTATCCAGTGTATCATGGAGCAGCCTCGAAATGAAAGGATACGGCTGCTGGTTGGGTGCAGATTCTGATTAAATGAAAGGATGGAATCAATTTTTGTTTGCTGCATTTATTTTTATTTATGCTTCGGTACCTGTATGTTTGACTATTATGGATAATATGGTCAGAATGATGTCCCACGCGGGTCGGAGTAGTTCTAAGCCATGCTTGTTTACTAACAGTTGAATACTGAGGGCAATTTCATATATGACACCTGCTTGATTGGATTTCACAGCCTGTCCGAAAAATTTACTATCATTTACAATGCTGTTTGAAAATTACACAATTTATGTATTAAATAAAACGTATCATGAATACCTCTAAAAACGATGGTAAAACGGAACTTTGCGGACACTTTAAGTTGGACAAAGGCTGTGCATCCCACAATGCCATTTTAATATAAAACACAGCTCCACGCAACAGCGTACTATCATCTTTTAATGAAGGCTCTTGCAATATTTTGCACATTGTGTACAGAGCTGAGTGGCCCATGTGCGTTCCCAGCAAGTTACGCATTATCTAAATATAAAAATAAAAAAAATTCTCACATTAATATCAACTCAGTACCAGAAACCGATAAACCATAAAAACTATTAGCAAGCTTTATTTTTGATTCTGATCATTGAAAGTACAAAGAGGATTAAAAGTTTTTTTGAAATGAGATATTTTAATTGTTTCACAGCCTACCTTCCAGCTCAACGTTGAATATGAAGGACAATTCACTGTGCGACACAAAGTCCCAATAAATTGCAACACAGACGCTGGTGGTAAGTTACTATAAGCAACCAAAGTGTCTAACACATTAAGACAACTGAGAGTCACTTGTTCCTGATTTGTACTGCAACACAGGATGCAGATGTGTCTGAAAAACCATAAGTAAATCTCTTCGATTAGCAAACAAAACAAGACATACTGCACTAAGCCGTTTGCAATGTTTTCATCTATATACGCAGCATTAAATTTGATGATATTGACTAAGGTACCGATGAAATCTAAAGTCTTTCCAGCTCTGGTTATCTCAGGAAACCATTCCAAAAGAAATGGCCCCACCTATAAACAAATTAGTCATCAACAACTTAAATAATTTTGGGTACTACATTAAAACTGCAAGCAGAAAGACTGACATTTTCAAAATTCGAACGTACAAGATCCAGTCACAAATCATCCATGTAACTTTAATAAATGCTTACCTCTTCCTCAAAATACAAAATATCCTTTCCGTTATCTGTCAAACTCTGGAAAAGTTCAAATGTCGGCACTGTGTCTTCCGTGTTTTTATGTTGCTTGATCACCCGAAAAAAGTGCGCCCGCAACATTCCCAACCTCTCGCTCTGTCCCTTCAGCAAACATTGCAAGAACGACAGGGCCAAATGCCGCACTTCCACTGAGTGGTCTGCCGACAGCAGATCTTGCATGTTTGTCCACAGTCTTTCGATTGCGTTCTGAAATACCAGCAATAGAAACCCCACATGACTCTCCACGGGTGCAACTTACCTCCTGCAGTTTCTTTTGGAGAACCGTGTCGCTCAACATTTTGAGCGTTTTAATCCTCACGTTTGTGGGAGATTCACGGCTTAGTTCCCTTAAAATTTCTTCTGTAAGAACGAAATCGCGTTCCTTGGTGATGTTCGAACCTTTAAATCTAAATAGCTGCTTTAACTTATCTTGCACGGATTTATCTTTGGAACTCATTTTGTATTAATGTTAGGAACACGGTGTTGCACTAATAACAATAAATACACGTATAAAAACAAACAAAAACATAATTTAATGAATTCAACGCTGCTCCAACAAGATCCTAACCTAATCTAACCCAACATTCTCTGCAGTCAGTTGCGCATGTCAATGTCAGCTGTTTTACCCATTTGGCAATGTTGCCGGACGGTAGCGAATCTCGCGAAAGCCCCTGATTTTTTACTAGAAAAAGAAAAGACGGGTCTTCTTTATTGTTCTGTACATAACTTCCCGCATATTTAGAATAAAACCAGGCGCCTCCACCAAAATTGACAGCCCGTAATGTATAAAGTATAAGACGCCAATTCGTTTGATTATAAACAATTTATTTATTAGTCGGCACAACGGTAAAACGAAGAGATATTTTTCCCGTATAATAAAATTTAATAAGGAATTAAAGAATACAATACAGTATTCTCAGGGGCCTCCATTTAAAATAAAGTTTTATTATTTTATATTCATTTTTATAATATACAGCCCAACAATCTGGAAAACTTTGATAGCCTCTTTTTTGGTGGGGTGATGTAGTCTATGTAAAATAGTGGTTAAACTAATAATGCCAGCCAAGTACCAGGTAACAAATGTTTAATAAAAATTTTTTTAATTGTATGTTCAAGAACACAGCTTTACAATATTATTCAAAATCCACATACAAACCCGTCCCTTCTCGAGTCAGAGGCAGCATAAATTTTTCCATCTTCCACGCTAATCGCCGTAGCTGTCGAATTTACTTTGAGGGTGTAATTCGCTTCAGTGAAGCTGCGAATATCTTCCAGCATCAGAAGTTTGTGTCCCCTGTCTTCTAAACCTTGCAGAACGTCTTTTCGAAAACCCGCTTCGTACATCAGCACCATCGGTAAAAGCTGGTGATGCAACCTTTTATTTTCAACTGCCGTACGAACATCCACGCCGTGTAAAAGATGCTCCCTTAGAATTAACGAGTTGGTGGTTATGATTTTGAAACCTCCCGCTGCACCAGTTATGAATCTGACATCGCCGTTCTTGTCCAGGACAATCGTTGGACACATGCTAGATAGGGGGTGTTTATTGGGCTCTATGAAATTGAACGGAGTCGTTTTCCAAGGCTGTTTGGCGTGGTTTGTGGAGAAGTCGAGCATCTGGTTGTTGAAGATGATGCCGGTCGATGGTGAAGCAAACATGGCACCGAAACTAAGAGAAGAAATATGATTAGCTTTGTAATACATATGTGTAGGTAATAGGTATACATTTGTGCAATGTTGGCAATAAAAGGGAAGAAGACGTAAGCGCGAACGTCAAACTGAAATGATTTCGTTGTTGTTCAACATAAATATCTAAAAGATTTGCAATTCAATTACATTTTTTATATCTCAAGAAAGGGAGATGTAATATGTATAGGTGCAATGTCGGTTGCCTAACCTTGTATATACAATATAATAATTAAAATAATTACATATGTATTGTACATACATTTGTTAAATAAATTCAGTTCAAACTCAGCCGTCTTTTAGTAAACATCATCATCATCATCATGATAAGCTTTAATTTTTGAAAGACTAAGCATTTTGGCGTGAAACCTTTCTTACAAAGTGTTTATTGTACTCGTAGCGGCCACAGCGTCTCCGTTAGGTCCGAGTACACTAATATGGGCAGTTCCACCGTCTTCGGCATCATGGAACACATCTGCATAAAACTCAGGATCGTTACTTGTTCTGCAAGCGTTCTCAATTCTGTCCCGAACATTGATCACATCTTCATCTGTATCTGACAAACACAGACAACCCGTACTGTTGGATATTGTTTTCTCCATCTGCTGTTGTCTACTGCGCAGTGCAAAAGCATACTTCCATGTTTCAACAATGCGGAACCAGTTAGTTAGAGGATCATCGGTTTTCTCAAAACCGCTCAACACATTCAGTATGAAGAACAGGGTGCCTCCCGCTCCGGGTAACGGAGTCGAATATGCAGTAAGGTTTTCCGAGATGGAAGTGCTTATTGGCTGTACCCATTCTGCTCTGAAAGACACTAATGAGATGTTATGGTAGAAAAGGGAAATAAAAAGTCATAATATGCATTTGTCCAACTACTTTTGGAGGGTCTTGCAAGTTTTTAACATTTAATGCCAACGAAAAATGCATAAAGGCAGTATTAATGGTCTCCACTAATATAGGTAGATTCTCGTCAGATTTTTTTTTTTGGATGAAAACGTAAAAAGTATAAATGATATACCTGTAATTTTTTAAATCCTCCATGGTCATGATGCCTCCATTTAATGTGATATCATCTACCAGAACTTTGCCTAACGATCCTTTGTATAAAACATCAGGTCCCTTTCTGGCTATAAGTTCTAAAGTGTTGGCCAAGTGTGGTCTAAACATTAGGTCGCCCATTTTGTAATAATCACCAGTTTTGGGGTTTATAAAAAGATGCCTGAAAACATAGTTGATTTATTATTATGATKKGTTGCAGAAGTGAAGATGGGAAGACTGACTTCATAGTTGGTGATAGAGAAATTTTGTCATCCATTTTTTGAATTGTCTTGGCCAAGTGTTGTGACACAGGGATACCTTCACGGCAAAGGTTTATAGTCGGCTTGAAGAGATCATACCAAGGTAATTTGCCATATTTTTGATGTAATTCCCAGTATCCCATAATCTCTCCGGGAACGGCCACCGTCAACCCACACATCTCTGCTAAAAAATTCCATAATCATTCATTCCAACTTAACTATCAAAAAAATTATCTATTGCAGTCTTTGTCTATAATTCACCTGCAATGTGGAGAAAGGCGACAAACCTTACCTTTGGCATTGCTGAGCAGGTCTTTAGAAGATGCAGCTGGAGCGACTTCTCTTCCATTGAGAACTTCTACGATCTTGCGTTTACGATCATATACAGTCAATAAGAAACCACCTCCAATTCCCATACTTTGCGGGTTTGCCACGCCTTCGCACAATAGCGCAGCAATTGTCGCATCGGCAGCTGAGCCCTGATTTTTGAGCACATGACTGTCATAAATTGAAAATTTAGCTTGCTGCCTTCAAATCTATGGGAGTTTCAACAATCCAAATTTTATGTGTCTGTTGCTTTAATAGTTAAATAAAAAAGTACTGGAACATACTTCTTGTAAATTGTAGCCAATTTGTCAGAGAACACACTTTACATTTTCAGACAAAACAATTTCCTCATAAAATTGGATTGTTGAATGTAGCTTCTTGTTGTATTTTAGAAGAGTTTTGGGATTTACATTGCTATTTCTGAACAAATCTTGCTATTGGTGGCGACAGCAGCATTGCGATAAAACATAGTATTGTCCACCTTAGAATATCCAGAGGCCAGTACAAAATAAATACAAAGTGCGATGGCTAAACCAATCAACAAAATCAGTCCTGTTGCCATAACTAAAGTTGCAAATCGGTCATAGCTGAAAATGAATCGGAAGACGTCAACTTGTTGCAGCATTTTGACATGTACAGTACGTTATGGGGTTTAGGGGCATGTTTAATCTTTGGAGTTTGCAAGTAAAAGCCGTTTTGAGACAAATGTCAAAAAAATACTGTAGCTGTCATGTAAGTTATTGAAAAGATAGGAAGTGTAAATTTCGGTTTAGTTTTCAAAGTATATTTTGTAGCCTGTTAACTGTAGAAGAGACTAGTTAGTCTTTAGGGTAAGAAATAGATGTGCTTAAAGTTTACCGTGTTATAACTCAGCTTGCTCCAATAAACTATTTCAGTTTTCAGTGGGAAGTCACAGCAACTCACTATAAATTTTAGTATTATATTTGTGTGTACCACTTGTACTTTTTATTTGGACATATTTTTGCAAATGTTTGATATGCTTTTGACATTTGTATGTACATGTCAGTTTCATTATTAAAAAGAAATTATTAACGAACAACAAGACTAACGCCAAGTACTATTGCAATAATTGTTCTTGATAATACCCCTCAATCTCACAGAAAGATGAGCAATTCTCTTAATTTGTAATTTTATTGTTTGGAAAGTTCACTTGCAATCATTAATATCATGTAAGGGATCCCATAAAATGCAGCTTTGCATTTCCAGATAATACGTTATGAATACTATGAAGTCTTCTAAGCTGCCTACATAATAATCATCAAATTTACTGCGTAATTGCATTACACGAAAGACTAATCCAACGATGTGCATACCATGCTGTTCGCCGTAAGTACCTATTTTAATTCTGTTGGTGGAAAGAAATTTATTTAATGCACTCTCAACAGGTGTTGTACTTTCATGCGCTGTATCTATCTGATTGTTTTCATTTTGGCTGGAATTGGAGTATTCTTTATAGTGCTATATATCAAGGATGAAAATGTGAGAAATTCAGTGGTGGAGAAACAAAATGCATAAATGAGGTGGTGTTTTATCTTATGTAGCCATTGAAAATTTATTAAATCTGAAAATTTTGATCATTTTAGTATTGTTATTATTAGGATAAAAATTTGGGTGTTGCGAAAAATATACACTGACAGTGGATATTTGGCTACCAATGCTCATAATATACTGTCATCGATGATTTATTTAAAAGGAAATTAAGCACATTCAATAACTTAATTTAGGTATTTTTGGAGAAAACTATAAATTATAACAAATCAACTTAAGAATATACCGAAAGACAAACAATATAGCCAAAGAAATAACCATAACAATGCATAAAACCTGATTCAGATGCCCAGTAATCTGCAGACTCAACATAAATACAGGTTTTCTTTCAAGAAATGATGTATTGTGCTGTAAACAGTTTCACCAGTGAAAATTCACAAACAGAGTATGCTAATGTACAGTCCTTTCCTGATCTTCCCGTATCTTCTGCCAAAAGTAACCTGCTGGTAAAGCTCAAAGTAGAGTTTGGTGTAATTGCACGTTTGTGTCTTTCAACATCTATAGATGGCCTGAAAAAGGTTTTTACAAAATCAAGATACACAATGTCGCCACGACAAGATTGGTAAGCAGCTGATGTATCTCCGAGTTATTGCTTTATCTTAGAAGCAAGGAAAAATGCAAACACGATTGGTAAGAAGATCTAAAGAACTAGTTTTTTTTATTATGTAAATGATGAAACCTTAAAGGTATTTACTTACGTAAAGGCATAATGCACAATATTCTCTAGCAAAGAGTGCTTGCCCTCAACATGCATAGGGATTTCAGCAATTTCACAAATAATCCGAAGTAAACAACCTTCCCCATCTAATCCGAATCTGATGAGAAATACAATGTTTCCTTTAAATCAAACACATATTTTAATCATACCCATCCATAATTTTTGCAAAATGTGTGTACAGCGTAAGCCTGTCAAGATCATAGTTAGTCGCTTCCTTGTAATTTCTTGCACTAACAACAACTGGCATGAAGTTTGATATATTGTACGGCAGATCGTAGTTGAGTAATACACTTAGCGCTAGATTTATCGATCTCTCGGGTAGAATGACTGGCACTGCTATTCCACTGATTAACTGTGAATCGTTTTGTAAATTAAGGTGTTCTTTTGCATTTAGGTAACGTTGAGGTATACGCACCTGCAGTACTGTGTACTGAGGAAAAAGTAGTGCCCTTTTTGAAAGATGATGTAGCTCGTCTTCCGCCGCACTGTTACTCAGTAAGCAACACAGCAGCAAAAATGTGCTTCTTTTTATCATCTCAGTGTCTTATAGAGAGATCCTCTCTGTAATAATCATGTACCTACTGTTGCAGTTATTTTCCTTGGTACTATTAAACGCATGTGCATTAATTGCCAGAACAAATATTAAAATAACGTCCTAAGACTGTGAGCAAATACAGACTGCCGTAAATGTCTATCAATTTGCTGTGGAAGACAAAAAAGTCAAGTAACAGATATGTGTGAATAAAAACCTGACAAACCTTTTCTGCAATGGTGCAATAACCTGTCCAGGTCACTTGCTCAGAACACTATTTGCAGGTTGTTGGTTTTTCTAAAATAAATCGTAAGATTTATTCCACTTTAATTATAGAAAATTTTAAATATCTCGTGTTAAAAAAGTTGATAGAATTTTTTTAAGTGTATTTGAGGGTTAAAAAACTTATTTATCTTAACTGCAGTAGAATAGCTTTATTAATACGTTTTCACAATTTTCACTGGGTCACACATAAACATAATCAACAAATACATCATGGGAACAATTTTATTTGCAGATTTTAAATCACTTAAATCATAAAAAAATAACTATAATTTCCTAATGTCTTCTCGTTCTAGGACCTTAAGCAACCGTGCTGCTTCATGGGATATCTGAAATAGAAATAAAGTCTCATATAATGGAACGGCAATGTACAAACTTAATAAATTTATTAATACATAATTAAAAAAAGGAACAGTAAAAATAATAACGATACTTTATACACCTATATGTGTTTAACTGTTGCTAGTTTTAACAAAATGTTTCCAAACATACAATGATAAAATCCAACCTTGGGGTCAATAATAATGTCAACATCAGCAACCATTAAAAATTATTAGCAAATCTGAGAAGCGGAATGTTGAACACCAGATGAAAAAATACTTATTAAAGAACAAATTGTGGATCCTTTAAAACTAGATGAACTGGTAAAGTTGATAATATATGATGTGACATCCAGGATTTGAAAGAACCTTTAGAAAATATCAAGAGTTAGCTCTTGTAAATAGCTTGATTGCAAGCTTGATAGCTTGTGACTTGTAAGAAGTACATGGCTCTGTGAATAACATGGTTATCAGAATAACAGATGTTCTATACAATCCGTAGAGGAAAACACTTTTAGAAGGTCACCTAGACAATTAAATTCATACCTGAATCATCAAAAAAATTGATCACTGGCTTCAGCCATAGTTAGAGTTTGTTAAAAAAAATTCAACATGAACAATAGAACAAACATTAAAGGTAAAATAATTAACAGCTATGTATGTGCAATCAATGACATATAAAAGCTTATAGATTTTTATAAATGCGTGTAAAATGTACCTATCATTTTTAATATTATTTCGAAAGGCACTTACGGTTTCTAACTTTGCACTGCTGCAAGGCCTCATTGAATCCTTGGCAGAGGCTTATGTCAGACTGTGTTGAGGCGCATTGCAAAAACTGCTTCATCTCCCATGCGCAAGGTCCCTGCGGCTCCTCCTGTCCGGCGTAGTAATGCTGTTGCTGTTGCGGCTGGGCGGGAACCTGTTGTTGTTGAGGTTGAGCCTCGCTAGATCCACCGCTGAATAGACCTATAATCAGGAATGACATGAGACAGCAGCTCTTCAAGCAAATAAGCACTTTACCTGTAACGGCATGGCCTACCGTGTGTCCTATGGCGGAACCGACTGCGACACCTCCCGCAGTCGCTGCCATCTGCCCAAACAGAGAGGGCTGCTGTGGGGCAGCCTGTGCGGGGGCAGGGGCCGGGGGAGCAGCCGGAGGGGCCCTGGCCGGCAACGTGGTCCTGCAACAGACAAGACCGTTCGATTTCCACGAAAATCACTACGTCATCGGAGTTTCATTTGACGTTTACGGGGTACCTTGGTGTTGGACTCGCAGATCGTCCTCGTCGTGGCATTGTTCCTTAGTTTGATAACGGGATAAACTTAGCACTTGGTTACGTAAAACTAACCAACAAAATCACACGATCTTTGCTTTTTATATGTCTGGAAATGTTCTAGAAGTTGCGACGCTCTGCGCTGTCAATTTTCCAAGGCACGTGAGAGTTTTCGGTATAAGAAAAAGGATAGAAATAGCCTGTTGTTGCGTAGCTAGCTTCTTACGTATCACATACGTCAGGGGAATGTTAGTAAGGTTGCCAGATGAGAGCAGTATTACGATACATCCATTTTTGTCAATGACAATAATTAAATTACTTAATACTTCGTTTGGAAGGATAATTATTTAACCGTAGTAGGGTGGATATATAGAAAACTATCAATAAGTACACGAACCAACATGATGGAATACACCCTTGTAGACCCTTCAAATAGCGATGCTGGAAAGGGATACATCGTTTTAAAGGGTGAAGTAAACATTTTTTTGCAAAGAATGAAATCTAAGATTGATTATTGTTATTCCTACATATCACAAATCGACAAAGAAATACAGAAAATATATATTATATATGAATATTGTAGTTGTTATTTTGTTTATCTATTTTAACGGATAGTTACAAAATTTTTTTAAACCATATTTAACTAAATCTAAGCGGCTATTATTAGTCGGGTAGGTTTTTAATTTAACACTATCGGTGGTTGAAAGCTTATGAACCTTATAAGTTGTAAAACAGTATTAGGTAAGTTATTGCATTTTGATCAGTTACGTTTGGCAACGCTGCTGGCGCATTGTCCGCCCACTAGTGACAAACTCACTAATCATCCTATTGCGACGTTAAAAAAGAAATCTGTTTAGTATTTAGGTACTTATTTTAAAAAGCAGTAAAATACTTTAAATTTAATTCCGATGATCAAAATAGCAAACATCTCATTAAAAACACACAAAATAATAAATTTGAAACATTTCTAAAGTAACGCAAACAGTTATCAGTTATTCCACTGCTGAATCACGTTTGGCACAGTTTCAGGTCATCCAATTTACCAACTCGTGTTCATACGTCTCTCTTTAGGGTAAAGTTCACGTTTACATTTCGAAAAATACGAACAGTTTCTTACGTGTTGTATTTTTTTTCATAATGCGACGCTGGTGGTTGTCTCGTGGGAGGTGGCGGCCGCCACGGCCTCGMGGGTGCCGCTTTGGATTTCACGCTGTTTTTTCGCATTTTAAAACGTTCACTTAAGATTTATGACACTGACAATAACGGAAACTGATAGTGTTTTATTTATTTTCTATGAGCGCTAGCTTTTTCAATTCGCGGACATGCCAAATTAAAATTATAAGTGATTTCATGCAMACGAGTTCTGTATTTTCATCTTGAGGGGAACATGGCCACTGCCTGATACCATGAAGCATGCAGATCGTCGAGATGCGCTGGCTTTTGAACAGGTGAGTCCTAAATGTAGTATTTTCGATTTGAACAAGTCAATTAATGGCAGGTACGTAAAGTCGGTAACGACGATATCGTCCAAGTTACGCGCCTGATGGTTAGCCCTTACATCGCTAGGTGTCGCTTAATTAGCTCGAAATTAAATAATAGTAAAACACGACTTGTTTAATCCTACTTCCAAATTTTTGGAAGTAGGATTAAACAAGTGTTTTACTATTATTTAATAACTTCCAAAAAACTCCACTATTCATTATTAGCTCGAAATTGCCGGGAATTACATGTAGAATAGGTGATAAGCTTTGAAAATACAAACTTTTCAACTTTATTAGCCAGGTAGTTAAAAAAAACTAATATTCAGAATAAAAGCGTCACATTCATTTAGGTAATAAATGTACCAGTATTGTACCAGAGCGGGTTTGAATTTATAGGGTTTTGAATGTAGATGATTCACGGCGTGCTTAATAAGATAATAAATAACGATTAGAATGTTCAGTGACGTTTTATATTAATATTTTTTTTACATATATTTCCGATAGAACATCCAGTAGGTATCCTTGATAAAGGAGCAATCTTGGCAAATATAAAACGGTAAATTCGCAACAAGCACGTTAACCTCGACGCAACGGGCGTATATATTGCGTTTTATTTATGCAAATCAATAGGAGAGACTGCAAAAGAAAAATGAAACGCAGTAACCCGCCAGCTACCGAATAAAAAAAAATCAATGTTAACATAATGTATCAGTCATTGAAATAATCTACAAATAATTACGCGGCAACAGACCGGTTTAATGAATACAAGAAATGTGAAATTTTATCAGCGCTAACCGGTAACAAGCGGTTTGTAGCTTAGGAATTCGATATTTAATTTACACAGATATAATTCAACTGCGTACCTGCGACATTTCAACTTATCGAAATACAAGAAAATTTTATAATGCACGTTAAAACGTGAAGGCCTAAGGTTACGTTGTACAGTCTCGCGTGATATTTCCATTTGAGTTTCAGATACTTTACAGGTATTTTTATTGTTCTTTTATTGAGCTTATCACACGTTTCCGGTTTACCCAACCGCAGGGAAAAAACTTCAAAGCGTTACGTATAGTTACGTTTATAAAAAAAATAAATATAAATTTAAGAATCATTACCCAGCCCATCACGCTCAATCATTCAACGTARACGTAATTTTAATGGCAGCACAAAAAAGAAAAGATGCGAGGCCTGAAGAACCATCCATTCTCTATCATCACTGGATGGATATAAACTGTAAAAATCACGTTCAAAAAAATGTGCGTCATGTGCAGAGTTCTTTATACAAACCACGTTCTGCCACTGGTCGGAAACTTGCAAATTAACGGATTTCACAGATTTAAGTACGCTTAGAATTAGCGTTACGTTGAATAAATTAAAAATAAAGAGAAAGCACTTTCACTAGCAACCCTGGACTCTTGCAACGAACCTGACCTAGTTAATGCCGCTACCTGAGTACCTAACCACATAACGTTTCTCGTCTCGGAGAACCAAATGTAACGTAAACATGGTGTAAAAATTTTACAACATACATCGCAACCGAAATTTTCAGATCACTTTAAATTATTGCGAAAATTGCCTAAATTTGACTACCGTTCCTTGGCATATCTCTTTTTTCCTTATTTGAAAATAGTATTTTGATTTAAGTAAAAACAGAATGAACTGTCAAAAGCCCCCGCCCCCCCCCCTTTTTATAAAACTAGTATTTTCAGTCCTGTGCAATTGGCAGAATCTCGGGTACATTTAACCATTCACATGGCCCGTGTAAATTAAAGCGATTATACCTATATCCATTGTCCATTGTGTTGCGCTAACGCTCCGTGGAGAAATGTGAAATTTCAGCCGTTGCGTAGGTATAGACCGTTTGCATAATTCGCACTTCCTTGTTCGGAAGCAGGTACGAGCTATGTTATTGCATCATTGGAGAAAAGTCAATGCAGTCGGAATCTTTTTACTTATTGGGTTACCGGTTCTAACCGGTTGGCGATTTCAAATGTTAAAACCGTCCAGCTGTTTATTTTTATAATGGTACAAGGGGCCTTCGGGTCTTGTCGAGTTTTGATTGTGTATTCTGATGCATTTATATCCTAAACGTGTGCACATACTTCTTTAACAAAACCGTTACTATCTCAATTTTTTTAAATTCTTGGTAAAAATTTAGGGAGTGTGGTACAATGGTCTGCTCCATGGCATCTTCGCCTCCGTAAACAAAAATTGACCTAGATGACAATAATGACGCTTATCTTGAGCAATCCTCAGATACTGTTCATTTAGAATAACAAATTCGGCATTATAGGTACTGTATGTTCTGTTGTCAATAAGATAGGTACACAACGTGATAGGATGGCTTGTTGCGATATTATTGACTTTTTAGTTACCCACATAACTATTTGCTGCCGTCTACCTTGAATAGGTACCATAGTGTTCGCTCGTTAATGGAATTTATGTCTATATTTGTCTGTATTTGTTACGCATTATGCATGAGCGTGTCCTCGCAAGTAACCAATATGTTGCACTAATCAACGTGCATAAATGGAGGTAAAATATTTATGAATACCGATATACACTGAGAATATTTTTTTGTCATATTGATGACGATACGAAACAAACTCCGGAAAGCCGGTATCGTAGAAACAGTACTGAGTAACAATAATCCTTTACTGATGAAGACCCTTTTGTTTAGAAACAAATATCTATATAGGTAGGTAAGAATAAAAAAGGTGAATTCAAAGTTTTTAATAAAACTTCATCGTTCAGAAATAATATTATAATATGCACAAGGACAGTAATAAGGTATAAGCAAGGGCAATTTGTGCCATCTTCGAGCCAAGAAGTAAAGAGTGGACGACCTGTGTTACATTCAATCTTCAGTAAACTCCTGAAACAACACCTGCAACAAAAAAGGATTTCGAATAACAAAGATATAAAGTTCTATTTTGTTACATACAATGAGATTAAGATGTAAGGAATTTATAAATAGGTACATTCTAAAAGTAATGGTCTCATTAGTGTCATTTATGAGTAATTGTAAATATATGAAAAATTTTAGTTAGCATAATTTCACTATAAGTGTACCATTTTTAATATATAAAGTTCTGTTTGACGTTCACCTGGCTCTTCCCTGCAATATCCACAACAACGAATGATTCCATCAGGAGCAACATAGACCTCACTTATTGGATTGCAATCTGTAGGCTGTACGTTCGCGCATCGCACTCTAGAGCACAAAGTTGGATCTGTTAAAAGACTATATAATTTCTTCAGTAACTATTATGGAACTAGATGACTTACCGATCTTTACACAAGTATCGCAGCAATAACAATAGCCGTCTCTTTCCACAAACATTTCGTTTGGTTTACAATCTTCCCTTGTTGTTAATAAGCAGCTTACCAAAGGGCACTTTCTGCACGTTTGACCAGCTGCATTTAAAGTTGTTACGAATAGCACAAGAACGATTGCTTTGGTGCACTTAAAATTCATTGTGAAAGATGCTAATAATACTGAAATGTATTCTTAATGTTTGCGCTTTATAAACGACCTTTCGACTGGTATATTTTTAAGTATTACACGCGCTTATTTAAACATGAAGATTAGTTGGTATTGGGTATGGGTTCTGTAGTAAATGGTCCGTATAACTTCTTTCAAAACTGTGTTCTCACGTCCCAAGTGTTGATAAATAAAGCATGCAATTAAATTAACGGTATAGTTTTTTGTATGATAGTGTGTTTTTGTTTGCAGTTATTGTTATTGACAGTACCATAACAGTGATGTAAAGAAGTAAGCATGTATCTGATAAGAAAGAGCAAAGTGTATAGAGTGAAAGCACCAATGAAAAATACCCACGGTCAGCAGTGCTACACATACAAGTGAATTAATCTGAAATATTTTTTCATGGATAAATATGTATGCGTTTGGAGGAAGATATAGTAGACGCTAGACATGGATAATTTTCTCTCCGTAAAATATAATAACCTAGCTCACTCATATGTAAATAATGAACGATTTTTATATCGCGTGGTAGTCGCTAATTTAGGTACTATACACGCAGAACAAATTGACCCCTTGCCGAAATAAACATTTAACAAATAGGTTGTTAAACTAAGAAAAAAAATCACAGTGTTTAGGTAGTTTAAAATTGACGAGGAAATCGAGATATAGAAATTTCTGATACAAATAAAATCTTAATATTTACAGATTTTTTAGAGTCCTATATCTATTTGTATATGCCAAATGACTAAATGAATCCTTGAAATTTAATTCTGTTGTTGGCACCCTACAAAAATATATACATTTTGGAAAAAACAAGTAAAACACGTTATAAAGGAACCATTAATTTCGCAGTTAGTGCCTAAAATGTTTCAATGGTTCGTCATGACTCACGCAACAATCTTTTTACTTTTCTGCGATCGCCCCGAGATATTACTATGACATTTGTGTGTAACACAGCTACTAAGACGAAACAGATATAAACATATAATCTCCAGTTACTGAGTAACCTCGAAAACTGGAGGTCCGTTATAGCGTTGTGATGTTACATAAGCCGAGACAGTTCGATGCACTTCACAACCAAACGTCGCTGTTACGTTATCCGTTACGTAACAATGACCTAATGATTTAGTTCTCGCTAAAACCGTACGATATCATGTGCTAATTTTGCACCTGATGACTAATCTGTAACTCATCGTAGGTGATATGTTGTTAATATTAACTGGTTTAGAGATGAATCAGCGTTATACATATATGTTATGAAGACTGTAGTCATATTCAAAGAAACAGAGGACCCCAAATAGGAAAAAATTATAACTAGGAATAAAAATTATTTTCGTGTAAACTTGTTCATTAGGTGTTATTTTCACTGGATTTTCTGTGTTTAAACTTGCAGGGTGGGATTATAATAGAACTGTATCTTCACTTCGGCAAGCTTCAATAAGCATTCTTTCGACGGTAGACTTACGCTTCAATTCATTCTCAAACTGAATGAATACAAATGGTTATTTGAATGGATGTTTAAGACCAGTTAAATCTGCCGTATCTTCCTTTGAAGGCCAGATAAATAGATACGTACTTATGGTTGCATGTATTCGAATAATTTGGAACCTTCTAAATGATCGAATGATGGAGAATTTGATTGACAGTGGTCAGATTATGTGCCCTTCTTTAATGGTCTTGTATGGTACCATGTAGGGATTTGATAATAATCTGCTTACAGATAAGGATTATAGACGATTACAATTTATAAAMATATTTATATATTTAAGAAATGTTATTGGTAAGCGGTAAGTTTAACCAGGTGATTTAATGCGTTTTTGACAATTTGTGGCGAAACGATTACACCCAAATCACAATCGTAAAGGTAAATAAATAAAAAGTAAGAATATACGGCGAGATATGTCCTAAGAATGTTTGACACATACCTACTATTCAGTAGTTTATGGTTTACTGGACATTAATTTATCTTTGTTTAAAATTAAAAAATAAAACAGAGCATATCAAGGGCAGTAATGAGTTTATCGTTCTTTCAGGAAACGGCTGCGCCTTGGTGACATCAGAAGAGCGTCAGTCAAAGCCACAATCCCACCAGTCGCTGCAGCACCAGAGGCACCCTGCAAACTAATCTTGTTGCGTGCCGGTGCATCGGTATGGCGAGAGAAGAACAAGTACTGTGGTTGGTACGATTCACAGTTGTCGGCCGTCGGAATACTCCAGGCACTGAAGGCTGCGGTCATCCTTAAGAACACTGGTAATGACAAGATCGACATCGCCTACAGTTCTCTGATGTCCAGAGGTCTGAATTCTGCAAGGATAGTGTTGGCCAAGACGAAGCAGACCAAGATTCCACTGATTAAGACGTGGAGACTGAACGAATGCCACTATGGCCTTATAACTGGAAATACTAAGGCCGAAGCTGCTCAAAAGTTCGGTAGGGTCTGGTGTAGTCTGGTTAGCAAAACACTAATCAAGATTTTTTTTTAAAGGCAAACACACCATCCAAGATATCTTTAAAAACTTCGAAGGCACCCCGCCCTCGATAACAACGAACCACCCCTTTTACAGGGCCATAATTCAAGATCCCCGTTACAAGGATATACCACTCGACAAGTTCCCAACGTCTGAATCCCTGCAGTCGGTACTTAAACGAGTGCTTCCTTTGTGGAATACGGAAATAGTTCCCAATCTTAAGAAGGGAAAAAGGGTTTTGGTGGTTGGGCACAGGTGCAGCATGCGTTGTCTGATCAAAATCGTGAGTCATGTCAGCGATAAAGATATACCGCACATACCTGTACCTCACGGTATACCGATACTGTACAATTTGGACGCCAATTTGAATCCAATTCCGGACAAAAATGTCAAGTTTTTGGAGGCGGAAACCAAGCTGAAGAAGGCTATAGATGATTCCAAAGCGAGAGAATGATGGGTTGTGCTGCACGTTCTCTTTTTTGTAATACATATTGCGAATAAAGCCTTGACGTGTGCTTTAGACGGTAAACGTGTTCAATTGCTTTTAAAAGCAAAAAAATGAACTTTACATTTTAGTTCTACCACCACACTTTAGATTCTAATAAATATCCACGGACATGATATCCAGGTCACGACACGAAAAGGGTGCTGAACATCCACAGTGTGTAATTTTTATAATTTAAAAAATGGGATTAATATCTTACACCATCATTAAAAAATGGAGCCTTTCGAAATCAAGACATTATTTTAAATAAATCGTGCGATACATTTTTGAAAATAAAGGCCGCGCTATGTTTTTTTGTGATTTGCTACTTTTGCCGAGGTTCTTTCTAAAAGCAAAACCGCAATATTTTATTTTGCTATATTTTATCGAAGGTTATATGCCATAAGAAACCTCGAGTGATGTAAATTGTACTACCAAATTACCACTGGATTTCTTTCAGCCACTCCAATTTGCCACAGTGTCAGCCAAGGTCTTTATAATTCTAATAGTGTTGTTAAATTAAATTTTATTTTAACACACAATAATTGCCCGTAGTTCAGAGTTTGTGTATCAAAACAATAGAACTATCTGTGACCCAGTAACACATCGGTTGTAGATAACATTTATTCTATGCTAATTATTAATGACACTAAATAATAATTAATACTGGCTTCGTCCAGTGAACACGCAAGTAAACAAACATTGCTTATTTCTATTACAGAAAAATATATTCACAATGATACACTTAAAATAAATAAACTCCCCGTCTCTTTAAGAAGAGTAGCCTACTTTCCCATCTTTCTCATCTGGTTCAGTGAAAGTGCTCGTTGCAAAAATAAACTTTGCTTTTCTTTACCATGAAAGGCATCGGCGTTTAGTTAGCCGGTCGAATGTGTTAATCAGTTTAGGATGAGAAAATGCAGTGGGTATACCTGTACGTATCGTATCGTATCGTTCAGTAGATGATAAATAAATAGGTCCCTGGCGAAATGAGGGAATTGGTTTTGGGTCAATAGGTTGAGAAAGGCAGTGCAAATTGACTGTTGTTTAGCAAGTTGGTTTATTTTTTGTGTTGTGGCAAACTATAAGACACTGCAAAAAATATAAAAAAAGTTACCCGATTTGCTTGTTTGGAATCCCTTTAGTTATATAGAAGTTTTTGAGTTGGATACAAAATTCTGTTTCCATCGACTATTGGAGTCCTGGTTTTATTTGTAAAAATTGCCAGTTATTTGCTGTAATAGCTCATTTCTGCAAAACTTTTCACTCTACGTAAGTATATACCGTTATCACGTTAAACCTCAAAACAGACAGGTAGGTATTGCAAGTGTTTTATAATAATACGGCAATTAGATTCGGTTGGCTGGCCAGGTCAATATTACCCACATCTTTTTATCGACCGTTTATTAAGTCCCAATGAAATCACATGTAAGAGCGCCAAGGTCTCGTTCCTTTAACGGATTTAACTGTTTGGAAACCTAAAGTTTTATTTCAGAGTATTAAGAGAAGGTTGTTCGACGCATGCTAGAGGACTTTTACAGGCAAATGTTTGAGGCATCGAGAGAGTCATGTAAACACATCGAATTTACCTAAAAAAAAAAACCACCTGTTATCTTAAGGATATATATATTTTAAATGAACTCGTTGTTCTAGGAATAGCAAGATTATTTCAGATTTTATCGTTCTGGTTACAAAAGACAAGAGAAATTATTCGTTAGTAATAATAATTTCAGGGAGATACTAAAAATTAATTAAATATGAATATTCATTAAATAAATAGATATTATTGACAACGTAGGTAATTTACATACAATGTAAATAAACAAAAGGCAGAAATTTATTCGAGTATCTAAAACTTCCAAAGGAAGTGCATATTAACCACAATTAAAATATGATAGGCAATAGAGATTCAAATTATCCCCTTGAGGATAAAGTATGATAAAGAAACTACCACATAAGTAATTTAACAAAACTGGAGCTAAAAGTGTTAGTAAAAATTAATTATTCTGACACTTTTATTTATGTCCTAATAAAAAATGTATTTTCCATATAAGGGAATGCTTCACAAATTAATGTTGTTAGGATTGTGTCTTATGTCATCCAACATCGAACCCAGACAACCTTGCGTCGCTGTGCAGTTATTAATCTTAAGAACCGCGGTTTTCGCAACCCCGACCCCGTCCATTTATTCATTGCCACACTTATATTGTTTAATCAACTTCCTAGCATCTCTTTCGCAATACCGCATCAGGTAGAACAATGGCCACTCGGGCCTAATTGACATGCACATTGTCCGCTTTGCATTCATACACGATCTTCGGAGGAGGAAGAGCCCAGCCAAGGATTTGTCCGTCGTAGTGTCGCAGTCTCGCAGTGTTATTGTTTTAAAAAATCCCGCAAAAACTTTCTATTTATTACCTGCCGAAGGTTGTTAGGTGGACATAGTATAGATACGTAGAGGCTCAAAGAACAACGAGGAGGTCAACAGAGGTGCGTATATAATTGTTTCTATAGTTGTATTGATTGCCGTTAAGTACTGCTCATGTCGGAGTAAATGAGCGTGTGTCCGATGAAAAAACACTTCAACACAAGGTGGCTACTGTTTCTACATACCTGACTTTGAAAATTTTTATGAAGTTTTGAAAGAGCATTAAAGTAACTTTGCAACACTGTATGCGTGTGTTGATATCATTATCGGTTTCCAAAATAAAAAAAAATAAAATTTCCTTACAGTGGGTTATAACATATCTTCAGTTTTTATTTCATTTTAATATGATTAGGTATATCAAAGTAGGATATACTTAACTGCAAAATAATATTACCATCATCACTTACTGTCACAAAAATTAGATTTTGTTTGATTATTCTACCGCTATCCAAAACCATCATTTGCAAATTGCTTGGGTTGAGTTTCCTATTATAATTCTACTGAATACCTACACGCTATAAATTTCCCGCCACCTCACTCAAACTCGGCAGTCCGAATAATTAGACACCTTTAAATGATAACCTAGGCTTTTTCGTTTGAATTTTATCTGTATTGAAGTTACAGCTGAGAGATTTCAGACAAAGGTTGAAACTTTTAAGTGAACCGACCGCCAATTTTCGTTTCTTTTTGGTGGAACAAGGACGCTATAGTTATTCATGTGAACGGCCGTCAAATGCGCACAGATAAGATAATGGGTCGAAGGTTAATAAATTCACGCCTAATTACAGTAGGTACCTAAAGCAGTTTCACTGGCAAGTTCCCTAGCGTCCACTAAAAACTGTAAGTTTCGCAGATGTTTTACCTATTTATATATCGACATCGATATACATTATCGTGTTATTTAAAATGAACGTAACTAGTTGTAGTTCTGAGCAATTTTTTTTCTATACGCCATTATGATACATAAGAAAAAACATTGATATTGGTACCACGTGTTACCTCGTTTACTATTTTTTTTTATATAATACCATATTCAAGCACCTGTAAATATTATATTTGATAATAATGACCTTTTGCCTATAACATATTTCGGTGTTAACAACGTAACGTAAGGTGACATAAATAACAACTATTGCTATTGCTATTGCAGTATATTGACTGACTTGCCTTACTAGAGATGGTACACACATCAAGTGATTGGGTAGAGTTCAGTACCACGTGTTACAAACTTCATATGAGTACATAAATGGTTTAGTGTTTTGAAATATACAGACGCAAATGCGACAATATTTTTCATGTTGAGCAAACGCTAATCTATCTGTTACTGCTGTAGCGTCACTTGTTGGCATAACCACATCAAAACAAAACGTTTTAAATATGCAACTAAGTATCTAAAATAAACTCCCTCCAATGACGTACCTATAGTTTTAGCTGATCTGAAATTGTAATTGATTGCTGCCAGCATGTTTTTGTTTTCTCGTTGTGCTATTTGTCTGACGTAACCTTAGTGTTTATTTTGCACATGGTGATTTTAAAATTTCCTGCGAATTTGTAAACTAAATTTAGAGCGTGTCACGTCGATATAGAAAATCAAACATGGCGAGGCGGCGAGGGTACTTTTTCTGTTGATTTGCAAATGTGTTACTTAATTTTATATGGAATTGCTTTGATCGTTTTTTATAATATTTAAACAAATGGTCGACGCTTAATAGTCAATAGTTTCGGTTCGAACATTAGAATCGTTTGTGAACAAATACAGAATTGTTATACTGTTAAATTTACTGCCGATTTACCGAGTTAAAAGATAAATTGATAGCGAAAACATTGTGTCTTAAATTTTAGAATAAATCAAAACATAATATTAACAATAACTTTTCTCTTTTGTGTGTTACTAGTACCAAGTAAAAGGGTTCAAGATGCACTGACGTTATTAGCTACACTTTGGTTTGAAATTTCGTTTTCGTTAATTTGCGTGCTCCAGTACCTGTGCACGTCTCAGTAAATAATTTTTGAATATTGATTTATATGATATTGAATGTCAGGTTAACTATTCAAGTGGAAAATAAGTTTGACTGCGTTTTATTCAGTAAATGTATACACAAGGTAGTGGCCTAATTAGATTGTGTATGTAAGTACAATAATTAGGAAATTTTGATATAACAAACAAACATTCTTTACCCACATAATTGATGAGTTTGAACACTATACGAGCGGGTGGATTTATCAAACAGCTTTATTTTTATCAGAACAAAACTATTATTTACCACTTTCTTCATCAAAACTGGGGTAAAGCTTTCTGGTCTAAAAACGGATTTTCGACTATATTTACTTTGATAGGGGAGAAAATGACAAAAACACATCCACAAAATCGATAGATACTTGAAATCTTAAAATTTCCGTCTCTTTCATTTCTATTTTAATTAATCACTTCAACTTTTAACTTTTTGATGATAGAATTAATTTTTCTGTTTATTTCGTGGTGTCATATTTGATACGTTTATGGCAGGTTATATTATGTTGCTAAAGCTTCAACAGTCTATTAATTCATAATTCATAAGAGCGCACGTATTCTCATGAAATCTGACACCAAAACTGCACAGTGCGATAAACTATCTGTTTGTCGTTATAAAGTAGGCCTTTGCCTGACCGATGGACGAATTTGCTCACTGACTTTGTTAGTAAACAAAAATCGCACTACCTAAGTTTGTTGTTGCAACTCCGAGGACGAGCAAAAATTATTCTACAGTGCGTGCTGTTTGTGTTTCCCTACGTTCGTACTGTAAGCTGTTTTATACGTATGTATATTACTGGAGGTTATCGGTGTTTAACTAGTGCTGATGGTGTGCTTCTGTGTAAATAAACAAGGCCGACATGCAAAATGTCGAATTGTTAACTTCTAATGTATTTTGTTAGCCCTTATAAATATTCAACTAGCAAATTGAGTAGGTCCTATTTTTCTTTTCGTACTTAGTTATACGTCATTATTCTAGGGTTAACTGGAACGATACAAAGTAAAATAATCATTTGATATATACCTGTGGCATCTTGTGCTATCAAAAACAGATGACATCGGAGGAATTGCATGAAACACTTGCATGGGGGCCCGATTTTCGACTTAAGGGATTTAATAACTGAATTAAAATGCGCCAATCGAATAAACTCAAAGCGTCATAAAAAATCTACCATTAAATAGTAATATTTATAGGAAAATTTACAAAAAATGATTCTATTATTTAAGCAGACAGACACCTTGGCCGATACTTTTTATATCAACCAGTTGAATAGTTTTGTAGATTATTGTGTGTGAAATTAAAGCAATATAAGCGGTATAACACTGCTAGCTTTGGCTGTGGCTAACTTTGCATCGTTTGTATATAGGGGCAAAGTGAGAGTGAATGTGTAAAGTTTAATACAAATAGTTTATGCACCGGTGGCTGGTTCCTATTCTTCGTATTAAAAAATCTTGTCAATAAAAGTGCCACATTGAGCACAGGCTTGCAAATTTAGTTACAGTTCGTCCCGCTTAAAAGAGATTTATTAGTTCTGGACCTAATTTTTACACGTCACTAAAATGAATTATACGTTGTCAAGAGGTAAATTATTATATAATAGCAAGTAAATAAGTGACATGTCTTACATTCCATCAGTCGATCTACAACGTGCACTGCCAGCGTGGAGTTGATAATCGCAGATTCGTACTGATAAATTAATTTTATAAACGTGGCTTTGTACTTGATGACAGGTACTCGTAAATTTTGAGGTATCAGAGTACCTATTCAAAGATATGTTACGCCAGTTCAAAATGAACTCTGTGTGTATCTCACTTAATATTATCTAATCAATACAAGGTCAACCAAAACCACGTGTCTAAGATTGTAACGTCATATTATAAGTCAGCGATATTGTCAACCATGCGAATTTGTTTAGACAAAATTGTAGAAATATATCACACATCCCAATTCAAAATAGTAAAAATCATTTCGCATTTAAAGAACACTTTCAACTAACGTTGTCTGAATATTTTTAAACATGTGCCTCTTACTTGGTATTATTGGTGTTACTTGCTTTTGTCCTAACGGGGCATTATACTTGTATAATACACACCGACTATAGACAGCACTCCAATGAGTACATATCATAGTAAATCGATTCTCAATTACTGAGTTATCTAAAATTATTGAATATTGTGAAGATTTTTGCTTACTCGATGTGAATTTGAGAATTACGAAAGTCTGTAAATGTCAACTGACGTGCCCTTAGAAGCATTGAGATATCTAAATGATTTGCTCCGCTTTCTTTGCGTCGCCTGCTGTTTATCACAGGCTACAATTTTTTGCTTGTTCCCTAGTTATCCGGTTCATCTACACAAACCGATGAAGTAAACAGACAAAAAAGCGTTTCGTTTCTACACGAGCTGGTTTTGTTATCGCAACCTTTGCCAGTATCAAGATGCAATTTGTTAAGTTTCACCGGATTACCATATTATCGGTTTTGACAACGGGTGGTTTCTTTGTAGTCTGCTTTCGTCATTTTGGAAACTCAAGAACAATGGCGCACGTTTCTTTTTGCACTCTAATAGCAAGTACAAATTCAATACAATTAACGTGGATATGAATTAACAAGTAATACCTATATAATGTGCCTAAGCCTAATAAAGGTTTGTTGGGGTTATTGTATTCATGAACAGAAAAATGTGTGCTTATACAAGTTATATTATATTATTATTAGTTATTATAGCATAGTTTAATTAATGCTTGAGTACCTACGTAACCACTATTTTATTAAAAGTAAATTTAAACAACCTTGTTATAAAGAAAATAATTTTAAGCATCACGTAATTAACTGTTAAAAATTTCTACAATTTGCTAAATCTATTTCAGCACTATTAGGCAACAACCATTACAGCAATAAATCTGGTTTTTATATAAAATGTATTAAGTGTTGTTATTTGTATTATTTTGCATCAGTCCTACGCTTCGCAATTTTGTGCACAAAATGAGAAAATATTGAAATATTGAACTTATTAAAAGAATATAATAGATCTATCTGCCGTTGGTTGCGGTGCAGACAGCACAGCATAGACATGCATTAATATACATAATAGGTAGTGCATACTTAGAAAAGTGTATTTTTGATACACAACTATTGTACACCGGTTTATTGTCATTTCATTAATACTTATAGGTAGCTTCTATGCAACTGGCAGTTTAGAAGTTGGTTTGTTTCAGACATAAGATAATTTGCATGTGAGCATCCCTTTTAGAAAAATATCTAAGCCATTTATAAAGCTGTTTCTTAAAATTTTTAACTTAATTATGGTACGGATTTTTAATTTTCATTATTTATCCCTTTAATACCTAATACATCGGATTCATAGTAAGCAATAGTAGCAGGCCTTCTTTTTTAAAAAAAGTTTCGATAAAGTTTAATTTTATACAAGATACAGTTCAGTACTTATTAGAACCTTTTAACACGTGTAGGTGTATTTATAGATTATCGCAGAGTGGTGTTTTTCATTTCTTTAGTCCAAAATAAACGTGGATATGAGAGATATCGCCGGAACCCCAAATTGTTATAATCTTGCCTCTTTTGAGAAATCAGCCAACCATAATTCTAAATAGAGAAGAAATGTCAGACGTAATAGATAATATTATCGGTTTTGGGTAACAAAAGGGAAATTATGAATACTATGATTACATTTACATTCCGTAAATTGAAACTAGGAGTTATTGCAGGTTCTTATCTGCAGTCAAGGACGTTATGTCACTATCAGTAAGACACATTAGATACTGATTACTACTATACTATCTCTGGAAGGTAGTGTATTATCATTACTAGAATTCAGTAACATCTATTGCGAATGATTTAAAACTAGTTTACATGCAAAATAATTAGGTATAAAAATGCTAGAGTATAAACACATTAACTGGGTTCTTTATAGATGAATTTTGATCGTCGTCAACCTTGATCCTAAAAACTTCTTAGCAAGATTCATTACCTACTGTTTATGATACGTGAGTGTCCATACCACTGTGGTCCAGGGTAAAAGGGCTCCCAAAGCTTTAGCGCAACATCGGTGGTGGTAAGATTATGGCCATAATAGTTTTTTTTGAGATGCCGAACGAGTTATCAATATGCCTACACTAAGACTAGACAATAAATCTGATTTTTTTAAAAAGAGGTTGCGTAGTGGTTATGCGACAGATGTTTCGATTGCCACATTTAGTAATGCAATGCTCCAATTTTTTGTCTCTTTCCCAAACTCAAGGAACACCTAACGGGACAAAAAATTTTTTCTTTAATATAATGTTGCTTTCAACATAAAATGTTTTGTTAGGTAAATATTACTATAATGTTATAAGCTCTCTAACTGTTATCGTATATGTTCCATTTGGCATAATTACGTAGGAAACAACCCAATCTACTATTGCGGCGTTTGGAAAAACCAACTCCATAGTAATTCGAATAACAAATAATAATTGCAGAATAAATGTAAAAACCGCATTGGCGAGTGTATCAAATCGGTTGGCCCTCCAGGAGAACGTCCTTCAGGTTTCAGCTGTTTTTACAACGTTATCCTTTGAAACAGAACACTGTAATTAAGTGGATAGATTGCAAAACTTCGATCGCAAAAAACACTATGCAACTATACGTCCGAAGTTTTATTTGTAATTGTATTGTAGTCGACTGTTAAATTGTGCGAATTTAGTTTACTCAAAGCGGCGGCCTTCACTTTACGTTACGTTATTTCGAACAATTTTTGATATTAATATGGTCACCAATGGTGGTGGGCAGCTAATTTAAATAGAAAAGAGAGGGTGTGTAACCACATCGCTACTACAACTACAAGTCATTTAAAACAACTCTATTTACTTTTTACTATAACTTTTATTTTCTGTCTAAATTATACGTATGCGTCTGTAAAAATTGGAGTTCCATGAACCTACAATGTGATATTTATCTTGTTTACCCACCTGTATACCTACAATGCTTATCGGTTATTACAGGTGAACAATCTGCGCGCAAAGTTCTGGGTACACGTTTTACGAGTACTATGTATTTGGCAACTGGCACTGTCGGACCCATACCCATAGTTTAAGTATTTATCAGTGAAGTCCGTGGATTTTAGCCTGTTAACGTTTCATGTTTTCTGTTTGATTGTTTTTTTTTGCAAATGAGATGTATGCTAAAATGAGTTTATTAAACATAGTGCTAAAACGCTCCAATTTTATTATCAAATTTTGGAAAACAAAGTGGTCATGCAAGACCAGGTCATATAGTATTATTTAGTCTAAGGCCCTCTCTGTTTGGGAAAAGTATATGAATATGTACTATCGAATAAGCAAAAAGCGTTGCTGTAAAAAAAATATGACGATGAAGTCTTTTGTTTCTGCCGAAAGGTGAACAGAGCAGCATGCAGGGCATGCTTGGCAGCTTTTTCTGACTTAACACCATACAAAATTAACACAGCTTCAAATTGATAAACAAGTTATTCAAGATAAACATAAACTTATTTCCGATTTTACAATAGATCCCATTTTGTATAATTAATTATTATTATTATTATTTATTCGATACAAACAAAAGGTTGCACAGTTGTGTTGTGCTGTCTGTATAAAAATTGTTAACAGGACCTTAATCTGTTGCGGGAACGTGTAACCTCAACACGTGCTAAAGCCATCCAATTAACTAATATTGATAGGAAAAATACCTTACATTATTTAGGCGTAATAATGGGGCGAGAAGCGGTTAACCGTATCACGAGTAGGTACAACATACTTTAATCATTAAATGCGTACTTGAATGTGCAGTGACAATTAAAACTGTGGGTAAGGACTTGAAGAAGTCGTCGTGTGTCGTTATGAACCGTGAAAAAACGATCGCTAAATAAATGAAATAGTATTAAAAAACCAAGAGTATTATTATCCTATTGCAAAATGATGTGACGAGATGGAGAATTTTATAAAATACGAATACTTAGAAATACAACGGTAAGTTGAAATATAAATACAAATTATAGGTATATATTTCATAGCTACCTAGTTATTAAATTGAAATTAAGAAGGGTCGGAGTTATTTAGAAAACAATTTTTCTTCTTTTAAAGCAATCATACGTTAGAAAAATAGGTCGACGTTAATATCAAATTATGCAACGGGTAACTTCTTTTTATGTCGTTTTAAACCTCAACTTGACCCACTATTTGCCGATATAGGGATATACATACGTGACACATGACGATTCGTCATCGAAAAAGTTTACGATAAAGGTTTGGCCTAAATTCCCAACGCGGTTATACCGCACAACGGAACAAAAAGAGACAGACCATTTGCATTTCGAGTCGCCGATTCTGTTATTTTCACGAACTTTTTTATGGATCTTGACATCGACTTGTTGGGGAGTTTTTGTAGAATGTCGTTGACACTTTCATCCAGAAAGTGAACGTTTCCATAGCTTCCCCCGCTTCCGCCTAATTCTGTTTTTAAATTAATGCTCGCCGTAAAAGCGTTAATTTCGGGTATTGCGTTATAGGTAGCCCAGGAAACTTTCACTTTGTTTCTATCTTTCAAGTTCGCGATGTAAAATTTTCTTTGTTGTCTCGTTACAAATAGCAGAAGGAAACGCGAAGATATGCCGAGAATAAATCGTCCCATATGATGTTAATCGATCGAAAACGGTATCACCACCAACGAATGCGATTTATTTTGATCACTTACAACATTACAAAGCTGTTACGAAAAATTTTATCACATCCAACGTACATTGGAAAACGTAACGATAAACGAAGGAAGATAGATACTCGACTTCATATCGACTTAAAGAAAGATCATTTACGCCAAACTTGAAAACAATTTCTACTTAAATGCCATTTGTACACTACCGATACCTATTCATGAATTGGCAAATGAGTTAATCATGTTGTAACCTTATATCATGTATTTCAGGTGGTTACATGAAAAACGAATTGTTGGAAATTTTATAACGTGGCTGCATTTGCGTCTAAGGTGAGAGGTCCTCGCATTTCGTTTAGATGAACAGCTTATCAAATTATTTTCCATCGGGAGTGATTGTATCACAATGCGGAGGTGACTGATCGGTACCACGTTCGACAAAGGTAAAATAGATCCTTTGTGTATTTAATAGGTCAATCACCCATTCAATAATGTCATTATTTGAGGCCAATGCCAGCACGACGACGAATAACTTTATTTACCAAGTCAATATGACCACTGACCGACGATGAAAACTGTGCAAAAATTGTGTGTTACAGATGCATACATATAGTTTTCTTTACATTTTTGAAAATAACATGCATGCATGAGTAGGTAATCTGAAAAATGAAAACCATGCTGCAATTGAATCACTTAAATTAGACAATGGGTTGTAGCCGAGCTTTGGTAAGCCTACAGTTCAAAATCGTAGCGCAATTTTTGAATGAAACTATTTTTAGTACACGATGACGTATTCAGGTAAGTACAGGTATCTATTTTTCTTTTGGAAACGACGGTCGTTATCGTAATAACGGAATATCCCAGGTTTTTGATTGTAGTTACTAGAAATGCGTGATGCATCATCAGATTCCCGGTTGTATGACGCCAGTTTCTCGGTTTTTGCATCATAAATTACTATATCGTAATTATGCGTCATCGCGCGAAAAACATTTTCGCGCGCTACCGAACTGTTCAAACAAGAAAGTCATTGCGCGACGATTTTTGTTGACCGCTCGTTAGTCTACAACACAGGTTCACAACGAAATGTCTGTCTGTCTGTATTATAATGCAGGTTTTGGGCTGTTCGACTGATAAGTAACCAGGTACGTGTACTATTGCGAATAATAATTACTTCGAGGACGAGTTTTCATCGCAACGTCGCCGAGAAAGCAGCTATTATAAGCCACCGTCGAAACGCCGCGCAATTCAGTCGCGACTTTGTAATCGCGGTGTAAACAGCGATTATTATTAGAACGGATGCCGCAGTTGATACGAGAATGTGCAACGGTTGCAATCTGCCCTACAAAAGGAGAATGCAATATTCGTTTCAAGTTGCGCGCGTTTTTATATGCGATGACCGCTATTACCGACAAGGCCTGTTCTAGTTTCTAAATGGGTCTACTCTACACTACAGGAATCTGCAACACAGGCAACGGTGGTGCGTGAGCGCGAGGTGGGCCGGAAAATCGTCCGAAAATTCGAGTTTAAAAATGGATAGCGGTGGCATTGACTGGATTATCGTGAACTCTACTGTACTGTTTACTGTTTTTAGCGGTGTGTGCGTTTTGTTGTTGATATACATTCTGAGAGTGTTCAAAAGTGATTCGAAAAACGAGTACCCAGTTAAACGTAAGGACATTGCTATTGCTAGGGCTCTTCTGTGATTTTTATATAAATGAATGAAGATTACTGGGTTGATGCTGCCGTTGATGTAATTTAATTCACGGCATATTACTACTCGTGCCAGCGGAGCACGTGCTTTTCTAGGTTATCGGTTATATATAGCCTGAACTAAAAATAACCCCATATTCTGAACGAAATAATGCGTTTACTGTCAAAATAATTCTTGCTTGTCAGCGTCTTCAACTCTTACTGGTTATTTCAGATGAGCTCCCTCCTGTCCAGCCCGAAAAACGGAAGGAAGCTGCCCAGAAATCTAAGAAAAAGGGTGCCGATAGCAAGTGGACCGGAAGAACGGACAAGCAAGGATTTACTCACCCTTGGATGGTCGGTTCCTTGAAGGGTCACACAGACCAAGTTCTCGACATGGATTTCTCTGCAAACGGGAAATATTTGGCTTCTTGTGCCGAAGGTGAGTGCCCTGTTTCAGTGGCAGCTGTGTGTTTAAAGTGTCAGTGGCATTTTGTTTTCATGGCTCTCTTAGAAAACCATAAATGTTCCAAGCGACAAATCCTAGCTTTGTAAAAAAAATCATTCAAAAATGCCTTGGTTTAATCACTGCGTAGAACATTCATCATTTGTTATCATTTATCTTGTACGTATTATGGTTCGGTTATATTATTTTGTGGAGCATTCAATTATTTGGATAGAATAGACACCATCATATTTGGATAATTAGTAATATCAGTAATCCGATAAGTTTATTGCTTCTGATTCTGCTTTTTAGTTATTACTTTATTACGACTAATTCGCTATTTGTGATTATAATATGTTCCTAATGTTTTTTTCAACCCTCCCAAGTTCTAGATCATTTAAGGCAGAAATCATTAGGTCACATGATGATAAATCTGGAGACCTTGGTGGGTATTCTGAGTTTGTTAGAAAACATTTGAATCAATACAAAGTGGTAACTGTACATATTCTTCATAAATTACGCCAACTTAAGGATTGTCAAATTGGCACGATTAAATTTGCAGTAGATTATTTAGTTATTTGTTTTATGGATTAAACGAGACATTATTTAGTCCTACATTCTTCAGGGAAACTTTAGCCTATTTTTGTTCTAAAAGTTCTTTTCGCTTCTGTAACTAGCACTCCTCCTTATTAAACATCATAATTCCTGGCCGTTGTCCGATAACACGTTGTTGAAGTTGTTTCTTTGGTGAGAAGTGCAATTTTTAATCTTGAAAATGGTGCAGAGTAGTGAAAATATGTTCTTGTGTGCAGAAGACCAAGAAGACGCTCCCGGTGATTTGGACACGAGCAGCAGTAGCAGCAGCAGTAGTGTTAGTTCGACTTCTTCGGTCAGCCCGAGTCCCCGATCCAAGGGACTCTCGCGCCGTCAAAGGAAGAACCGTCGTCGCGACGACTCGGGCCCCAAAGTGATCAAGGGCAAGAAATTCGTCCCTCTACGCTCCTACCAGAAACTGAACAACATGCCCGACAGCATGATTTGGAAGTTCTTGTGCTCTTACCTGCTGAGTCCCGAACAGCTGCTGTCGATGGGATATCCGGTGGTTAGTAAAAAGTACGACGGCGCCATCATCTTCAAAAGCATGCAGCATCCCCTCCGTTATCAGAGGGTCAACGTCAAGTCGTCCAAGTTCAACGTGAACGCGAGGGAGTTCGTACCGCGCAGTCACAAATGCGAAATGGACGATTCGGGGCAGGGAAGTTCGTCGGAATCCAGCGAAACAGAAGAGGCCGTCGAACCCCAGCGATTCGTGATCGATGAGAGCTGCATTCCCGATCCCGACCCCCACGAACCCGAAACCAGGGCGTGCGTGTGCGTGCGTTGCAGGAGCACGTTCTACGTCAGGAACAACAGCGAGTACTGCGACTCGGAGCCCTGCCGGTATCACCCGGGCAAGATCTCCCGCAACCAGAGCGTCTTCCCGTGCTGCGGGGGCTCGTGGGACTCGGCCGGCTGCACCGACCATCCGTATCACGTGTGGTCGGGCGTGCGCATCGGTCTCAACGGTCCGTATCCGTGTTGCACCACCAAGGAGCGAAGGACCCCGCCGACGGACGGAAATTACGGGGTGTACGCGTTGGACTGCGAGATGGTGTACACGATGAGGGGACTGGAGGCGGCCAGGGTGACCGTGGTCGGCCTGGACGGCAGGCTGGTGTACGACGCGTACGTGCGGCCCGAGGGTCGGGTGATCGATTACAACACGGCGTATTCGGGCATCACGGAGAGGCACCTGGAGAGGGCGACCAAGAGGCTCAGGGATGTCCAGAACGACTTGATGGGTTTCATCCACTCGGAGACGATCCTCATCGGGCACGGGCTCGAAAACGACCTCCGCGTCCTCAGGATGATGCATCACAAGGTGATCGACACCGCCGTCACGTTCCCGCATTACAACGGGCTGCCGTACCGCCACTCGCTCAAGTTCCTCGTCGCCCAGCTGCTCAAGAAGGACATTCAGCGGGAGGGCGAGGGCCACGACAGTTACGAGGATTCCAGGTGCTGCATGGACCTCGTGCTGTTGAGGGTGTGGAAGGACTTCTTCGGACTCATCCAGCACCTCGAGACCAGTCAGTGACCCGTGTTCCTGTGTGATACAATCCGTGGTTCCTTTTTTTATACATGTAGATAAGTGATATGCGTCCGAATCTCATTTTTCTCTTTTTTTTTTTTATCGCAATTGTTCGTTGTTTCGTGTAAGTCCATTTTTTTGCGTGTAAATTTGCATATTTTCGTTTCATTCGGTGTCATGTTTCATGTAACCATTTGCCTGGACTGTGATTTTGTGAATCGTTTTAATTACGTGTTTGTTAATTTTTATTAATGTCGTTTTAGGTGGCAAATGGCTGTGGATACTATTTTTGTACAAATAATTTTTTGTAATAAATTCTTGAAATGTTTAGCGGTCCTCGTTATTTATGATGATTCGCACATCGCGGTTCCCCAGAAAGCGTATAGTGACATGCACGATGGCCCAGATGAAGAAACGACGAAGAAAAAATTTTTTACTACTGCATTCTACAATCTAAAATTATTTACAATAGCAGACTCTCATATGCCGGAGAAGCAAAACAAATGTTGTTTTTTAAAACGTAACCCCCTACAAAAATAAAAATTATATTTTTGCATTCCGTATAAAACTTTAGTGCTGCTATATGTTACCATACGGTAGGTCTAAAATGCATAAGTGTTGTTATTCGCCATTTTGTGGAAGAAAAACCAGCCATTAAAAATGCATGTAAGTCCCGAACTAAAAAATATAGAGTACATATTGAAAATTTAATTTTAAGACTATCGAACGGAATATTCAAATTTTATGCCTCAAGAAATCCTTTTTGAATGTTGCTATGTCCAACAGTGATGTAGTTAATAAAGAAATACCTTGAGTATGGAAAGAATGTAAAAAATATATATTCCTAAAAGTAAATACAGTTTCTTTTCAAATAAACACATAATGTTGTTTTGAATTTGAAATACAACTAGCATTTGTCCATCAACCTGATACCTTAAAAATAGGTAATACTACCTATAGGAATAATAATAATGATTTATTGCAATAAAATTTTTTTAATTTCTCTGGACATTTTCCTATGCAAGCATGTCTTATCAAGCTAAGTGTGGGCATAGCATTGAAAATGTCATTACTTTGTCTTTGCATAGTTGGTGATTAATCATAAATATCAAACCATCCATCTAGTCTCCGGAGATCTCCTTCGACATTTCGTAATGTTGCATTCTTATAAATAATAATTGCGCCGTCAGAAAATGCTATTGTTTTACCACTGGAGGATTGGAAAAAGAAATCCATATACATATGATGGTAAGCAAGAATGGTCGTAGGACAGCACCCTGATGCACTATGCACTCAGTGACTTAATCAGAGCCGGATATATGACAAAAGCTGCAATAATTTTTTTTAAATTATTTTATTTACTTTCTTGAAGACATGAAGAAAGAAACACATTCGTTAAAATACAGATGTGACGCATATGTTTTTGTAGTTGAACATACATCAGTAGAAATAGAATCTGATGTAGGTATATGTCTAAACTTCGATCCTGTACCTATTCTGTAATTTATGTGCAATACAGGGTTATCTGTTCTCGTTGGGATTGCAGAGTACAGTATAAAGTTAATATGAATAAATATTATAAGGAAAACTTGTAAAGATATAGTCATCTTTTTAGTGTGATTAGGATTTCCCTTTTTCTAAAAATGTAACTTAATCTATTACTCTATGTTGTATTGTTTTGCAAATCTTGTGTTATCTGGCGATTATTATGCTTTAAAATTGTAACTTTTAAACGTCTATTAAAATTGTTTAAAATTAGAACGACCTTTTCAAATACGAATACGCTCTGCTTATATCGAATTAACGTGCTTATTTTCTACAGTTATAAAAAAAGTACACCTACTTGCATGTGTGATACCAAATAATAGGTTCATACGCGTTGTAATTTTGACAGTGGAAGTGATAATCAAAAACTGCGCACAAATCACTAATCGTACGTTTTTTCCGCTGTTTACAGTCTGAGCTTTGTTTGGATATTAGCAAGGAAATATATCAAGGTAAACGGTGTAGTCATAGATAACGATAGGAAGTTTGTAAACCATATGTAAATTAGATGTGCCAGATTTTTTTGCGTAGTCAATTTCGATCGCGCTGACGAAGCGCACTTTATATAAAATTCCGCAGCTATAATGGAAGAATTATTTGCACATTTAAAAATTAAATTCGAGTTCAGACACGTAAAAAAATCCCTTATTGATTTTGATAACAAATAAAAAATCAATATGATAACATATTTACTGATTCACAACTTTAACTAAAACCGTTATCTGAATACTATGGGCTGGTGAGAAGACGCATACCACTGTACGTAGACGGTAAATCTTATTGGAATAATACAAAAGTTCAGTATTGAAGGTCTTCTACAGTGTACATTGGAAACTAAACATTTTAGGTAATTTATAATGTCAAAATGAAAATGCACGTCTATATAAGAAGAGAAATGATCGTAATTAAATCTAAGTCGTCAAATTATCCATGGTACCGAAAATTCGGAGGCAAAAAAGGTTATAAGCGTTTAAATATCCCTATAATTTTAATTAGATGGGTGAATTATTAAAATAAAATTAGTTCCGTTAAAAGGTTAATTTATTTAGTGATACATCTGTACGTTACTGGTTGAACGACAATATGTTGATTGACGTGTTGAGATTCCACAATAACGATATAAACTAATTGAAATACTATCATTACAAAACTGCGTTTTTAAAGAAAATATTGCAATTAAAAGTTTTTGAGATTATTCAAACGGGAATTGAATTTTAATTGCGTAACAATATACCAAATTTAGAATAGGCCCATCATGCGAAACCGACTTTCGACGTAACGTATATAATATTATCTCAAAGGCCCTATGGGTGATTAAGTATGGAAAGCGACGGTGTAGCGATTCCGACAAAAAAAAAGCCGAAGGGATTATCTGGACCGAACGTGTAATATGTGTGTAAATCTGAACTTTCTATGTCACTTTCACTAACGACGCGAAACGACTTCACATAGGCACACACGAATGCGTTGGAAAAAATTTCACTTGGAACAAATGTTGCCGAAGATTCAGCGTATATTCGAATTCATTGAAAAAAAATAAGCTTATTAAACATTCTTTCTACAGATGACATTTAAAACTTCGCTCGGAGTTTTGACAAGAAAGCTAAAAAACCTTCTCGTCCTAATATGTATTACCATAGATTAATTATTTTATCTATGGCATTATGGAGTCGTATTTATTTAAAAGAAGTAGTTATGTTTTGATAGCGTCACTTGGATTGGGGGCTAATATTTACGTAAGGTTTGCAGATCTCAAGTAGTTCAATTTTGTTGTGGTGAAGCCTGAATTTTGCGTAATACGATCGACAATCCTACATTCGCCTTTTTCAGACCGTACAGTGCTTCTGTGGGACGTGAGAGACCTAATCCAAAAGGAGCATAAATCAATCAGGATCAATATCGAATTTGATCACGCCACCTTTGTTAAATGGAGTCCAGATTCGAGAGCTTTTATTATACAACGTTACCACCAGAATAACGTCGAAGTGTACAAAGTAGAGAAGAAGAAAGATGGGTGGCTTGGACCTGCTAGCAAGGCACTCAGCTTCCCCAAGGTTTGTGTTCCATAGTGATGAACAGCACCGAAACATAAGATTCTGCATGCAATCACCTTGAATTTTACGTTTTTTTTCAGACCTATGATGACGACGTGATAGGCCTAGGGATATCTTGCAATGGCAAGTATATAATGACTTGTACGAACAAGACCGACATGATAATATGGGACCTTAAGGGCGAGCAACTGGCTCACGTGGATACTTATTTGATGTCGACCACCTGCGCAAAAATATCGCCATGTGGAAGATTCGTTGTAGCATCGGGTAATCTCGATAGCGATTAATAATGCAGATCGTACATTTAAACGAAATGTGGTTTCGTTGTTTAGGTTTTGCACCAGAAGCAAAAGTTTGGGAGGTCAGGTTTACTAAAACAGGCGAGTTTCAGGAAGTGAAGCGCGCTTTTGAGTTAACAGGTCACACTTCGGGCGTTTATGATGTCGCATTTGACGTGAACTCTTCGCATATGGCGACCGTTTCCAAAGACGGGACGTGGAAATTGTTTAACACGAAAGGTATGCCAATACAGATTCTATTTAA
Source organism: Rhyzopertha dominica (assembly GCA_025024175.1). Taxonomy (NCBI): domain Eukaryota; kingdom Metazoa; phylum Arthropoda; class Insecta; order Coleoptera; family Bostrichidae; genus Rhyzopertha; species Rhyzopertha dominica. The sequence continues at coordinate 2,674 of QCXZ01000053.1, read as the reverse complement.
GGGTTTCTTGCTCAGCGCATGACCTGACGTACACGGCGTCTTTGTCATTTAAGTTGAGACGCACAAATCGAGCTTTACCCTATACAAATTATTTTGTATTATACAGGGTGAAACATTTTTTCTGGGCGTGACCAAACTATTTGTCCTCAAAAGGTACATCCTGTATATTGAAGTTTATATTAAAATTTTAACGTTTGCAGTACGATTGATAAAGCCAAACATCTCTCAAGGACCTTTAACTTAATATAATCATATATTTTATGTAAGGAGAAATTCAGATGGCGATGCCTTCTGTCAGCATTACACTAACATAATGACAAAGCCATCTAGCTGCCTTTACCCGCGTACTGCTTCCTAAAGGAAGTGACCTGTCTCCCTGACGTTATTTTAGATTTGCTCTAATAAGAGAGTTTAAATTACGCCTTTCGTTATTCTTACGTTGTTAAAAGCGTATTTAAATTACCTTGCTGTAGACATAAGTTTCTAGGATTCTAGGTGTGTATCACTATTGTTTCTTTTAGAAATTCGTCGAGAAACTGAAGATTTTATTACTACATAAATACCATTGCCAGTTATTTTTAAGACGAAAACGCCAGTTTTTACGCTATAAATTATATATGTTTTTTTTCTAAAGTTGAATACACCAACGGACAGGACCCTGTGCTGCTAGTAACAGGGACATATCGACAGACTGCCGGACGTGCCTCAATAGCCCTCTCTCCCAATGCTGATGTTGTTGTGATAGCAACTGCCAACATCTTGTACTTCTACGATGCTTGGACAACGATTCTGGATGCAACCATTGAGTTTGTGTGTTCGGGTAAGAAGGAAGTACTGGAAGCAAATTTTATTACTGCTTTTGGGGGACAATACAATAATGAACGGGGTTCATCCAGTTATTTAATGACAAAAATGCTCGTGAAAATGAAAAATTGTTTGAAACAGTAGTGGATCGCACTAAAAATTAAATTTCTAAATTTATTTGTTACTTGTGTTCTGTACGGAAGCAGCTATTGGAAAAATTTAACTTCAATGATATTATTTTCTCCTAGGACACATAAGGGCCATTGCGTTCGATTCTTCTGGCAAGTACTTGCTTAGTGCTGGTGACAGGGTCATCAGAATTTTTCACAATGTAACTGGAGTTCGTTGTGATATTCAGTCTGCCAAAGAGAAGCTTAAACAGAGCCAGACATCAGCCACAAAAGAAAGACTGCAAAAGGTGGTACACGATGGAGAAGCATTCCTAAAAACCATTAAGGGTTAACTGAATTTTGTATTATTGTTATACATATATTACAATAGAGAAATAAAAGACAATATTTCGAGAAGTTCTGAGAATTAATTTCAGGTGCGCTATTTATTCTTTACAGATGTCATCTTTCTCTCAATATCCAAGATGGAGAACTGATTCAGGAGACTTTTCCTGAGCGGTGCTTAACTTAAAACTTAAAACTTTACAGCTTATTTAAAGTATATGCCATTATGCTTGAATCCTTTTGCAAAATATATAAGCTGCTCGTATATTTAGGCCCTGACTCTGGCATCCGGGTAATAAATCAACCTCCTAAACAATTTAAACGTTTATACATCTGAAAATGCACATGTGTTTCTGTTGTTCAAAAGTATCATTCCAAACAAAGTTGCCAGCCCGTCTCACTGTAGCAGGCCGGCAAATACTCTACTGTTCGACCCCTAAGTTCTGAAATAATAGCGGTAAGTAACAACTTGTTATTATAAACGAAAACCGATGAACTGACTGACAGCGTGACGTGTAAGATGGATGGTAATCTGTATATTAAGATATTGATAATAGCTGAGCTCGCAACGTTTATAAAACAGTGGTCCTATTGTAAGGGTAGTTTGCCAACACCCCCGAGGTAATTAAGGTTTATGTTACCATTTGAATTAAAAAAGAAAATCTAAGTTAAAATCTGAAGTTGCAATTCTAGTGTTGCCTGGTATCTGATTAAAGTAGAAGTATGTGAAGTATGTGAACTATTATATGCTAAGTTGATTAAGAACATGATGTGAGTAAAATATAACAAAAATAATTATTGATTAATAAGATATAAATATACGAGTACAAGGTATACGCTTCGTATTCACTGTGCTCTGCTTTTGATCCACTTTMACTTCACAATAGTTTGTTMAATTGAAATGAAAGTTGACAGATGACAGTTGACAGATGACAGTTGACAGTTGACAGATGACAGTTGACAGTTGACAGATGACAGTTGACAGATGTCAGATGTCAGATAACAGATGACACTTGACAGATGGCAGATGACAGATGACATTTAACAGATGGCAGATGGCAGATGGCAGATGACAGATGACAAGATGACATTTGGCAGATGACATTTGACAGATGACAGATGACATTTGACAGATGACAGTTGACATGTGACAGTTGACATGTGATAGATGACAGTTGACAGATGACAGATGATAGTTGACAGATGACAGATGACATGACAGATGACACATGACAGATGACAGTTGACAGTTGACAGATGACAGATGACAGATGACATGACAGATGACATGACAGAGAATCAGCAGGTCGAGATCTATCTGCCTGAATTATTTCAGGTTTTTTGGAGACTTTGTGAAAATCGACAAAAATTTCATCATTTTGGTCAGAAAAAATGGCGATTTTTGCAAAAATTTC
>QCXZ01000052.1:0-34626 GCA_025024175.1 Rhyzopertha dominica | reverse complement strand
TTGAAAATACAGAGTCCTCCTGAAAATTTAGGTTTCCTTTTCAAAACAGTTTCTAAGTTATCACAAAACATGACACATTATGTTTATTGAATGATGTGGCACGGGACAAGCTACAATCCTCCACAGACTACAAAGACAAGCTTCTGTAGCGGTGCATGAAACCAGCCATCCATTCTATGCCAGCCATATTTGATTCTTTCCACTTGTCTGTAAATTTCAAATTATCTTTTTCAGCCCTTTTGAATACAGAGTGTCCCACATTATGTGGACAACATTGAAGGTTGAAGGTTGAACTTTTTTTGAAATAACGCCTGCCTATTTGAGATATTCACTCTTAGTAGAATATGCGGGAAGAGAAACAGCTTTCCAAAAATATCTATATCAAATTTTGGTTATTATCATTTGAAGTGGAAACCATTAAAATGATGCACACATTTTTAATAATAGTAACATTTTAAAATAAAATTCATAATTGCTACAACATGTAATTTGCAAAACAAGAAGTTTCCATAATTATAGGAAATCATTAAATGCCATGTGAGTGTACTCAAATTATAATAATAATAATATAATAATATTCCATTATTATTATTATTTCAGAATTTTTGCAACAAATAATGTAAGGTATTATCAAAATGTCGATGTAACAGTGACGACTAACACAGTTTTATTATTTATCAAGGTCAATTTGATAGAAACAAATGATTTAGTTAAGCAGTGAAAATGTGAATCTTAACATTCAACTGCAATTTTCTCGGAAAGGGTCAATTTTAGCCCCATGAACAAAGAGTATCTTTTTTTGTTTATAAGGCCTAACGAATTAAAAAAATTATATTTTGAAAAAGGTACTTACCTTTTTTTAAAGTTAAGGGTTAAAATGTGGAGGTTGGCCCCCTCCTGAACACACAAAAATTTATTAAAGAAAAGTTCGCATCATTTTAATGGCTTCCACTTCAATTAGTATTAACCAAAATTTGATAAAATTATATCAACCAGTCCTGATTTTTTTAAAACTGTTTCTGTTCCTCCATGTTATTAAAATAATGTTATTTTTACAACCAGTTTTCTGGGAGAGAGTTGCCCACATAATGCAGGACACCCTGTGTAATCAGCTTAAGTTATTCACTTTTTCACTGGGAAATAATTTTTTACACTGTAATTTGATACCATGTGTATATTTTCATCATCTGGATGAGTTTTTTGTTTAGCTTGCATACGGTGCTAGAGTTCCAACTGCCAAAGCTTTGCTTTAACCACAGAGCAAATGATTACTCATCTTTCACAGAATTAACAGCATCCGGCATATTTTTGACTGTGAATGAGCCTTTGAGGGAATCGTGCCATGGTGATCTGGAATAGAAAGAAAACTTTCTTAAGAGTAAATCCAAAATTTATCATCTGGGAAATAATGATACATTTATCATTGTTACTTGATAATGTCCATCTCATTGTTACCCGTTTGTAGTTTTAGTATTAGTTAATTAATAAGTTTTTTTATTGGAACAACCATCAATGTTTCATAATCAGCTAATTTACCTTAAAATATAACGAATGACGGCTGAACTAGGTACCTTAGACAGTTGTCAGGGTCAAAATGACAGTAATATCACTTTTTCTAGAGACAAAATTTTACTTTTAATAAAAGTAATGACAACCTTAGTAGTCAGAAAAGCAGAGGGCCATTTTAGAAAATATCATCTGGTATTGCCACAGTACACATGCTTTAGACATATACTACGGGAGGGCACTTTTGTATACTGAAAAGGCAGAGAGTTGTTTATAGTCTTTCACTGTTTCCAATGTCTCATTGTTTACCTGGTCTCCACTATTTACTATATTGAAGTGCTGGCAAATATTTATTGCCAAGTACTTAGATCTTACATGTACATTAAGTACTGTACTACTTTTACATAAATTGTTCCCACCTGTGGTCATTTACTTGAGCATTTGCTGCTTATCAGTTATTTGAAAAATATAATATTCATCTACTTCCTTTTATTAAGCTTATGCTTGTGTAAGTGTTAGGTTTGGCGTAGTATTGAATTACACATTATTAAAACACTTTTCAAGAAGCATTTAATTTTACCTGTGGGTAGAATCAATAGCCTTTTTTGTGGTGTAGTGGGAGAAATAATGTAACAGAGGGCCTGCATGAACACAGTTTCATCAATCTTAAGGATATTTAGCCTTTTGAAGTAGATTTGTTATTTTGTTACTTGTTTCGTTTTTTACGGCTGTATTATGTTTAATCTAATAAAAAGATTGCAACTGTGTATTGTAAAAGACGACTTTATTTAAGCACAACTTACAAATTAAATTATTGTCCAGCTGATAAATAATAAGCAATATCATGAGGGTGTTTTCAAGATACAGCCAACTTCGCACCCTTAGTGTATGTTTTTAACAATGTTCGTACCCGTTTTTTACAGAGCAATATACAGATTTTTATGCACATTACGCAACTGACACATTCATCCTGCTCATTCTTGTTCAAAGCCGACTACGCTACCTCCACCGCAAGCAAACAGAAATCTGTTTGTGTATAAGCACTGAACAGGAATCCGCTTCATCCTCAAGCATAGATATCTATCTATAGCGGCGTATGAAAAAAACTCAGAAGCTCGGTTATAATAAAAATATAGTTTCTTTTGTACTCATACAATTGCTACGCCCAAATTATGTGTGAAATTTCTTCATTAAGATTTGTACATTTAATTCAATAAATGTGCACGATTTAAAAACAACCTGTGATTAACAGTGTAAATGTTAACTAGTTTTAGGTTCTGTACAAAATTCATTGATTGTGCTTATGAATAATTATTAGCTTTATCATTTTTTCTTGTGGCTTATTTTATAAAATGTATTAAAATATACAATTTACATTTTTTCTCTTGGTTAGGTTACAGTAGCAAAAACAGTTCATTCAAAATCATCAAGATGTGTTTTATAAAGCTATTTTAGCTGGTTGTCAAGTAATTTTGATTTTACTTTCAGGGTAAACTGCCAATATCATATTTTAAATGTGGATTATGCACTGCTGGCAGAAATGGTGTTGGCAATACGAAACAACAAGCTGAGCTGTACCAAGTGCAATAAAGGAAAATGGCTAAAAACATGTTTGACTCTCTATATTTTCCTTTTAAAACCACTCAAATATACAAAATTGGACCAAAGCTTAAGAGATATCCACAATAAGATACAACAAAACCAATTTCATGATGCAATCAAAGCTCTGATAAATCTGTTGGATGAAGGACGAAATCTACCTCCAAAGATACTTTCAACGGTTAACGGTTAATTTAATTGTCGTTTCACTGGGGTTTATATTGTGGAAGTTCTATTTAATGCTTGCCATGATCAACTTTTATGCCAAAGATGAAATTAATGTCCACAGATACAGAACTCAGACCTTATTTGGTTTTTATTGCTTTGAATCGTTAATAGCTGTTGTTGCTGCCTTAATTTATGGTAAGTTTTGACGACCAATTGGGTTGCAGGACATTAATTCTTATTATTTTTTAGTTCAGTCATTACCCTGGTCATTCTACCTATATTACACCTTTCCAATCTGGCTGATGTGGTTAATATTTTGTAAAAAGAAGCAAATTCTGAACACCATGACACTCGCCTGCCAGCTTTATACTACAGACTGTTCCGTATATTTGCATACATATTGGTGTTACGTACAGCTGTTGTTTATATGGTTAGTATTAATTTTAATTAATTAATAGGCTGCAATACTTCCTTATAATTTCTCAACTTATTTTTGTAGTGCCAGTTAATTTTTTTTGCTGATTGTTTAATATTGTTTCCTTTAATTAAATTTACTCACTACTAAAAACGATTGAATTCCAATTCATGTAATAAACAGGCACAAAATTACTACAGAGCTTGATAAGTTCTGTTCTTCCATCTTTCAGTATAAATTTTGTTTTCTACTTTATGTTTGTGATTTATTGTTGCTAGAAGCTAATTGAAAAAAAGCTTCACTATGAAATTTTTAGGAACCGTTGAACCTATTAATAATTTCAGCAACTTTAATTCTCAAAAGAGCCAATGAGCGTTTTATTAAACTCCAAGTAATGAAATGTAAAGGAAATGTTACATAAAAATTATAGGAATATATCATTCAACTGCATTCTAGTTAGCTTCAAGTAAACAGTATCATCAATGAATAAAGGAAGTTACAGTTGCAGTCAATATTCCTCACTCTTGTAAGGGCGTAAATTTTATAGTACTTCTTGTATTTCACCACTACATTTTTAAATAAAACAATGTAGTTTTTATATTTCATCTTAGACGCTACCTCTTTGTCAATAAGTGTCACGGTGGAAGCTTCATCAAATAGAGCTTACGTCTGCATTAAATACATTCCATTTTTATTTGTTACCGGAGCTACATGTAGAAGAACTCTTCTTACATACCATCAACATGTATGTGCTGTCAAACCTATCAGATCTGTACTATTTTCCTTTTCAGTATTTGTTGTTTTCTTATCCAAATCCACTTCGTGTAGTACATTACTTTAATGCAGTAAAAATTATGACATTTCTGACAACTTTCCACACCACACTTTTTTTTCCTCTTGCAAAACGCTATTCTGAGTGAGTTGCTTAAACAACAAAAGCATGTGTTCTTATCTTTTATAAACTTCCATCTGTCTTCTGATTTCAGTTCCTTCAATTCATAACATTCTTGTATTGTATGCCGTTTCTTACAAAATAAACATTCTGTGGATATTTCTGTATCCCGTGAAATTCTTCCACTAGTAGTTACTAGTGTGGTGCTGCATTTACCTCTGCTATCACTGGTTGATCTTATTGGCATTTACATCTGAACTCAACTGGAAGCTTCTGCTTCACCTCGGATCCATTTATCAAATTCTCTGCTGCGTGACTTGGAGCCATTTTCCTTCCCCATCTTAACTGCATGAAATATGGTAATATCTGCAGTAACTCGCTAAATAGTTGTGGACACATCAAATAGTTCTGCCTGTCTAAAGAGTCCAATGTTGCAACTAAATTCTGAATGGCATCTCAAAAATTAGTGGAACCAGCAAAATCATTTGTCTTTATGTAGGGTTAAGTCTTGACTTCATGTATTAGTGACTTCAGTATTAATTCAGGTCTTCCAAATCTATTTTTCAAAATTTCGATAATATTATCCAAATACTTATTGGCAATTAACAAACCATTTACTGCTCTCCTTGCGTCACCTTTAAGAAATTTTCTTAAATGACAAATGTTTTCTTCGTCGCTTAAACCTAATAATCTTGTAGTAGTACTGAACTGATTAATGAAATTAAAGCATTCTTTACTTTCTCCTGTAAAGGTAGGTAAATCTTTTTCGATGGTTTGTCTACCTAAAATCATTTTAATATTGTTTGTGTTGAAAGTGTCTTCTTTGTATGTTAACTTCATTTCCACTCCACTCTATCCATTCACTAACCTTTGATATCGAAGAAAGTGTATCTTGCGGTAATCCTAAATTACTCTTGTCTTGATAACTTGACATCTGGTCTTCTACATCTATTTCATTTAAAGTTTGTTCTTTTACAATTAATTGCTTCTTTAGTTCGAAAATTCTATCAGATATCAATTTTTGCTTCTCTAATAATTTTTGTTTTGTAACTAAAATTTCGGCAATTTGTTCATTGGCTTTTATTTCATTAATTAATTTTTGGCGACCTTTTGTAGTGCTTATAGATTGCTTAGATAAATGAGACTTACCCTTTACCTGTGACATCTCTGACGCCGCCTGCCTCTCTGGTTGGTCTGATGCTACTGCCTTGTTCTTTTCAGCAGCATTTCTTCCAGATCCTGTACGACTCCAAACCCTGGAAGGCGTCTTGCAACTGACTGCAGAACTTGATACCAAGAATCCTTCGAACTTCTTGGTGGTACCTTCATTTTGCCCATCCAGTAGCTCTTCTTCCACTAGTAATTTAGTCTTACTTTTTGTAATGATAGCTTGGTTCTGCTTCTCCATACTTCGTTACTTCAAAGGCTCAAGGACCAACACAATGTACTGTACAAACCTTTGAATTATACTATACAGGCACCTTCAAACCGAAGCTCCAGCACTGCACACTCTATTAAAACTGTGAAATTGTACAGATGCTTGATTAATTCTTTTATTAGTATATCCCGACATTGCTACCAACAAACATTTTTTACTAACATGATTTAAACTAAAATTGTATCACTGCACCAGTACATGCCACATGCACATGCACTGCACTGCGCCACACTGCATGCACTGTTGTTCTACTATTAAGATATTGATTAAGAAATGTTATTTCATCAATTAAATCAGTTTCTTTTATTTCATTGGTAATATGATTGGAAATAAATTCTTCAGATGTTTGAACATCGGCTCCTGCCCGCTCTGCAACAGTGTTCAGTTCAGTCCGTTTCAGACAGCGAATAGCGGAAAAATGAGTAGTCCACTTATGTAACTTATACAGTTTTGGTAAAACATTGAAACATGCGAAATAAACCATTCTCTGTTTATCTCCCCTGCTTCGACAAGCATACTTAAATCGTTTCTAATAATTAAAAGAATAAAAGTTACATTCGCTCTGCCTTTTAATTTAATAATAAGCTTGTTCAGCTCAGCCGAAACTTGAATTACATTGCTTTTGTATATGTATATATATAGCGATGTTTACAGCTGCTGTGGCCGTGTATCCTAAATGTCATCTTCCCCGATTTTCCCAATCATTATCATTAAGCCCTCTTTGTGCCATATCTCTAGCAACCTGTTTATACCACTCTTCTGCGGGACGTCCACGCTTCCTTCTCCACTTAGGTGTCCACTCCCATACCTTTCTTGGTAATCTTTCTGCCTGCATTTTCCGGACGTGTTCTTCGACTGCCAAATTAGTTGCTTCACCGCCCCCTACCAAGTATTTTGATTTCTTGTAATTTATTACAAGGCCGGCTGTTTCAAATACATCTTGTAGTTTTCTGGCCATATACTCGACGTTATATTCATCATTGGCTACAACTATTTGATCGTTTGGAACAGTAGTGTATGCAGAAATTCTTTGTCATTAATGTCAATTCCTATTCCCCTACATTTATTTTGCCATTCTTTGTGCACTTCGTTTATATAAATTTTAAATAACGTAGGGGAGAGGCAACAGCCTTGTCGCAAACCTTTCGTTACTCGAAATGGTGTAGTAAGTTTAGCCCCGATCTGCACTACACTAATTTGTTCGTTGTACCAACATTGCTTTTGTTACTTTCAATTATCTTTACAGTTTCATTAAAAATTGATGACTGCGAATGGATGAATTGTAGTCATAATTCGTATGTACGGTTGGCAAAAAAGTTTTTTAGCAGTACTGGACATTGGTCCAAGAACAAGAAATAAGGGCTCGTACAGTTTGAGAACTCGTTCCACAACCGGTAAAAGAGCAAGCCACCTCGTTCTGCTATTACTAAGAAGTTTTTTACATTGCACTTCAGCCTCATCATAAAATGTTTTTAAGTTTTGTATGTGTTTCGTAAAAATATAAAAATGACTGAAGATTTTGTTAGTAATACTTTCAATATCTACAGGTAATAAGTCTGCAGCAAATTGAACAATATTATGCACAATATGTGCACCACAACCTATTCCAAGTATCTGTTGCATTACAGAACCGTTAAGTCTGTAAAAGACATTGTTTTTATCTTTTCTTGATACTCCTCCGAAATTTGTGTTTGCATTATCCGCACAAAAGGAGATTAATTTATTTTTTCTGTTTTCTTCTAAAATATCATTTGCATAATTGGCAATCAATTCGAAGGTTTTGCCAGACAAAGAAACGAAATAAATAATTTTTATGCATATTCTATAGTGTTTTGAGAAATATTATACTAAAAATGGAAAAAGCTTTACCTCCTTATGATTGGAAGCATCCGAGAATATACACAAATAGTGAATGGAATTCAAATCGCATTTTTTAGAAATACAATGCGGTGACAAGACTTTTTTAATAACAGCTTCCGCTTTAGTTCTGGCACAAACAAATTTTGGTGAAAACAGGTTCCGGACAATTTTAGTTGTACAGTTCGTTGAACGGAAGCTATGACTATATTTAATTGTGGATAACAAAACAGAGCTTTTTTCCGGAAATTCATTTATGTTTTTCGGACTTACGATGTCACGGTGTCCTCCTGTTGCAGTTGAAAACTTTGGCATGCATTTCTTGCAAATGACGTCAGAATCACTGTCAGGTTTTAGCTTCTTCATACGGGGATATTCTTTTGCAAGTTGATTATTGAATTTGTAAATACGCTTCTTTGGCGCCATTGTGCCCTAGAAAAAGCAATATATTTATCTTAAGCTGAGCATAGGTTCGAATAAAGCACTGCACTAAGAAGTCTAGTTCGCCACACAATACGATTTCGCAGATCCTGTTAAACAAAATAAAATTATTTTAAATTAAGCTGATAAAGCGCTTTGCCGCTATTATCTGGCGCTATACATTAAAAATGTTTATTCTATTTTTTATGACAAAATCGTAGCAGGATCCGCAAAAACGCATTCTTTGTCAAGCTACTTAATTGCTTGCCAGTGATGAACCAGGATGAATACTGGATAAATGAACATGAAAGTTTGAAACTAACGTGTGTTATGCATATGACAAATCCGAACCTCTGTGATGTACTACATAACCTAAACCAGATACCAGAATCTGATCTTCAGATTATGCAAACGATGTAGCTAATACTCTATAGAGGTCTCTCATTAGTGAATGTCCCTAGGTTTCACTGTTTAGTGACTAAATTTTAAAATTTCTATACAAATTTAGGGAACGTTTTAGTTCTTACAGTTGCCATTTTACAGAATAGAATAGAATAGGTTTATTTGCGAATATCTACAACAGATTAATGTTTTAACAATTTTTTTTGTATGCATATTCTCAATAAGTTATAACAAATTTCTTTGTCTATATACACGTAGGTCAGTATGCCAAGTACTCCTATAAATAAATACAAATAAAATAACACAAAAACACATCTCTGTCACTGAAAGAGTTTTAAAACTCTTGTACGTGACAGAAAAGCAAAGTAACAAAATGCTCATTTGTGTAAGTTGTACATGTGTGTAGGAAATCATCATAATATGTAGTCTCTAGTATAGCACCCGAAAACGGAGACGGTCTTCACTAGCCAATCACATTTTAATTCTTGAGATCTTGAAGGAACTGTATGGCAGACCTCGTATCTCAGGCACTAGGAAGTTGTACAGTTTAGCTGCCACAAAGTCAAAACACCGCTGTCCCAATGTGGTGTGCCTTGGTGGTACTTCCACAGCGTGGGTTGCTCTGCTTCTTGTTGTCCTAGCATGTCCTATAAGCAACCCATTTTTCATACAGTACACTATACTTGCTAAGCAGTGCAGTTGGCGAATGTCAAAAACTCGTGCTCCCAGAAGTAGAGTATCTCTTGGACAAATATTAGATTTTCTGTATATGTGCCGCAATACCATTCTTTGTAGGATTTCCAAGGTTTTTACAGTGGATCCATAGCAGCCTCCCCACGCAATAATCCCGTATCACAGTAAAGACTCAAACAGTGCAAAATAAACTGAACGAAGTTGGTTTATGTTCAGGATACATCGAAGTTTTCTGAATAAAAATAGTGTGCACCTTAACTTTCTTGCCACTGTCGAGACATGCACATCCCATCTCATGTGGCGGTCAACATAAATTCCCAGATACTTCACAGAATCAGATGCCCTGATGACTGGACATTGGTTGTTATGAACATGTATATTCGGTGTAAATGGAATTGAGTCCACATAACATCCAAAAGGTACATAGCTAGTTTTCTTCATATTAATTGTTAGGGTATTGTCCATTAGCCACTGTGCTATCACTTTCATTGTTTGTTCTGCTTCAGAGTAAAGGTTCTGCCACGAATTGCTCTGCAAGAACACAACTGTGTCATCTGCATATGATATTGTGGTACCTGGAGCGTTCAGATTCAGTAGATCATTCATATATAAAATAAATAAGACTKGGCCCAAAACAGTKCCCTGCGGCACCCCATAAGTAATCTCAATTTAAAATATGKAACAGTCCCGAGCTGATCAGCATAAAGTGGCTCATTTAAATCAGCTAATTTCTAATTAGAGGCATCTAACTAAATATTTATAATTAATGATGACACCTTTCAGTATTGTCTGGCAATCCTTCTTTTTCTCGTACTTTTTCTGTTTTCCTTAAGTGATGAGGTGCATTACACATTATAATTGTCTCGTCTTGAGACCCGAGATGATACTTTAAATTTCCCAAAAGTCTCGTCTCGGCAGGTCTCGCAGTATCGTGAAATATAAAGCAAATATTTTTAAATTTTCAAGTCTTAACAACAAAGTGGTCGCCATCTAATAGCATCTCCGAAAAACAAGTCGATAAATTACAGCAAAAAAAACTATTCGACAGCTGCAATCGGGTTTGGCACTTTTACAGGGTTTCTATAAATGATTCATGCAACGCGAGCGGCACTGATTTATTAATTCTTTGTGCCGCCACTTTGTAAAGGCTGCCAAGCTACAATAAGCACAATAAGGAGCGGCTAAATAACAGACTGGGCTTCTCTGTCAACTGTGTATTGCACATAAGCATATCTAAATGAAATTCCAGAATTCAACTGAAATTTTCGCGGTATGATTTTTTTAGATATGCTAGATTAGGTATTTTTTGTTTTGGGTTTGACGTAAAAAGGTTTTATAAATACTTGATTCAACAAGACCTTTCATCATAAACTATGACACTTATTGTGTGCTATAAGTCGTAACGTAGAGCCGTAAGGTGTTTCCAAGGAGTTGAAGTATGTTCTAATAACAGACTGCTGATTATTAATAAAATAATTTTATTAATAAAAATAGCGGATATAAGTAAATCAAAATAATAATTACAACAAATTTAWTTTATTGAACGTAAATAAAAACGGTATAACAAATACGATAGACAGATAATAATAAGATAATCTGTAAATAATTAATATATCATTTAACTGTTGGCGGTAATATGTAATTAATCCTTTTTTACATTCGAATTTGCATGTGATGAAGTAGTTAGAAAGCGTTGACTTCTCTGTTGACGACTTCCACACATTAAAATCTGAAATATTAACAATAGTTTTAATATTCAATACCATTTCTTAAATTTTTATATAGGTACTCATGACTTATACTAGCAAATGTAGTTTCTTGACGTCAATACTTTTATTGTGAATTTATCCCAAATGATTTATGAGGACAGAGTTCTACTAAAAAGAACAGGAGCAACCTTCTTCTAAACATTTGTGATTCCACAGACTGCGAGTAGCACACATCACTTTTTGCATTATGTACTTTTAGAGAATGTCTATTTAGGTTACTTTGCTTAAAATGAACCTTATTGCATATCAGACACATGACTGTCATCATTACTTAAAAACAAAATAAGTTACGATTCAAATAGGTGCTGTATAAAACAAAAAAAGAGCAGGAGAAGGAGACAGAATTATGCAAAAACAAACAGGACACGCATGCATGGCAGTAGGAGCAGGTTCTGTGACTTAGCCGCTCCTGGCACAATATAATGTCAACTGTCATATACTGTACTTGAAGGTTGCAGCCACGAAATTGGTGGTTTTATACTGATTTTCCAACAACTTGCAATTATATAATATCAATAGTTTGCCTATACGAAGCAAACCCATTTTGTTGCTGTCACCAACTTTCATTATTTTCCGCAAATTTGCAATTCTTCTGCAACTAGCATTGCACTACCACAATTTAGCTCTTTACAATTTCTAGGCTAAAAAACATCCCCGTAAAATAGGTAACGTCACTGCTACTTAACCTAACTGTAAATTTTACCATTGCGGCAGGTTAAAAACATCTTTTAGCTCTTCACAATACAATTAAACAGACATCCAGTAGTCACAACCTCACAACTACGTTACATAATCCAAAAAAGTTATACGAACCCTTGTTAGTCCACAGCTTTCTCCAGTCTTAAAGCCAATTATCCCAGAAAAAATGCACATTCCCACACGTTTTTCCATATTGAAATATATAAGATAATTCAACAACCGACTGATGACAAGTATGTATCTGTAAAAACAATAGCTGTGCTCACTTTCTTGAGGCGGTAAACTGATTTAATCGATAATTTCCATCGACGCTGCCCTTTGTCTATGTTATGACCTTCTGGATACTGATATAAATTTGGTATACCTCGGATTACATAGATGGTATTTATCTGTGTACCATAAATGTTAGAAATTACATTCATTTTTCTTGGCAGACCCCCCAGACCATCTCTGATAAAAAATAATAAAATTCTGCCTTAAATTGTGTAGAAAAACTCTGGAACTTTATTAATAATAATAATACACTTTATTAATTAGCACAAGGCTAGTATTTGATACATTGGAAAATAACATTTTTTAATTTATTTAATGTTCAAAATGAATACACAAAACAAATTAAACAATATTTGAACGCTACCCAGTTCCCGTAATATAAACCAGCAACTATGATTTGAAGCATCTAAGAGATTTAACAGATCTAACATGTAGTGGCAATGAATTGGATTTTATAAAACCTTTAAAAAATAGAGGCAGTTGCGTAAGTTCTATTCACAAAAATATCACCAGCATTTCGAGTTTTATATTGATGAACATCGTGTGCCCTAACTATCATTTTTGTTAAGTAAGGTGGCATGAGATTATTTATTATTTTATATATAAAGACCATCGTAAGATACAGCACCCTATCCGCAGTATTCAACCACTTTAGAATAATTCTCATTGCACGATTTCGAAGTTTTTGCAAGCAAGACATCTTGTTAAGGTTGAACTGAAACACTACCGAAGCACAGTATTCAAAATCAGGTTGTATAATAGTTTTATATGCTCTAATGGTCGTTTCCATAGAGAGGAATTTAACCACTCTTGATAAAAAGAGCATTTTTTTTATATTTTTTTTGGCATGTAGTTAAAGTACTCATCAAACGATAACAAGCAGTCAATTGTGAGACCTAGGTATCTATATATCCTTACAATTTCAATTCTACAATTGCAAATATGCAAATTTTATCTAAATCTAAAAATTTATATTTGTATTTAGTAGTCACAATCATACCTTTAGTCTTTGATACATTAAGCTTTAATCTATTTGAAGCTAGATACTGCTCTACCTTTGCAAGAATTTTATTCATTTTTGCTATTGCTACATCTAAATTACAATCACTTTCAACAAGTAATGTATCATCTGCAAATAAATTTACAAAATCACAACCAACAAACAAATCAATATCAATAATACAATGTAAACAACAGAAGCCCTATCACACTCCCCTGAGGTACCCCACATTCACTCACCGCCTCTTCTGAAACTATGTCCCCAATCCTGACTCTGTTTTCTACTACTTAAATAATTAGCCAACCACTCATGCAGCTTTCCCTGAAAACCATATTGAAATAATTTTCTGAGCAATATCGACATGTCAATTGTCTCAAAAGCTCGCTATAAATCGAGAAAAACACAAACAATATACTTATTAGTGCTAATATCAGCATAGAACTGGAGGGCACTATCACAACAGTGATTTTGCCTAAATCTGGATTGATAACTCAACAATATTTCATATTTTTCTATGTGCTGTAAGAGTTGTCTGTAAACTACCATTTAAAATATCTTCTCAACAACAGGCAAAGTATTAATTGGTCTAAATTCGCTGCACTCACTAGTGTTTGCCACCTTTGGTATAGGAAATATAGTACTTATTTTAATTAAGTTGGGCACACAAGCACCAGACAGTGAAGTGTTAATGAAATTCAAAATAACGTGACCTATAGTTTGAAATATTCTTTTTAGGATTCTAGAGTCAGTGCAATCATTCACATTGAATTTATTATCCAGATTATTAACTATTTTCCTTAGTTGACTCATATCCACTCGGCTGAATTCTGATAAATTTGGATACATATTGCTGTTTTTAATTTGACATGTATCATTGTAATCTATATCACTGACAATTGAACCAATACTTTCTATAAAATAATTATTGAACCTATTCGCAATCTCCACAGTATCTCTTACCAAAATCATATGATCATCACAGTAGAAACGAACACAACTATAGTCACACTGATTTTTTGTATTTACAAGTTTTTTTAATGTTTTCCACATCATACTGGAGTTATCCTTAAAACAATCAATTTTTTGTGGCAGTAAAGTCGTTTTTTCTCCCTAAGTAAACCTACAACCTCATTCCGCTTTGATTTATACAGCTGCCAACTGAGCACCCTGTTTTGTTGGTTACTACTCCTAAACGCTTTATATGCAATGTCCCGTTCCCTAATTTTGCTTTTAATGTCACTATCAAACCAAGGTAACCCATTTTTTATATTAAAAGTAATAATCGGTGTAACAGCATTGACTACTTCTTCACAGTTTTTTATAAATTCCAAATACAGATTATCTACATCAACGGAATTCAAAGACCATTTACACATTCGAAGTTGGCTTGTTATCATATCAAGATTATATTCATTCATTATACGAACTTTTTTAACTAGGTTGTTCAATTTTAGTGTTGAGTGACAAATAGTTACAGAAATGATATAATGGTCAGTGATTCTCGGGACAGGATGCACCCTTGTCTCAAAATATTCTGAATTAGTTAATACATAATCAATGAGCGTACYACTAGTATCCATAACTCTTGTTGCCTCTGAAACACATTGCTTCATACCATACATCAAAAACTGTTTTTTAACTTATTAATATAGTAACTGTCACTGTGAGCGTCTAAATTAAAGTCACCAACAAGAATACTACGCTCGCCACCAGCGAACACCGCATCACAAATACCATCGAACTCTTCCAGAAACACTGATCTTGAAGTAGAAGGTGAATGATATAGACATCCAACTGTCTACTTGGTACCAGCCATTTTTATCTTCACAAACTTACACCAAAAATTGTCCTCCAACACAAATGATCGAAATTGAGAAAACTCCAAGTCATGATGTATGTAAATCACTACACCACCCGTTCTCCTCCCTGAAGAATCACAACGGACACAATTGTAGTTATTAATTGCAATTTCGGCATCATTAATGTCACCTGTTGTTCTAGTTTCACTCAACAAAACAATCTTTGGATTACAACACAGAAAATGCTGTTGCAGATCTCATCGAAATGACTTGGAAGACTTTGACTGTTGAATTAAACAATATACCAGAAGCACAACTCAGTTTTTTGGCAATATTGTAGACTTCCGATTCACGATCTTAGGAATGCCGTGAATTTAATTGTTTTATTGACGTCCCCCAATTCCTGAAGGTTCTATATCACATGGTGAAAGTAGTCCCTCTGGGCCTTGGTTTGGTCACCAAAAATTTTTATCGTACTAGCACATAGTCTTTGCTTGTTCTTTAATATCCACAGTGCATCCTCCGGTGAATTGAGAATCACTTTAATTGGACGATTTCTATCCGACTTAAACAAGCCCAAACAAAAAACCTTTAGTCCTTTTAAATTTATTTCAGCTCCCTCTTTATTTATTTATTTATTTATTTGAGATACACAACCCAACAGATGATCCAATTACAAACATTAGAAGAAAAAAAGACAATAAAAAAGTGTACCAGCAAAAAACTATAAATGTACAGTAAAAAGACAGAACATTACTATACAGCTGAGAGAATGCATCAAAACTTTAGTTTTYGCATGCRGTAGATAAAACAGTGAAACAGGGTCAGTAACAGATGGTCGTGTATGGCTAATAAAATGCTTCAAGAATTWAAAAAAAATAGTCCTTCATTTGACCAATCTGATTGAGCAGCCGCCCCTATTGATCCTGATCAAATAGATCTTTTTTTACTATTAGTTTACAAAAAAGGGGTATAATCTGTAGAAAAGAACTATAAGGAATTAAAAATTTTCATGAGATTGAAACTAGAAACAAAGTTTTATGTACAAGGATTTTTTATAAAGAAGTTGATCTCTTTGGTACTAGAAGAAGGAGTGAAAACATGAAGACAACAAATAAGTCTACTTGATACCATTCTAATTTATAACCTAATGATTTGTAATTGCTTTAAATGATACGTAACTATGTTAAATACTGCGATAGGTAGTGTAGTACCTATGTTATGGGTGTGGGATGGGATTTTTCATGTTATCGACATAATAAAATGAAAAAATTGTCCTTTCCAGGTCTAGAAAAAATCCCGGGCATCTTCAGATCCCGTTTGGTACCCGGCGGCCTGGCCGAATCAACGGGTTTACTGACCTGTACTGACCATAAACGATGAAGTCCTAGAAGTAAACGGCGTAGAGGTCTGGGGCAAGACTTTGGACTAGGTGACGGACATGATGGTCGCCGACAGTTCCAACCTTATAATCACTATCAAGCCGGCGAACCAAAGAACCGTCGCTCCCGTTCGCAGGGGCAGCTTCAGTAGGAACTCGCAGGTGCCAACGGGCGGCTCCGATCCCGACGACAACTTCGATCAGGACGGAATCATCGATTTGATGGGAGTCACGTTGAAGGAACTCATAAACAGAGATGAGGATATATTACATCTGTGAGTTCTTTTTTTCGGCATACACTAGTTCGCTCCCATGACTGTGTTCCAATTCGCTCCCGTCAGGTAAAAGGATTGGCAGGGGTCTCGCAAACTTAAAAATTATTGTTGGTGAAACCCGCAAAGTTCTGAATAGGATGCTAAATGCGATTCTTTAAGAGGACGTGTACCCAAATATGCTGACGTGTCTATAATAAAACTGCACTATAACTGTTATTGGGATAGCGAACGAGGAGCGATTTATTGCTTTTACACTGTTATGCGGAACGCCAGAAAAGGGTACCACGATATGATACACACCTACTCAAGAAAGGAACATTATGCTCAAATTGACTCTGATGAAATTTAGTTAGGCAGGCACTACTAAACCCATGGTGGCGCTAGATTTTGGAAAATGTTTTCATATTGACGGTACATAGGTATTTACAAACAATTGGAACTTAATGTGTTCTGATAATCCCCAAAAAACAAATCAAAATTGCGGGGCTAAATTTAGCGGTCACAAACGTATGCAATTTATTAGTATTTATACCGCACCGTATACTACTATTATGTCTTAAAAACTGATCCAACAATTTCTGTATTCATTTCTTAGACTTCAAATGATTCCTAAGATTTACACTATGTAGGTATATCTGGAAAAAAACGTACCTTAAAAGTAATATATAAAAAACAACTAAACAATTAGTGCAAACAAGAAATAACACCCGTGCTTTTACGTTCTCGTTTCTCGATAATCATCACTATAACTGTAATAGATTTATTAGGTATATTGAAGTTAAAATTCTTTAAATGAAACAGTATCGTATGGCGCTGAAAATGACAAAACAAAGCCGAAAACGTTAGCAATTTTTATTAAAATAAGAGTAATAATTTAAAATGACACGCGACTTGCGCACCTGCCTCCATTATGTTATAATTTTATTTCAGATTTTAGATGTCACATATAACCGGTTAACAAACATTTTAAATACTGATAGGTACCAATAGAATTCAAATTGATTGCATAATACGATACATATAGGTAAGCTCTGCATAGTAAAATGAATAATGGAATAAAATGTAGACATTTTTGATAATGAATAGTAGAGTCTTTTGGAAGTTATTAAATAATAATAATAAAACGCTTGTTTTTATCCTACTTCCAATTTTTATTTTTGGCAAAGCCAGCATTCAACCGCCAAGCGGCCTTGTTGATCTGTTAAATACGGATTTCACACCCTTAAATAATCCACTTGTAGTAATAGTAAAGTCAGAAATGTGATTTAAACAAATTCTTTTCCCACACCACGCATTTGTGTATCAATGTTTACCATATGTCAAAATGTTTTTTAGTGTTTTAATTTAGTTATACTTGTTAAGCCACCGAAGAAGGCCGCTTGGCGGTTGAAATGCTTTTTGGCATTTAGCTTTGCCAAAAATAAAAATTGGAAGTAGGATAAAAACAAGTGTTTTATTATTATGACATTTTTGATGTTTTAAATTACAAGCACGTAAATAAAATAAAAAATATTACAATATAAGTAATATAGTAATTTGTTAAAAAACAAAACTATTAATTTATTATGGTAAAGCTCCTCTTAAAAATTGTATATATGTTTGAAAACAAATTTAGTCGCTAAGTACGATACACGGTGCAGCATATTTATCTGTTATATTCGAACCCCTAAATCTGTTTCTTTATCAGCTTTCAAACCCAGAGGTGACGATTAGGTTCTAGCTTTGCTACACTGTTTAGAATGTTCAATAAACACCAGAAGGCTGCTTAGGGGTTGTAAATATTTCGGCAAAAAGAAATTACAGCATCCATAAACAGTGGAGTGGTTCATTTCTGTAAACAATCATTAGGATTTGAACTCCAGATATAATCATAGTAATTCCATCCCTTTCTACTGTACTGTGCAACCAATTACTACTTTTTGGCACTGTCTGTGACAAGTAAGAAACAATAACAAGGTGCACCATTCACTCTGGGTGTGTTTCTATGGTTTGGGAGTTTTTTGCATGACAAAAACTACTAATTCTTCAGTGTAATCTTTGCTCTCGTCCAGGAAGTTTGTGCTTTTGAATAAAATTGTTTTTATTTTTGCTAAGTGTAAACACGATGAAGTATCCGCGTAAAAAAGGACTTACTGAACACCGTTTAAGTGTACAGTKGCCTTCATAAGAATGTCGTACGGGACGGTGGTGAAAATAACGATGCGCCCATTTCGCTGCAACCCGATATGCAGTTGTGGACGACGTAGATGCCGCAAAAAAAGGGATACATTCTCCTTGTTTCTTAAAATGCTCATTTGGTAAATATGTTACTAAAACTTGTATAAGTAAACGAGTTTTATATGTTATATTAAGAATTATATTATCGAGGGCAAGAATTTTTAATGTGACCAGAAAGCATTTAAGAGAAACGACAATTTTAATAATATAATTTTAATATCAGTCCTCATTGTAAATTATCAATAAAATTGCAAATTCCTAATAGTACAGAAGCACCACTTGTTTCAACTACATAGACGTTGATTTACACGTCAAATAACAAGCGTCGAGCGTAGTTTGACG
The DNA here is from genome assembly GCA_025024175.1 of Rhyzopertha dominica. Taxonomy (NCBI): domain Eukaryota; kingdom Metazoa; phylum Arthropoda; class Insecta; order Coleoptera; family Bostrichidae; genus Rhyzopertha; species Rhyzopertha dominica. The sequence goes on along the minus strand of QCXZ01000052.1, from coordinate 15,481 downwards.
ATTGCGTAAAACATCTTTGTATTTGTTTTTGGAATGTTTTATTTAACTGTTTGTGTTGTGTTAACCTTTTTATTGGTAAAAATATGCTAAAAATTTATTGTGATCAACAAAGACGTCATTTATGGCATTTAGATTATCTTGATATAAAAGAATTTGGCTTGAACTTTTTTGTCTAATTTATTTGATTGCTTTTTTATATCCTTTCTCATGCAAGCAATATGTTGGTTTAATAATTTTCGATTCTACAAATAATATACACAGAATCGGTCGATATTTTCCGATTTACTGGAAAAATGACTGAGTAAATGATTTTTTCAACTATCAGGACTAAGGTCTAGTTTCAATAGCTGTAGATGCTACTGTCTCTATCCCAATTCATAATATTGYATTTTATATCAAACATATTAATACTTGGTCGAACTATAATAGTTAAAGAACCTGTATATATGGTTTTTTGAATACCACGTGGTTTGCGTCTATATTAATTCCTTCTACAACAGTATGAGCAAAATACTTGGTAAACCATATAGTGCTTATTCGCGACGTCTTACACGGTTTTTATTGTTTTTCCTATTCATTTACCATACTAGAATTGACAGGATTATGTTTGTGACGTAATAAATATAAGACAGATTCAACCGGAATTCAACTAATTCCAAAATCGCTTTGTGTCTGAACTTTACATTTCCTATTACGTCCTTCTACGAATCCAAATAATCCGAATTCTGGCAAGTACTGGTGTGTTCTCCAGTTCTTTCAAATACATCATAAACCATAATCTTGCGCAGGTAAAATTCACATTTCATAAAGTTGTGACACTGTAGCATCGTCGTTAATATGGATATCTTATTCTGGTTTTCGACAATTGCAACAGAAAGCTAATATCTATCATTTGGTCCAAAAAAAAACATAATTTTTCGCTGAACATCTTGAATTTCGGCTCCGGTCATGTTATAAGGAAAAAATTACCTTTCTAATGGTATGTTCTACGCCTTTGTTATTTTATTACTTTCTCATATACAGCTGCATAAATTTTTATGGGTAACACCGCAAGTAAGAAAGGTAGCGACGAGCTTTAAAGAAAAAAAATTATAATTGAAGATAGAGAAAATTTTTGCTACTTTCGAAGAATTTACAGTTTTGGAGTAACGTGGTTTGCTAATAGGCCTACGATTGCAGATAAATATTTGATTATATCAAACCTGTAATTAAAATTACGTTTAAAAAACTACTAGTATAAGCATCTAAGACATTCAGTTCTATTATCAAAATTTCATCATCATCACAAAACAACGCATTTAAATTCAATTTTTCGTAGTTCTATAAATAGCTTCCATAAGATAGGATGAACCACATGCTGATGGGTTGGGGTAAACCCAACCCATCAGCATGTGGTCAAAGACCGGGAGCGAACGAGTACTCACCCTTCTACGAGGAAAAATAGTGTAAACCCTCATTCGCATACTATCCGGTTAAATTTAATCAACGATTGGAAGCGATTCTACTTAACCATTGATTAAAGTTAACAGTATACTAAATGGGCTATTGTGCAAATTGGGTTAAGTTTTGGATTTGATTTTAAAGCTCTAACTTTTTCAGTTATTTCTATAATTGAGTATAACACTTATTATTTATTGTTCGTTAAGATTGTTTGAAAATCAATGAAATGGATCGTGTCACGCCAATTCCATTCTTCTTTTAACTATAATTCACATTTTAATTAAACAGAATTATGTTCCAGATAGGTTTTTCTTATTTCATTGCAAGCAACCGATGACAGTTATCTATAAACAAAAAGGTATATGGGCCGGTTTCTCTTCTCTACTTTAAGTTAAAATCTACTCTGTTTTTTAAATCTAAACCAATCACATACCTTATTTTAAGGCGTTTTTATGATTACTGGAGTAATTTTAACTAACATCAACTTTAACAAAGAGAAGACAAACCGACCCACTGTGTGGTTGCTATATAAAAACGAAATGTGCCCTACCGGCCTAAGTTATACCTATTGTAGTAAATGACAATGTCAAACAAACGATTTATTAATATGACTATATACCAGATTGTCTAGATTTATTTAATTTGCATTAAATCTCCATTCTAGGTTGGCTGTAAAAGGTCGTGTTTCACGGAACTCTAAATGATAAACAGATTTTAAGTATAACGTCTACTAAATAGTAACGTTATTATACTCCATTCGTTATAACACCATGGTCACGGCATTAGGACATTACCCTAGAATAACTTGACATACGTATATATACGGTTGCCCAACTGTATTATAAAACTGAGGAGTAAGTAYTTTGTAGTTTACTGCAAGAAACACCAATAAAACTATAATATATTGTTACAGCTTGGAAATTGAACAAACAGTAGAAGATCCTAAATTCAGTGCAGCAGCTACGCGCTATAAACAGTTTAAAACTATTTGCATTTCATATACCTACAACTATATAAATGAACTTACCTTCCTCACAGCATTTAACGGCAATACCAGACCATTGCGTTTCTTATCACGTTTCCGTTCAAAATATTTTAGCCATATTTATATATATTTATATTGGCTGCAGTCTGACGTCAGGTGACGTGCCTATGGTTTTATACATACTAAATGAAGCATACATGTGTAACCATAGACACATGATGTAGTTCATATTACACTGATGCAATTATACACTCATTCAATTAAGCAATACATTTTTATTCGATGGAAATAACACATTATGTCGGAAACACGGTTTCCGTCAATTTTTCTGCATTTCGTAAAGTTACCCTATTTGCTAAACGAATGAACAAATTATTTTAAATTGAAAATGCTAAACACAGTAGATTTTACCAGGCAGATTTTTAAAAGTGTATAGCAAACTAATTTTGGTTTTTCATTAGTTTGAGTTTATTTGCTACCAGCCTGAAACATTATACTCAATAATATTGAACAGAATATTCTAGGATTATCTAAGGATTAACAAGAACACCTGCAAACCCAATCCACTGTCGGGAAAATCCGACATGCAATAAACCACTTCCGTTATCAGTTTAGATTCTCAGAAGGATTATTCATGCAAAATTGTTTATTTCTTAATATTATGGAGCTCCCTGGGCAGWTACCTACTCCTTTTGCGCAGTAGCTACCCTTAAATTTAAACGTGATTGAGTGTGGATTGTGTTTAAAACATTTTAGAAGAGTGCTTTTTAGAAGGTGGACGAAGTTTGCACATTCTGGTTTTCACAATTAGTACCGTGCAGTGAACAGGAAGTGTCTCCAAAGGTATGTATAAAACACTTATAGTTGTTGTTTACTTATATGATTGGGTATTATTTTTTAATTCGTTCACATTTTTTCCATTTTATAAAGGTGTCATGGGACGTATTCCAGGCCAAAGCGATTCCAGGATTGATAGTGGGGCCAAGCTGATAACTTTGTATCAGTTAGGATGGAATCAAAGGCAAATAGCATTTGAAGTAGGATTATCGGTAAGTTATTACAGTATTCAAAATACCTTTGGCTCGTGTATTCTAAGACAGAATCGTCTCTTTATGTTTCTGGCCATCGAAATTTTTTATTCTAATTGCCCTTAAATACAAGCTTTTTGAGTTCTCTTATAGTTCGGTGACTAAAAAGGCTCTTTTTTCAATAAAAAATTATAACTGTTACTATAGGTTCAGCACCCCTCATACAACTTAAAGATATACATACAAATTTAGCCGATTTTCAAGTAAAATGATGTGGTAAATTCGAATTTTGATGTTGCGATTAGATCTGAAATTGCAAAAATGCTGAAAAGTCCGATTTTCCACAATTTTTGGGTATTACGATTTAAACAGTTTTTAAAACATTTCAATCGTTTTCTCGGTAACGTTAGAACTCAAAGAGCTGATTTTTAACTAGATACACTTTGAAATGTGCAGATAACCATGGATTATCCGAAACATTCAAAGTTTAAAAGGTTTTGTAAAAGAAATTAATATACGCATGGACGACATATTCAGGTGATTTCACGTATTGGACAGCTATATTTATTTTTCATCCCTTAGCGGTTTCATAGTTTTGATCTATTTTTTTGAATCTGTAATCCTAATTGGACAAAAAAGTTATTCTTTTTGTATGTCGGTAGGATTCATTGTTTTCGAGACAAACGATATTTTATTCGAACATACTTAAACAGAAATTGCATGTTTGACATTATTGGCTGCAAATTATGATAGTAATGTTGTTTGTTTCATTTGTTATAGCCTCGCATCTCTAATTAAGCAAGTTCGAATAAAATATAGTTTATCTCGAAAACGGTTAATCCTATCGACATACAAGAAGAGTAACTTTTTTGCGCAAGAAGAATGACATATTTCAAAAATTAGATCAGGACTGTGAAACCACTAAGGGATGAAAAGTTATTGAGAAAAAAGGGTAACTACCCTTCAGTTTTATGAGAATGTGTCTGAAATCAGGCCCTTCTACAGCTAAGATGATTTCCTGAATTTCATATTTGAATATTTCTTGATCACTTAGATATTTCAGAAAAAGTGGTTTAATTACAACCTGTATCTCTGAAACAGAGCGCTTTAGAGTTAAGTTGACAGAAATTTTCTTGTCCAGAATTGTGAACACTACCATTTTCCAAAATACTGTCACTTCCTCCTGAATCACCCTGTATACCAGGTACTAAGTGGTATTAGGTAAGATGTAAAAAATAAAACAGTAAATTGTTTTTATTAACCTTTACAGTTAGCTAAAGCAAAACTATTTACAAAAAGAAGATTAAACTCATCAATGGTCGATTCATGATTTTTAATGTGCGCATAACAATACGTGTTTTGTTCTTTTTTTTTTTTTATTTTGAAGCTAATTTGTTGTATTCATAAACTTCTAAGAATAGAAATGCAGAATAAAACAGTATTTTGTCCAGAATCAGCGTTATAGCTATAATAATCATTCACGCATGTTCCACACTGGCACTAATAATTTTTCAAACTTTCCCCTTAAACTGATTTTCTCAAATTTTAAAAGTAATCTAAAAATATGTTTCTTTTTCTACAGCTTCGTCAGACACAACGGTGGATTCGCCGTTATCATGAAGAAGAAGAAGTGGCCCTACAAACTAAAGCAAGAACTGGAAGGAAGAGAATTTTGAGCCAAATGCAAGTAAATGGTATTATACAAAGTTACGAAAATCAACCATTCGGGAGTACTGTGGAGTTGTGCCACCGGCTCCAGCTGCCGTGTTCTACAATAACAATTCAACGTAGGCTAAAGGAAAATGGCTTTTTTTGCAGAACACCGGCAAAGAAAGCAAAGCTTACCGTAGAACACAGAAGAGCTCGAGTTCAGTTTGCCATGCAAAATCTCAACCGAAACTGGGAAAATGTAATTTTTGTGGACGAGAAGGTATTCAAGTCTTCCTATCAAAAAAAATTACCACTCTGGCGACGGAACGGCACTCGATATGAGCCACGCAATGTGGTCCAAATGCAATGCAGTGGAAGGATAACTGCCGGCTATTTTGGTTTTATGTCTTCTTTTGGGCCAGGAGAACTCATTAGAGTCAGTCCTCACATGAACGCTGAAGAATATACGGGCGTACTGGATTTGACAAACAGGGCAATTTTGAATGTCTATGGACTAGATTTACAAGAACCAATTGTATTTGTCCAAGACAACAGTGGAGTACATAACAGTCATCTGGTTCGAAGATGGTTTGAAGATCATCCTCAATTTGAAAGGCTTCCTTGGCCTGCCATGTTACCAGATCTAAATCCAATAGAAAATCTTTGGGCCCTTATGATGGATACGTGGAACGATGTTGCAGATCACTTAAATATAAGGACAAGAGAGGGTTTGCATGAACATTTAATGACGATGTGGGAACGGCAAAGAGGACGAGATTTGTGTAGCAATTTGGTAGCATCTATGCCCAGAAGAATGGCTGCTGTAATTGAAAGTGAGGGTTATTGGATTAACTATTAATAATAATAAAAATTTGTATAACTTGTAACATGTGTTTTTTTTATATTTCACACATTATGTCGAAGTTTACAAATCATCACATTTATTTGAATGTAGTAATTCGTCATTATGGGGTCGCATTTAATCATCTTTTATGCAATAAACTGGTTACACTTAATTGTAACCATCGTTCCATTTTAACTTGCCTATACTCTTTAATCTTAAAGCGTCATTCATTCATAATACTCCAATAGTTAAAGAATGTAATGGAAGATATAGAGAAACATAATTAATTGTTTAAAACTTTGTTTGGTCTGTTCAAAATTATGACTTTCTTAAAAAATACTTTCTCTTGGTAATTGTAATTTCATGATATAGGCATTTCATTTATCTGTAATTTATATTCTTACACTGACTAAATGGTGCAGGAAGCAGACGAAACAATTCACAAAGAGTTTGGAGGGCATATATTTAATAATTTAGCACCATCCTAAATCATCCGTAAATTGGTGAAAAATTGTTCCAAAATTGCATTATTGAAAGATTTGATTAAGGTATACCGCTGTATTTTATTGTGGTACTATGTAAACATTTGTTGTGAATTTTGTTTTAGCGATTCTATTAGTCCAAATGTAAAAATAACCAGGTCAAGACTTACATAGAAAAATTCAAGAGTTTGAACTACGTAATTGTGAAACCACTCGGCCGGTGAACCTACCGCAGCATGTGCTCCGTCCTATTCGTAGCCATACTTCCGAAAAACTATGACAAATTGAATTTAAATGCGTTGCTTTGTTAAAAGGGAATTATGATAGCTAATTGTGATAAAATAAAAAAGAAATGTTACAATTTTCAACTGCTCATATTCATATAATATTACTTCTTAAGTAAAAATTATATCTGTGCTCTTGCCAAAAACCGAATGCATTCTTTAATAGGAAACCTAGAAATATGTTGCTTATTACTATCATTTAGAATACTGAATAATAAGACCAAAGATCGATGGATACGTTTTGCTTGAAATATTACGCATAAACTAGTTAGGTATTTCTCACATCTTCTATGAAGAGAATTGGTGCCACATATTTATAAATAAAAGATAATTTTCTTTAAACTTAAATTATAATGATGTAGTTATATATAGTTATATATTAATTTTTCTGTGTACTCAATATTTGCAGTAAAACTAAATACTAAAGTTTTTAGCAAGTAATACTAATAAGTTTTTGGAAAAAAATGGAATGCAATGAACAATGAAAATAAAATGATAACTTCATTTAATGAGTGTATAGTTATTCCACTAGTGTAATATGAACTACATTATGTGTCCATGGTTACCCATGTAATAACGTTACTATTTAGTAAATGTAGTATATTATATAGTCGTGGACTGAAACAGTAGTTTTAATCCCGAATAAAGTTTTATGACCCGACCGTAGGTCCCTGAGAGATTAAAACTATTACTTTAGTAGCAAAGTATGTGGGATATTTTTCGTACTTTCCGGACTGAAACATACAAAAATATGCATATAAAAAGTACAGAAAAACACAGATATACTCAATAGTTATTAATTCTATAGGGAATTAAACAGCCTTTAATCCACGGCTCGAGTGCTTTTTTTCCGTGGAGTAAAGTTGCTAATTCCCAAACGTAATTTAATATTTTATCCACGACCACGGGCAAACGGTCAATTATGAAGTGAAAAAATCTTTCTTCATTCCGACTGAAATCCACCAATACATTCAATATTACTACTGTCAAGTGTCACGGTGATTGGAAATTGATTACGACAAAATCGTTCATGATATAAATGTTAATATCAATAATAATTCTAAATAAAATGCTATAAAATCGAAGCTTAATGTTATGAATTTTATTCCTCTAGTGTATTTGAAGGTCTCGAATCCATGGAAAACGGGCATATTAAACCTTCCTAATATGTGGTCGTGGATAAAAATAATAATTAAACCTTATTTTTTTATGATACAATACTTTGACAAATAACTATAGTAACTGTAGTAAATTTATATAAACATGTTGGTTTGTAATTCAATGCTTTCGGGTTTCTCATTCATATTTGATCCCGCAGTGACAGAAAAATTAAATTACTCATACATTTGACATTGTGATTTACTAAAAGAGGAATAATGACTAAAACTAGTAGAAAATTTTTTGTTCGTATCTAAAACCTATATATTTTTCTTGTTGTATATTTTTCTCCTTATGGACAAATGTCATAGACCGCTTGCAATTAAATAAAAAGAATAAAAAATCTATATGGAACACGGGTTCTGTATTTTATTGCAAAAATGATATGAAAACCTTTAATCCTTTAAGGCAAGCTAAATGTTTGATTGCAAGTTGCATAAAATGTAATAGACGGAAAGGTTTTCTACAGTTTTTAATTTTATTTAATTAAAATATAAATTATAGCGAAATGAAGTGAATTAGTGCGACACGACTTAATTTACTTGATTTCCAAAAAGTGTTAATGAACAATAATTGTTCATTATTTTTCTCCATTGTTAAGATAAGTGAGAAAAATTAAAACGAAATCCAAAACTTTTCTCGGACCACGGTTTAGTGCGACATTAACCTTAATCGGTGGTTAAAAACAGTAGTTGCCAACATTTTTACATATCAGCAATTATTGTTGTTATTCGTAGAATAAATTTAAGCGGATAGTGTAGGTAAGGGTTATACTATTTTTGGTCATGAAAGGACGAATATTCGTTTACTGTTAGTCTCGAGGGTGAACCCAACCCAGCATGTGGTCTATCCTATCTTTCGGTAGATCTTCGTGAAACTATGACAAATTTAAATTAGTTGTTTTCTCAGAAGGAAATTAAGATAGCTCATTCTAATAAAATAAAAAGAAATGAATGTTATAATTCTCTACTGCTTATACTAATAGGGATCTCTAAACTTAATATTTTAATTCCATATTTGATACAATTAAATATTTATCTGCAATCATCTGCATAACTAGCAGGCCGCGTTATTCTAAAAACGTAATTTTTCAGAAGTTGCAAAAATCCTCCTTATCTTCAATTATGAACGTTTTTTTCTTTAATATAAGTAAAAATAATCTACAATGACGTAATATGATCCTAAGTATTAATTAACAAAAATAGCAGAACAACAAATAACTTGCTCATCATTATTACTTAGATAGGAAATAAAATATGCTGAAAGTTTTTTCATGACGGGACTTAAATTAACAATGGATGGATACGTTATGTTGAAAAAATTGTGCACAAATTAATTATTTTTCATATCGTTTATCAAAAGTAGGTATTAGAATTAAACTTGACAGAATATGATTTTCTTGTTTTTATATTGTATTTATAAATATAAGTAAATAATATATAAATTATATTAAAAATTAATTTGATACAGTTTTATTGCAATTCTTCTGTATACATTATAGGTCGGTATTTACTATAAAGTTAACAAATATTATTACTACTATAGTTTTTATCAAAAATATTGCAATTAATCTGTTTGTGGTTGCAGCAACTAGTGCTACTCTACTAGTTTTATTAAGAATTTACAAAGACGACGGATATCCCAAGAATATAACAGAAATTTTAAAAGGTTGTTTGCAAAAAATGAACATTTTGTTAAAAATTGTTGTTTCTCTGGTTACATTCAAACATTTTGCCTTCAGTAATTTAACTCTAATATTGCATTAAGTACTTAAACTTTTGAGTATACCGCATAAGCATTTATGAAACAAGGAGAATGTATCTCTTCTTTTGCGGCATCTACGTCGTCCGCAACTGCATATCGGGTTGCAGCGAAATGGGCGCATCGTTATTTTCGCCACCGTCCCGTACGACATTACTTATGAAGGCCACTGTATGTAAGATATAACGAGACAATGATTTCTGCATCTTCATAATCGCAAAATAAAATATTTGCGTGCTGGAAAATCATAGATAAGAATTATTAGTGTTCATAATGTATTTAGTTTGTTGTAAMTATGCATATGTTTATACTGTTTTCCATTATATAGTATGTTGTGTAACGAGTGTTATTAGTATCTGTTTTGTTACAGTACCATTAATGTGACTAAAAACCTATTAATATGAATTTATTTTTATTTCCTCCAACCATTATTTAACATCTAAATGTGTAATATGCGATTATTTAAATTCTCTGTTTAGTTTACAATAAAAATCGCGCTAAAGCTAACAGAAGTTAAAATAAATAAATAAAAGCCAATGATTAAAGTTTTTATAGTGTATCTTGAGTCAGCGCTTGAGACTTATGACACGGTCTAAAGTAATTGAAAGCGAACGCCTGCAATATAGGCAATTGTATACTAAATTTCGGCAAAACTCTGTAATCTAAAGGGTTCTGTCTAGGGGGGACGTAGCCGTATTTAACCTTTTGCTTTTCGTTTACTAGAACGCAGCTGTCGAAGTTGGACTATATTTGGCCAATTATAAAAAAATAATTAAACATAATTTTCAAAAAACGGCTACGTACCTCGCTGGAGCAACCTTTTATCTAGATAACAAAACTTAGTTCGTTGAAGTATGAGCTAAATTGGGTCCGTGAGATGTATTTTCCCAAACCTCTACAAATCAGTACGCGAATTCCCCCCTTAAGTACGTAAGTACTTCTGGGAATTTAGTGGCCAATCGCAAGACAAGATAATATGTAGTTATTATAAAAAAACATTGTACTTATACAGCAATATATTTAGTTTCTTATACATAAAATTACATGTTATGTTTTCATATATACAGAAAAATTATAATGTATTTGGCAGAAATTTATATGACCAATTTTACAAACTCAAATTGGCTCTCCAACTTCTGCTTTAACAGCGATATTTTTTTTATCTACAWATTGTTTGTGTAAATATTAAAAAAAAACTAAAAAAACATTGTACTTATACAGCAATATATTTAGTTTTATATACATAAAATTACATGTTATGTTTTCATATATACAGAAAAATTATAATGCATTTGGAAGAAATTTATATGACCAATTTTACAAATTCAAATCAGCTTACCAACTTCTGCCTTAACAACGATATTTTTTATCTACAAATGGTTTGCGTAAATATTATAAAAAAAATTAAAAAAACATTGTACTTATACAGCAATATATTTAATTTCATATACATAAAATTACATGTTATGTTTTCATATATACAGAAAAATTATAATGCATTTGGCAGAAATTTATATGACCAATTTTACAAATTCAAATCGGCTTACCAACTTCTGCCTTAATAACGATATTTTTTATCTACAAATTATTTGCGTAAATGAATAGCTCAGCGATACACATTTTTGTGCCGGTTGACCCTTCATATTTTAATATAAGTATCAGTTTGTACAATTTTCAAATTTTCCAAAAATTGAAATATGTTTGATGGTGATTATAAAATAAAGAATTAAATTTACTATTTTCGGTCCACATATGAGGTGGAAAATCAGTCTTCCGAAATATAATTCTCTACCAAGTAACCGGGGAATTCGCAAAGTGAAGCACGGTTAGGTAAAATTTCTGCGAAATCAAACGCGAAACAGTCGTCCACCTCAGTAGGATCCAAATATGGAAGGCCAGACACGTATTTTAAATATAACATATAATATCTGTGTCTTCGCTGTATTCCATTGACAACCCCAGCCTTTGTATTTTCTCCACCTACAAGTGAACAAAAACAGTCTTGCTAATTACTGTAAACAATTTTTAAAAATATAACTTACCATGACTGCGCAAGATGAAATGTCATCTACCAGTGTGAACAGGCTAGAGAATTTGTGACAAAATGAGTGATCAAAGTGATGGTTCAAGTGATAATGAAAATTGTAATAACACTAACTGGACAATAGTAGACCAACAAAGAAGAAAAAGAAAAAAAAGGACAAGTCTAATACTAATTCAGCCAGAGAAGAACTACATGGTTTTTCTAACATGGAAATTGAATTCAACCAACATAGAGCTACAACCGATACTTATCGTACACCATCATATAAACCCACACAAAACCTATAACAAAAAAAACAAACTTTATCAGAAGAAAACCAGCACATACAAAAAAGGATCTCAAACAATTACTCTCCTAAAATGAAAGACATCACCTTTAAGGAATATAAGAACATGTTCTACATTACTCCAAACAATTTAAACAGATTTCAAATGAGTGACATTTGGGACGAAATATACAAAAATTCAAAAGATGTAATACTTCAAACCCAAAGAGGACTCTTATTTAAAACAGACACAGAAAAATGAAATAAAGAGCACATTGAATAACCTGATAAAAGAAAAAACCATAATCTCATATAAAGAAACATCAGCCTCACAACGACCATCAGAAAGAAAAATACCTCAGCCTGCATACTGTGCAGTCATAGCTTCAGTAGAGCAAGAGATACAAGATACACAAATATCTGAATTTCTTAATAAAATAAAAATCATTTACAGATGTTGTAAAAGAATAATTGCAAAAGCTACCAACAAACCATCTTCCTATATAAGAGTGATAAGTGGAGATGAGAGTACCAATACCCTGCAACAGATGTTTCTAATATACGCACACAACAAACAACTGTAAATCTCCGCTGAAATGCAGCAAGTGTCTAGGTTCTCACCTCACAGAAAAATGTGATTCACCAATTCCAATAAAATGCATCACATGCAATTCAGAAGAGCATCCTGCCTGGTCAATGAAGCGCCCAAAAAGACCAAATAAGCCCATACCAGGAATACCCAATGTACAAATAAAAGCCTTAAACAAAAAATCATGCCACATTAACCAACAAATCACAAAGAAAAACCGTATCCACTCACCTATCACGATACACGACACAATAATTAACACCTATATAAATAAAATAAACAATCCTAAATATATAGACCGAGAAGAATTACTCATAAAATTAAAGAAAAGATTCTTACAAAATTACAATATTGATACTAATGTTACACTCACAGGAAATCGCATTTATATTCTTATGTTTGATATGGAAAACCCCGAATCAGAGTCACCTACAGAACCAATGGAGTCTCCTAATAATGCACAATACCAACTTAATGTTGGTTAACTTTAAAATACTTTATGCTAATATTAATAGCTATAGAGAAAAGACCCCTCTTATAAACCATTACATTGAAAATAATAACATTCAAATAGGACTATTTGTAGAAACTAAAAACAAAAAGGACATAATGTACAGAGACTGGACAGTAATACAAAAAAACGGAACTGTATTAAATGCGAATTATAGAGGAGGTAATCTGATAAGCAGTTAGGTATTGGAAAGGGGAATCCACCCCACTTTAACAATACACTGAAGGAAGTTATACATTACACAATCAAACTAAAAAATTTTAAGCTTCATATATTTTTGTTATACATCCACCCATATTCAAGGATAGAGGAAAACCTGTTTGTAAGGGCATCACAGTTTGAACACGTACTAATAATAGGAGACTTTAACATCAATCCACAAAAGAAAAAACAATTACAATCATTTATAAATAATTCAGACTTCATTCAAGTATACAGAACCAACATTCTTAATGCCAAATAACCCGGATACCACTCCAGATATTGTCCTTTGTACTTAAAATATAAGAAACATGATAAAAAATATAGATCTTATTCCTGATTTGGGGTCTGATCACCTGGCTATGGAAATAACTATAGAAAGCAATGTACCGATTCAGGCTACAGAATGTATATATAAATATATATATAACAAGAGTAATATTGATGCTATAAACACATACATGGTTGAAAAGATAACACACACTGATGAGATTACTACTAACTGCATCTCCAATTTCATGGAATCACTTGCTGCTGCTGTAGAAAACCATACACCAAAAATAAAAATGAAATACTATTCGCAAACACTACCACCATATATAATAAAGCTCATAAAAGTGAAAAAACAATTATATCGAGAAATAAAATCAAATCCAGGTCTAAACCATAAAAGGCGGTATAATGAACTCAATAAACATATACAATTAATGGTCAAAGAATACAGAACACACAAATGGATTTCAGCCTGTGAAGAAATTAATGTTAAGCAAGGCAAAGAATACTGGCAACAAATAAAGAAACTCTCAAAATATAAAATTAGCCACTCAAAATGTGAAATCCTAAATAACAACGAAATTATATCAAATGATAAAATTGTGGCTCGTCTGTTTAGGGATCATTATAAACAGGTTTTTGGATATTCGGAGAATGACAACTTTGATATCAACAATAAACAGGCAGTCCAAGAGTATGTACAGGAGTATTTTTCTGTAGACCAACACGGTGGTTATGGAGAGATTGGTGAAGAAGAATATTTTGAATCTCTGATGAGTGGCAAAAATAYAGCTCCTGGCAATGACAACATTCACAGAAAGGTACTTAAACAACTGAATGACAAGATCCACCAAACAGTAATTAAAATTATGAATTACTGCCTCTTGATGGAATACTTTCCAAAGGAGTGGAAGAAAGGCACGATTATCAACATCCCTAAACCTAATACCGATCACAGAAACATTAAAAACTACAGGCCAATAACACTACTGCCAGTAATAGGAAAAGTTTTTGAAAAAATAATCCAAAAGAGGCTTCAAGAATCTGTTGGACAACATTACATACCACCATATCAATTTGGTTTCAAGCAGAAGAACTCTACAATCCATCCACTCATGGTGCTCACTTCGAACACACAAGCTCACCAAATATATGGACAAAAAACAGCTGTATTATTTATGGACATCCAGAAAGCCTTTGATTGTGTATGGCATTATGKGATAATATACAAGCTTATTAAGATAGGGTGCCCTAGTTACCATATAACTATAATCAAAGAATTTCTTAATGAACGAACTTTACAAGTTAGAACCGGCAACCAACTATCCGAAACACTATCACCCCAACAGGGAGTTCCACAGGGCTCACCATTATCCCCGATTCTTTTCAATATTTTCTGTTATGATATCCATCATAGTCAAAGGCCAATACAAGCTACAAACACTACCTCATATGTGCTACAGTTTGCAGACGATACAACTCTTATAGCACATGGAAAATCCCTCACAGAAACCCTAGTCAGACTACAACGCTTAACCGATGAAACTGTGACCTGGTTTAAAAAATGCCGACTAATGGCAAACCCAGATAAATCACGTCTGGTGATATTTGGTCATCGTACACAGATTCCATTCATTAGTCACAAAATTTGTACAATATCCCCATAATGCAGAACTTATTAGAAGCCTAATAATTGACTTGGAACACGAGAGGCTAAGAAGAAAACGGAAAGTCCTAGACAACACCATCTACATCAAAATATTTAACTCTTCTAAAGAAAATATTCTTAAAGTGAACTTCCACTTTATTTTTACAATTGTAAAGCGCTTTCTGCTACATGTTAGCCATCGTCAGTACAAAAATTAAAAGGAAACTAACAGTTTGACAAAGTCAAAAATCAGAAACAAGCAAACTTGACTACAAACTGAAATGCAACCCACATGCCAGTAACTCAAACGAAACATTA